>JAWWLV010000121.1:109852542-109887407 GCA_035041135.1 Platyrinchus mystaceus | reverse complement strand
GATTAAAGGGTGGGCTCAGTTCAGCGCAGGCTGTGTCTCACCTAAAAAGTCCATTGCGCAGGCTTGAAAGGTAAAAAGACCTTTCCCAGATCTTCGTTCGCGAGGACTGGCCATTTACCTTTTTACCTTATAGGTATTGGATGGAAAGTGTTAGAGAAAAGTAGGGTATATGGTGATGTGATATTTTGTATTTGTGTAATGGGGCAATGCCCAAGAAAAAAAGAACTGTGTATCATGGCCACACATTTTTCTCATATGCTGAATGTCAGTCCTCGAAAACAGTTCCTAGAAACCAGAAAAAAACCATTGTGAAACATCAGGGGAGAACTCATCCAATGTTTAGGATTGCTGGCTAATGACTGCAGATAAAGATGTTTATGGAGAACTTGTGTAACCCCTTTCCTTGCCAGCGAGAGAAGGTTTGGTACGTGCTGTTTCAAACCTCTCTGTCTCTGCCTGACCAAGAGGATCCCCCCAGTTGCTATTTTCATAAGTTTACAACTAGGAACTCATTTTGGTTGCTCCATTTAACAGGGCACAGGGTCATATTTTTTTTCCTGTGCACTGCATTTGTTTATAAAAGATACTTTTTGGGGGATGGTCGTGTTAAGACTGGCATTTTGTTTATTGTGGGCATCTGTCCTGGAGCAGCTCACCAGCTCCTCCATGATGGAAAATACCAACAGATAACATGCTGATGAACTGCAGCATAACCTGGTTACCATGGATCCATGAGTGTGTGGCACAGAGGGACAGACCCTGTGCCCACTATGTGTTGGCAGGGCCTGTGATGAAGGATGGAAACAGGATCTTCTGCCTGTGGCACGTTATTCATGCCAGGGCAATGGGTTTCTCAGACACACCTGCCTGTATCAGGTCTCACCATCTGGAGAAAAGAAAAAATACAGAGATAATTTAGGTCATCTGTGGCGTGACAACCTAGAGACAGGAAAGCACAAACTGCTGGCACTTGAACAGACCGTGGTTCGCAGGAGATGATACCTCCCTGAGGCTGTTCAGCTGAAGTCAGTGGGGACTTATGCCTATCGCTGAGGGCTGAAACCCTGGTGAAGATGGATAAATGAATGCACACCATAAACACAAGTCCTCTCAGATCACCATGGTCAGATTCTGGCTTTCCACTGGAAGTAGGAGGGCCCTGAGGTCACCACCTCTTCCAGTTCCCCCAGAAGGTGTTGAACACCTAGGGTCAGTGTTCAGATCTTACATTTGAGTCTTTCCTTCTGTCAAAAAGCAAAGCTAAAAGATCGGGTCTGTGCTTTGAGGAAGTGTAGACTTGCTGAAGTCACTGTAGGCCCTTTGGCATTTCAGTTACTGCTGTGTTAAAGTATTTTAATTTTAATCCCTTCCCCAGGAGTGTAACTGAGCTAATCACTGATACATGCAGGGGTTCTCCCACCCCATTGTGTCCTTTCAGGCCCATACTGGTGTTGTGGACCAAAATGAGGGAAAATTGTAGCAACGTGCCTAGTGCCCCTTGTCCCTCAAGACATGTGAAAATGTGCACCAAACAGAAAAGAATAATATTGAATTTGCAAAGGTCCTGTATTAGAGATGAGAATGACCACAGATCTCAGGTCTTGCAGAAGAAGTGTCAAAGCCATTTCTTCAGTGCTTCTTTGCCACAACAACTGCAAATAAAAAAAAAACCAAACCTCAAAGACGGAAGACGTGAAGCTCAGAAACACACCCACACCCACATGCAATACGAGAAAGGGGGCAACCAAATTTGCAGCTGCCTCTCAGAATGAAAGGAGTTCACTTCTGAGAATGTTTTCTTAAACTTATTCACTTCTCAAGTGTCCAGAACGGATGAGTACTTAATAAAAGTTGTGTAATGCTTTAGATAGACACAGGTGAAAATATGGGGTATGAATGTGAATATGATTATGAATTGGCATCTGCATTTACCACCTTGTTAAGTCAAGGTTGTTCAATAAGAAATATTATCAGAAATGGGTAAAAATATATATGGAACAGGGGAATTGATCTTGCAATGAATCCTACAGTTCCTGGTATATTTAGTTGCTTCTTTTAGCTTAAAGTGCAGTTGCTGTTTTTCTTCCAAGGGGTTTTGGCTACTTTACAGCTTTTGTTAAGAAATCAGTATTTCTTCATAAAATATGTACCCATTTGTTAATATTTGTGATGAGGAAAATTTCAAAGAATTCAAAGGCTGTGATGCCATTTCTCTGGAAAAGGCAAGTACCTTGTCAGTAGATACATTTCTCCTTAACAGGTCAATCCCAATCCCAATCCCAATCCCAGTCACAATCCCAATTAAAAAGAAAAGAAACGTTGCAGTCTGAGAATTTTTTTCTCCCACAGTTGCTACAGTTGTTCACTCTGCTTTTCCCTCTGGGTTCACAGTATGGGTTTGAAAACATTATTAGCAGGATATACAAAGGAATGACTTTCTTCAGGTGATAAATGGTAGAACTGAATCCTGCTGGTTTTCCTTTTATAGCCACCTGAGTGTTTTAGGCAAAGGTAACAGTAGGAAGCAGAGCCTTGAATGCCCATGCCTTCTAGCTCATCTACCTCAATCCTAAAGCAGGAGTTTAGAAGTTTTAGGCATAAATTGTCATAAAAAGGTTTCACAGACTATATGAGAAGTGTTACACAGACTGTTAAATCAGAAACTGAAGCTGGATGTCAGAAGGCATATCCTCCACCATGCAGATGACCAAGAGAAAGCAATTTGGCCAAATGGCCTCAAAGGTGATCTCCTTCAGTCAAGAACTAATTTCCTGAGATTTAAAGATTAGGACCAGTGGCTTATTGAGGTTTTTTTTTTCCTCAATATATGTATTTATGCACTATTGTAGTACTTATGTGATACTCAAATACTTAAAAATGTAACATAAAAAAAATTCCAGCTTCTTTTCTGGGAGAAGCATCCTAAATGCACCTATAGGCTTTGGAGATTTTTGTTTTCTGTGCATATGAGTGGATCAGCACTTCATACCTGGGCATGTTTGTGGATGTGTGTGTGTGTGACCAGGGCAAATTGGCCCTCCCAAGACAAACAGAAAGTGAGAGAATGCTGATGAAAAGGTGGGATTGGCCTCTGCTTTTGCAGGGAAAACCCATTCTCTGTGCAGAAAGGATTTCTGTTTCCTAGAAAAACCAAGAATTTTGGCCTCTAGATCCATGATTTGAAGGTCATCTGGATAATTAAGTAGTGGTGATGCTGACAGTACTTAATGTTACAGTCTTTGTTGCTGCAGGGCTGTGTGATGCCCCTGTATGCAGAATCCCAGCTATACCTTACTCCCTGGCCCTGAAATTGTGTGTGTGATTAGATTGGAGGTTTCCATATAGTTCTGAAGACTTCAGAAGACAGGGTGAAGGCTTCTTCTCCTTTGGTCAGGGGTTTGGTCATTCAAACTGTAACATAACCCACTGCCCCTATGTAAACTCCAGTGCCTGATACTGCTGGTGTTGGAGATTAATTCACTAGATGAGTGATGTTGGAGATCAATTCACCAGCGAGACAAAGCAATATCTTTGCTAGACCATTCAATACAGCTGGAAAAAATTACAAGTTCTTGGCTATGTAATTTTAAGACTATAAATTAAAAAAAAGGAACTGGAGAAACTGGGAAAAATTGGTCCGAGTTTACTGTAATCTTATAAATTATCTGACAGATAGTGGAGCAGAGAGGGACCCTGCACTGGGAGAGATGAGGGAAAAGATTAAGTGCCATAAAAGCAATATTTCTATTGTATCCATAATGGTTGCTCTCTAGTACAACTATGAATTTCAGTTCTCAGATTCATCTTCCATTGGTCTTCGTGTACAAGAATAAAACTGGTGCATTAATCGTTATTGACAAGTGCTTTGTTTTTAGTTTTGGTTTTGTGTTGTTGCTTTTTCTTTTTTTCTTTTCTTGGAGTGAAAGAAATGGTACACTGAGCTGTTGCTCAAGGCAGAAAAGCAGAGCATCCAGGGAAAATGAGGTGTCCCAGGCTTTGAAACACACTAATGGGTGCGATACATCATTGTACAGATGTTGTGCAGCCAGTACCTCTTAGTCACACCTGAGCAAAGTTTAGCCACTTACTGGGTTGGGCTAAGTCATGAGAAAGCTGGGAGATGTTGCTTTTCATATTTAATGCAAAGAAAACAACCCCTGTTTTCTTGACACTTTGATCCTCTGTTTTCTTATCAGTCATCACTGCGGTGTTGCAAAGGTGCTGAAGATAGCAGAGGAAAAGTGTTGAACCACATGAATCTAGTTTCATTATTTGCATTTTATTTGCTCTGATTTCATCCGTGCTGTTGCATCCTGACTGCAGTGTGCCCAGGTGGCCAAGAAGGCCAATGGCACCTGGCCTGTGTCAGCAATAGTGTGGCAGCAGGACCAGGGCAGTGACTGTCCCCCTGTGCTGGGCACTGGTGAGGCCTCACCTCGAACCTTGGGTTCAGTTTTGGGCCCCTCAATAAAAGAAAGACACTGAGGTGCTGGAGCGAGTCCAGAGAAGGGCAACGGAGCTGGGGAAGGGTCTGAAGCACAAGTCTGATGAGGAACAGCTGAGGGAGCTGGAGGGGCTCAGCCTGGAGAAAAGGAGGCTCTGAGGGGACCTTCTCACTCTCTAAAACTCCCTGACAGGAGGTTGTAGTCAGGTGGGGACCAGTCTCTTCTCCTAAATAACAAGTGACAAGATAAGAAGAAATGTTTTTGTGTCACTGCCCAGGGAAGTGGTTGAGTCACCATCCCTGGACATATTTAGAAGGCATGTAGTTGTGGCACCTGAGCACATGGTTTAGTGGTGCCTTGGCAGTGCTGAGTTATGGTTGGACTCAATGATCTTCGAGGCCTTTTCCAACCTTTATGATTCTATGATTCTGTGACTACTTTGATGTGTTTGGAAGTAACTCCTATGAGCAGTCGCTGCCACTTTGAGCTGCTCTATGAATAAGGGAGCTCAGTGAACATGAAGCCAGAGTAGACAAAATGGGTAATTTTTTCAGTGTGTCCTTCTTTCAGTTTAAAGATGTAACTTAGACTTTTGGGGGCATTTGATTTTCAGCCCCCATTGGAATGAGATGGAGCTGCTGGGATTGGGCTGTGTGTGGGCACAAGGGCAATGTCTGTCTGTCCTTCTGCCTGTAGTTTTTCACTCACGTGGTCAGTCAGCAAAGCTCAGTAATTTCAGAACTCCTGTCTCCCCAGACAGCAAAGATGTTTCTGTCCAAGCAGAGGTTTGGATGCCACCTTTATTGTGCAGCAAAGAGGACAATCAAGACGTGCTTTTAAATACTTATAGAAATATTCTTGTGAAGAAAACTAAGAGCTTGTGATGAGTCTTTGCTCCCACAAACACTGAAATTCTGCAACTCAGGTGCTGACTGTTGGTAAATGGGAGGTAAAATACATTTGCAGAAAACCCAGTGAAAGAGGTTTCAAGCTGATGTGTTTGGCCTAACCTTTGGGGCTCGGTGTTCACGGCCCCTTGGTGTGGTGAAGCTGATGTATTGTCACTCATTGAGCTGCAGTGACACAATCATGTGCCGGAGCCCTCTATTCTGCAGAGCAAAGGATAAAATGTTTATCAGATTTGACCCAGATTTGGCCTTGATTTTGAAAGGCAGGCTTGTTGCTCTATGAATAAACTCAGGATGTTGAACATAAACATCTAAAAAAAAGGAGAGAATGACTCTTCTCACTTAAGCACTAGAAGCCAGAAAAGGACACAATTGAGATTTAAAGAGAAAAGTCTCAACAGTGTGGAAGCAAGATGGGAAGGTGCTCCATTTAAAATAATTTGAGTTCCCATATCCTTGGGAATGTGATACTCCTGGACCAGCGACAGCCACGTTGTGCATCCATGCACAACCTGCCCTACTCCTGGGGTTTTTCCTCACATCTTCTGTAGGCTGGAGCTAAAGCTGGAGTCATACATCAGCCTGAGCCCTCAGTAAGAGGCAGCCACTGTAGAAACCAGAGACTTCAGCCTCTTCCAGGAACCTCGGGTGGGTTGTTTTCAGAGAAAAGAGCTCTCTCTTTCCATCTACGAAAAACAACTGACTGTAACATAGGTTTTGCTGTTTTCTAAAGGCTTTTGCTGTAGCCCAGACTCCTAGATTGGAAAATAATACAGAGTGAGAGTAAGTCTTTCCTCCTGGCCCTGGTGGTTGGTTTCAGAAGATTTTTTCCCTTATCAGGATTACTTGTCTGGGTATTTGCACACTTTGGGCTCCTTTTGGCCTGCCCTTTGAACTTCTGGCTTCTACCTGGACACCCACCCTGGTGCACTGATCTTCTAACTCACAGAGCTCATTTGCCTTAGCAAAGCTGAGCTTGTGGGAATCTGAGTTTTCTCTTCTGGGTGAGTAAGTGGAAGAATTCACATCTCCCAGTGTTGGGCTACAGAAATGAGAGCAAAATTTAAGAGGCCTGGAAGAAAACAAAGTGGAAAGGGAGCAGGTGTACCAACAGTGATGTGGCTTTGGGAGGAGGCAGGAGTGTATTTCCCTCTTGGTTTTTCCAGGTGTGAACCTTTCCAGGACCTGACTGATAAATGCTTACACATAGCAGCCATCACCCCCCAAACGCAGGCCAAGGTGGGAATGAGCTTTTTGGGAAGAACAGCTGCAAATGGACCAGTGTTGGAGCCCAAAGTGGCAGGATAGGGATTACTTCACCTAAACCAGGACAGACTTCCACACATAGGTTAGTTACACTATGTTTGCTCCCTTTATAGTCAGGAGAGGGAAATCTGTGCTTTGATCTGAACCAGTTTAGTTGCCCGCTTTAGGATGAGATACTTTAAAAGCATTTTTCTCCTCAATGTAAAGAAAGCCCAGAAGCATCTGCCCTGGGACCTGAGTCATGAAGAGGTGCAAAAAACCGTGGCCATAGAGCCAACCTACCAGCTGATTTCGTATACCTTGTGACTTGAAAGTACTTCTCGGTGTTGAAGTCAAAATTATTTTTCAGTTCTTTGAATTGATGGTTGTCCTCAAGAACAGTCAAACAACTGTATTTTTTAACAGAAGTGTGGGGGTTTTTTTCAAAAAATTGTTAGTTCCATGCACTGTTACAGAAGTTAATTTCACTATTAGTATTGAAAGGCTTTGAATTGATCTCAGTGACTGACAGGAGTAAGCAAGAAGCAAGACCTGACCCATTAGCTGCTGGGCTTTGGGTTGAGTTTTCTAGTTTTCCCTCTTAGTAGCAAATAAAAAAATGCTTCAAGAATCAAATGAGAAAGAAGGAGAAGGCCATTCCTCCTGTATTTTGGATGGGTGGTAATCTTGTTTCTCTGGTGCATAAATCAGAAACAAATTCACTAATATCACTGCACAAATGGTGCCTGAGATGGAGAGACAACCTAACCTTGAAAAAGCTTCAAGGCTCCTTCAGCAAGCAGTCATAGACTTGGATACTTTCCCAATGTGTAGCTAAACATTTTGCCTTTTAAAAAAAAAAAAATTCGAAACCACCCAGCAAGTTTTTCTGAAGAGGTGTCCCAACCTTCCTGCTCCCACAGGGCTAAAATTCCTCCAGGGCTTTAACCCTCACTCATGTTGGGGCAGTTGGAGGGGATCCAATGGCAGGTGGAAGCGAGGTTTGAACTGAGACAAAAATAGTCTGAGGGTGGACCCTCTGCATTTCAGCCACATCATTCACAGAGTCAGAGAACCTAAAAATTAATGAGGGAAATATGCTGGCAATACCAAGAATCATGGCTTGGGTGCAGGTGGCACCCAACCACAGTCTCTGGCCAGGTTGTGTGTTTCCATAAACAGTGTGAGGAAGGACGTTAATCAGCTGCACACAGAGTCACGCTGGATGTGGGGTAATGACTGCCTAGAGGCACTGCTGTCCCCAGCTGTGCCGTGCAGTCTGCTCCTTGATGCCAAGCAGAGATGTGTGTTCTCCGGCTGTGCTGCACAACCGGGTCCCCATCATCCAAGGCAGCACACGTGCCTTCCAGAAAAAGCTTTTTCTCCCTCTGTGCTCAGAAATGAGTTGGGGCAGTACTGGTGGAGATGCTGGAAGGGGAAACTCTCTGATTTTGGGGAACCAGCGATTCCTCACAGCTGGTTCTGCATCCAGGCTGACCTTGCATTTGCTCCAACCTCCAGATGCTGCAGACACTGATCCCTGCAGCCCCCAGGAAAAATTGGCTTATTTTACTTGCAGATTTATTTTTTTTTTAATAGTGTTGTCCTGATTTCTCTCTGGGCTAAGAAACTAGCAGGAGACACATAGGCTCTGACATTCCTCTCCCACTGTACACTGAGCAGCTGTCCCCTCTGACAAAGCAGGTTGCTCCAGCCCCCTCACTGGGAGGTACTGGGGCTTCACCACACACTCCTTTGACAAATAAACGATCATCAAAGTGAACCAGATTTTGGTCCCCATTGTGATCATAGCAATCAGGTGACAGGTAGGAAAATGATGCCCCGGAGATGTCTTTGCCCATGACTATGGGAGGCTTGATCAATGTGATAGCATGAACCAAACAGTGCCTGGACTCAGACTCTGGTCCTGAAGCCTTTTGGCTTTTTTTTTCATTAGATCCATAATACCCTGAGTCCCTGCAAGGAAACAGCCATCTCCAAAATGCCTATTCAGAGTGTTCCTTGGTTTTACTAACATGTGGTCTGTGCCTGGAAATGGCTTAGGAGAGTGCTACTTGATTGTGCCCATGCTAAAACTTTTGCAGCATGGATATGATCTTGTGCCCATTTCTGCATGCCAGGACTGTTTAATATACTATATATAGTCACAGCATATGTGTACTGGAATATATTCTCTCCCCAGCCTGGTTCAGTGTAGAGGTTTCATGTAGCATACACTATAAAAAGTTTCTTTTTCAGATTTTCATCTTGACATGAAAGTGCATTACAACATTTGCCATCAATAAAACACAATTCCTTCCATGTGAAAAGCATTACAGCCACGGTATGGTTATTGAGTGATGATACCTGGATGACGGAAATACATGAACAGGAAAGTGTACCTAGGGAAACTTCAGAAATGATGCCAAGTTTTTTAAGAAAACAATGTCTGATAGCAATGCAGATGAGTTTGGAGCATTTAGTTCATTTGTACTCAAAGAAAAAAAAAAAAGAAAAGAGAAAAAAAAGAGAAAGAGGCTGAGCTGAAAGAGAAATAAGAGTAAATCAGGGAGAAGCTTCACAGATGAGTAACTGAGGAAGCTGGCCAGGCAGTAAAGGCACTTGTGAAGAACAGATTACTTGCCTCTTGCTCTGTGGTTCAATCTTGGGCCAAGCCAGCCATGACCAGGCATCAGGATTCTCAGAGCTCCTTCTGCTCTCAGCCCGTTGCTCATACCCAGCATATCATTCAGTGCTGGTATGACAGGGACTGGAGGTACCAGTAACATAATCTTTGACTTTGAATCCTAGAGACAGACCCTTCAAGTCAGGTTTGAGGACACTGGGGACCCTAAGTGGGAGATTTACCCTCTGTTCTACAGTTTACACTTAAATTGAGCAGCTGACTCCAAACTTGCTGAAACTGAGGGAAAAACTCCTGTGACTTTGTAAAGAGCTTTACATCAAGCCCTTCTGAAAATTTTCCAAGCAAGGATCCTTGTACCGGCTCTAAATTTGGGGTTTTATGAAAACGTTCCCATTAACACCAAAATAAATGCTAGTTGTGTTTTGACTTTAGCAAAAGTTTAGCTTTGAAGAAAAAAAAAAACCCAAAACATGCTAATTAACTTGTTAACTAAGCCCATTAAATACACATCTCCAAATCTTCTTGAAAGTCACACAAATCCCTAGCGCTGGGTTCCCAAGATGCAAGGCAAGTCACTTGACTTTGGAATGCGTAAACATTTAGTGGAAGAAATTGCGACTTCAGAGAAACTCCAAACAGAGCAGCCTGTTTGTTTGTGTGGCTGCTTTTTCGCGGGAGAACAACCGAGAAGCATGGAAAGGCTGGAGTGCCCTCCATGAGTCGTGTTTGTAGCTGTGATCCAAAAGGGCCAGAACAAAGACTTCCCTATTTATAGCCAAGAGACTGAGAGCAAAAGCGCGCGGGTGATGAAAAGGCACAGTTTACCATTGTCGAGGCTTCTGAGAAGAGCACAAGTCATGGTTTATCAAATAGCAGTAACAAAAAGGATTCTGCTGAGTGGAAAATAAATTCTGGTTTTCTAGTGATTCCACCATCCCACGTCATATTTTTCTTCTGGATTGGTCACACTTCATCAGAGCAGTGATTACAGACAGTGGGGAGGTAGGAGGAGGAACACGTGCCTACGTATGTGTGGAGGAAGTGCTCAGCAAAACCCACGCTCCTATTATTTCCATTTAGCAGGAAATGCCTATAAGACATGTCAGAGTCAAACTGTGATATGACATCACCAAAAGGGTAGAGTTTGATTTAAAGAATAAGATAAGCTCTGCTGTTTGTACTAACAGCTGCTTTTAATGTTTATTTTTTTTTAAATGAAGTTATGTACAATAAATAAATAGGCTATTTCATCTACTTCTAACAGGTCTTATTCAACATCTTTCCACAGTATCAAATGACTTAATCTCTGCTGTGTTATATTTACACTACTACTGAGACATCAGGAAATCAGAGTTACACAAATACATTATAAAGAAAAGAGCAGTTGTAGTGTGACAGAATTTTTTTTTCCTGTCTGAAAGAGTTTTTCTGACAGAAATTCTTTTGTTTCAGTAAAGTGTCTTTTTTCATCAAAGTTTTGTCAGGGAGAAAAAAAGAAAAGTGAAAGTCTATTTAAATCACGGTTTCTGATAGGAAGATATTTTCATGGGATTTTCTCTCAGTTCTAGCTTTGCTTCTGCCTTAGGGCTTCCTGGTACTATGACAGAACTGATGACCCACACCGTCGCATCCCAGAAATCAACTGGAAATGCTTCCAAAAGCAACATTTGTACCAGAGAGTCTGGAACAAGCGGCATAAAGTCTCATCAGGACTTGGCTCCCCTTATAACTACTCAATTTATGTGTATTGGTGTTACACCCTTCTATGGGGACACATCTGCTCCTCCTCCTCCTTAACACAACATCACTGTGAAGAGCCTGCAGCGGTTTCTGGCCCCATCTGAGGGTTGTCATGGGCATGTTACTTGGATGTGTGCTACTGGGTTGTGTTGCTAAAAGCTGGGAATGCAGGATAAGCCAGAGCTACCATTGATGAGGGGGGATTTAGGAGGCAGGCTGGGTCTTGAAGATAAGGAGAGGCAGGATGGGAGCAGAGAATGCAGCAAAAGGGCTCAGCAGGTGATGGGACTTGGGTAGGAAAAAGCTGAGAAGCTTGAAATGTCCTATTCATGGGTGACCTACCTCAACAGAGCTGTTTCTGTGAATTTGGCTTTCCACCTATAAAATGAGACTTGACACAGTACCTGAAGAGGAAGATGTTGCCAGTGCCAGCTTAGGGAGAAAAATCAAGTTTGGGATGGGATCTTTCAGAAAATCCCACCCAAACATCTCTATTTCAGCTGAGATTGTCAAAAAAAGTTGTTTACATTTGCAACTGAATATTAAAAAAAAAAAGTAAACAGCTTGCAGGGAGAGAGAGAGAGAAGAGCTGTATAAATATATAAATCCATATGAAAGAGGCAGGCTGACACTGGGACAAGGCAACCTACTCAGTGGTCGATGCTCTCTGTGCTTGCACAGCATCCCAACCTCTACTCTCACTGCAACTTCATGAAAACTGGAGCAAACCAGGTTAAAATTTGCCTCGTCCCTCCCCAGGCCACTTGTTCATCTGGGGTTTGTGAGAATGATGTGGATGGTCAGGTGTGAAGGACCTGGCTTGCTCTGGGTCTGGGCTGGGAGCTGGCTTGGTGCTAAGGCTCCCAAAATCAGATGGGCAGAGTTAAAGCTCCTCACCACTGCCTAGGGCCACAGGGCCACGGACTTTTGCTATACCTTCAAGGCATCCCTCAATTGTTCTGGTTTTACACCCACCCATCTGGGATCAGATGGATCAGGGGTGAACTTGTGCACAGGGACAGGAAGTTTTCAGATCCTCTAATGAAAATCACTCTTTTCCTTAGATTAAGGAAGGAGGTGGGGAGAAGGGGAAAAGAGGTGGACCATCTGGGAGACAAGGCAGAGATTACAAGAAATAATTGATGCCATATGAGCACAAAGTGGCATTTTCTTGCAAATGTCCACAGCACAGAGCTATGATGGGCAATGAAAAGATGACAATGAAGATGGTTATCCGAAGAAAAGGAATTTCAATAGTGAAAGCCAGTCTGAAGGGGGACATTTATACTAATAAATTAAACAGTTCAATGGACACATTGATTGTTGTTATTAACACAGACTTGCCCTAACAGAATTGTTAGGAGAGGCCTGGGCAAGCTTTTGGCTGGGGCTTTCCCATAAAATGTCTGGCACAGCTCAGGAGTCAGCACAGGCCAGGAACCATTCCCAATGGGCAGTTTGGATATGATCACCCTGATCTGGAAGATAAATTGAATACGGTGGACATGGCCAAGCCATGCTTATTGGCCTTTTATCCAAAGAATGGGCCCTGGTCCTTTTTCCTTTTTTTTTATTTGGCCAAGTGTATTCATTTTCTTATCTTTCCAAAGCATTTAGTTGCACCCTGTCATCAGTGTGTCTGCGTGCTTCCCAATACCAGATGTATTTATCTTTGCAACTCATCTGGCAGGGAGGAGAGAGCTATTAACCTTATTTAAGGGAGAGGAACGGAGGTGGATGAAAGTGTCTGCACACCAACACACAGCAACAGGGTTGGACCAAACTGGCTCCAGGAAAGTTAACAAGGTTAAACATTGTAAAGATTGAAAATGCTGTATATGCAGGTTTCTTGAATCAGGTCTTGCTTCACAGTGTGGCAGCTCTGGTGTCACATCTTCACCGTGGGTTTGACCTGTGCTAAGCAGTAAACATGCACCTACCAGTGCTACTATCACACCAGTGCTCGTCTGGGAGCATGAGGACGCAAAAAAGTGGCTGCAGGGTGAACAAGGGTGTGAGCTTTCTGCTCCACATCTGTTCCTGTGTGTACCCAGGTACCGACAGTGAGTGTTGGGTGCCATGTGCCCCTCCCATCTGTTCTGGAGGAACAGCCTGCTCCCAGGGCATTGAGGGGGAGAAGGAACACACTTGCCATGGCAAAGATGACTCAGCTGGAGCTCCCCCCACAGCTCACCCTGTGGGGATTTGTTTATACAAAGCGACTTACCCCGAGATCACCCCAGGAGTCGGTGGCAAAGGTGGAACTGGTCTCTATTGAACCGCCCACCTTAACCACTGAGCTGCCCTTTAACGCTCATCAGTTATTAACCAGCGCATTTCTTAAGCACCAGCAGGGTGTTCATAGCTATTAAAAATATAAGGGAGCCATAAGCTTTGCCCTGCCCTCTGTTCCACCCGTGTCAGATAGCCACTGAAATGAAGAGGTGTTTATTTGCCTGGAAGTGTGGAGTCTTATGTCAGCTCCCAGTGTAGGAAGTAATTTTGCTGGGGGTCCGATCCTGCCACAGAGGAAAGGGCTGGTGCTTTTGTTTCTGTTTTACTCTGAGTGTGGTGCCTGTGCTCTTGACATACCTGGAAAATTATCCTGCTTCACAGCCAGCACCAGTTCCTGGCCACCCCTGCTACACATCAGGCTAAATTGGGAAACTAAACTTTTTTTTTTTCCCCCTGGTGTACAGCTGGCCTCCCCACCTTGCCACTCATGAATGCCTTGCTGAGTTAGCTGTGATTTGGAAAATTAATTGACTCGGAGCCTACTGCTGAAGCAGCCTCAGACACAGAACACCCAAGACGCAGCAGTAGCAAGGTCAGAGGAGGTGGGAAATTTTGCGAGAGAGGTAGCAAGCAATAAGTAGAGCAGAATATGGGCAGTGGTGGGGAAGTGTAAAAGGAAACCATTCAGATCAGACAGAGCCATGGGACACAAGGCAATGGGACCTTGGGAGGCTTTGGTATTTATTGGGGGGGCCTGGCAATGCCTGTGGCAGGGAATGCCCCCCGCTCACTGTGGGAGGTGGAGGGTCTCCAGAGACCCCTTGCCTCAAGCCAGGATGTGCAAAGAGCACCCTAAGGACCACCTCCTGTGACTGCAGAGAGCAGTGTCTGCTGTGCAAAGAAATCTTAAATAATGTAGTTTATCTCAGGCATGCCATCTGCTTGGGAGTCAGTCCCTCCAGATAAAACGGAAAAAGGGCCAGGTTCAGCTACATCAGGGCTTTTCTCCTATGGCTTCAGTGCTTTTGCTCTCATTTTATGAATCTTCACAGAAAAAGGAGCTCTCAGAATGCACCTGTTGTCAGAGTATGACAAAACTTTGTCCTGCCCTGATATATCAAGGTTCATTTCTTCAAAACTATCTGGGGACTGGCACGCCATGGCAATCCCTTAGTTACTGAAACATCTCTATGGAGCTGCTCTTCAGGACCTGTCTGTGTGTATAACCCTGATCAGGTTGTGCAGATGGGATGGTCAGACACGCAATCAAATGCTGGCAGCATAACCCTTCCCATTCACATCCGCCTGACGGACGGGAATGATTCGCGAGAGCTTCCAATCCACCTTGGCTTGTACAGTGAGATGACACAGCCTCAATCCCCGGTGAATTAATTGACTAAATTAATTCACATTAATTCATGTTAACACTCTAAATCCCATTAATTCCCCTCCGAGGTGGCCCGGGGGCACATGCACAGACAGTTACGGAGACTCAGCTGACAGAGAGGCAATTTGTTCAGCCACCGTCACTGCCCTACATGTTTGAACCTTCTCCGCCTGCACCATGGGCAGGATGCTGATGTTCCTGAGTGGAAAGGCATTTCTGGCAGTTGAACAGCTGATATTTGTGATATTGGTAAGCCCATGCTGCAGGCACTAAGAGAAGGGGAGAAGCACAGGATGTGCAAAAGCTGGTGTCTTGTTCTCAGTTTATTTGGGACCAGGAGCCAGAGTTTTCCCATTTTGCCCAGTGGGAAAAAAGAGGTCCCCATAAGATCTGAGTTAGTGACAGTTTTGTATGGCTTTGTCACTGAGCAAGAGTCAACCAGATTGTCCTTAAAACACCTTGCCATGGGGAATGACACAACCCTCCCTCCAGGGAATACCAAACCAACCTGTTTTAGATAGTCCTGAGAATAGGCAGCAAAGAAGGGAACAACCCTCTGCTCTCCCCAGGTCAGAAAGGCTGAGCCAGAAGGTGGTCTGAGATGGGAGCAGTGAGGAAAAGCAACATTTCCACTCATCATCGCTTTGTCTGGGTTGTCTTCTTGTTTCTCACATGTGGGGGGAACTGAGGCACAGGATACATGTTGGTACCTCAGTTGGCAATTTTTGCTGATGTTCACCTTGCCTCTGCCTGGAGCTTTGTGGCATGTTGTGAAGTTAAGTTGTGCAAATGAGTTTGGTCATTATTATCATGCAAAAAAAGAGATGATTTTTATACAGCTACCGGCTTCTGAACCCCAGCGGTGCGAGGTCACAGAGCAAGACCGTGACAATGCTGGCAGCCCAGCCCTGCTGCTTGGCTCCCCACCTAGTTCCTATTCATTGCTTGTTTAGAGTAATGAAGAGCAGACTGAGGGAATTGGGGTTGTTTGTTTCGAGAGGCTATTATAAAAAAAAATCTACTGCAATCTAATTCTGTCCTGGGCAGTGAGGAGCAAGTTTCCTGAGCAAATGTCCCCAAATCCACAATGTTGTACAGGTTCCTATTTTATGTCTAATTTTTAAAGCAATTAATATCAAGCAAACAACCATTTCACACATTTTCCCCAGTTGTTGTGCCTGTGATATCCGCAGCAGATCTCATCCTTGTGAATCTGAAGGGGCAGGCTGGGACAAATACTCTCTCAAATGCTCAGGAGCATCATCCTCTTCCCTTTCCCACTGGATTTCCTCATAAACAGCCTATGCCAAAGCCTTTATGAAATTCAAGTCCAGCTTCAGATTTCATTGAAAAACCTTTAAGAAAAGCCATTTTTCATATTTAAGACTTTTTCAAATCTCTTCTAACCAGTTACACTCTGCATTGTATCTTTTGAATCTGGCCATTATCCAACTACAATCCTTAAAATCCCTTTACAGTTTTAAATGAAAATACAAGCCCTCATTTACCACTGGATCCAGCCTGAAAATAAAAGCTTAATGCCTTGACAGGCCTGGATATTTTTTTGGGTCCTAAGTCTGATTTATGGTGGTAGCCAGCAAACCAGGCTGGTGAAATATTTGCTGCTGCTCGCAGGGATCTGGAAAAATGAAGTGTGAAGTTCTGAAGAGAGCAGGCAACAGTTCTCCAGTCACTAAACACTTCCAACGAGTTGGCAGCGGAACAGAGCTGTGGTCTGAAAGATGAACCTCAAAGGAATAGGGGAGGGGAGCAATACTGTGCGCAGTGTCAAAATACTGCTGCAGCCTAAAGCTTTCCATACATTCCTGACATCGAGAGGGAAAGAGAAACATTTTCTTCATTATTTGTTTATTCTCTCTCTGTCTTTTTCTTTTTTTTTTCCTTCATCCCTCAGCAGGGGTTTCACCCGAAATAGTGAAAAAAATTAAAAGCAACAACTGGAGCATAGGAAGCTGCTTAAGCCCACCGTAAAAATGCACTGGTTAAAAAAATATATGTGATCTGGTTAGGGGAAAGTGTTGCTGGTGCTTTGCTTGTTGCAATCTCTATGAGTGAGGCTGTGGAGAAACATCTCTTGCCTTTCGAAGTGCCAAAGCCCTGCAATCTGTGGGCGTGGGAGCTGCGATTTTCATTCCCATGAAAAGGGAATTTCCTAGAGGTAAAAGTGAGGTGGGGATTTTTCAGAGCGTTATTGGAATGAATCACCCCTGCATATGTTTGCCAGGTAAAACATGTGGCTGCTTCGCTTTATTTTCTTCAAAGGAAGTTAATATTCACCTCTATCGTGTAGATCATACGGAGACAGAGATAGGCTGATAAATGAGGCGTATTTCAGTGCTCGAGGTTTCAGTGATCTGTGTTAGCTCCTATGAATTAACTCAATTTCCCAGCGTTACGATGAATAAAAGGGCCAGCATCAGGAGGGCTTACTGGGGATAAGCCATCCCTGAAAAACTGGCTTTGCCTGCAAAGCTCAGAGGTTGCCCCCCTCCTTATCCATCTTACTCCTGTCCCAACACCTGCGAAATGAAAGATCCCCTCTCTTTCCCTCTTCCCCCTTACCCAGCAAAGACCCCAGAAGTTCTATTGCCCCCAGGCCCAGGAGAAGTGAGGTTGATTTCACCCATCAGTCACATTGATGCATGTCCAAGGAGCCCTCTTGGCTTTGACATTTACATGAAAATGACAAGGGCAAAAGTGGAGAAAATTTATTCTTCTTCATGTTCATGGAAATGAGGATGGGATAATTTTTATTTATTTGGGCTTTTTTCCTCTAAAAAAAACCCAAAAAAGGCCCACTAACTATTTTGCTTTAAAGCTGTCTGAGGTCAGAAGCTGAGATGATATAACAAAGCGCTGCTTGTTTCCAAACACAAGCTTTTGGTTTGGGGAGGAAAAACTGCACGTTCTGGTCATCTTTATAGCTGGGGAATGTTCTGCCTCTGCAGCAGCACGGTCTGGGCTGGGGAGCACCCGTGTACCAGCCTGCAGCCGCCCGACCCAACAGACAATGCATATTATTATTATTATTTTTTTTCTTATTGTTATGAAATGGTTCCCTTTAACAGTAGAGGCTTTTACGGGACATGCTCGCAGACAAACCCGTCCATGCCACAGCCGCACGGCCCCAAACCCACACTGTCTGTCACACACAGGCTCTCAGAGCCACCCACGCTCCGGCAGAGCCGCGACGCGAGCGGGGCTCGGCATCGCCCGGGCTCACACAAACCGAAACCCACGGCCGCCCCGGGCGCCCACGCGGACGTAGCCAAAACAGGTCCCTTCGGTCTCACACGTCCTCCCCCCGCCACCACGACCTGCGAACATCCCGGCATCAAAGACAGGGGAAAAGCACGACCTGAGCTGCTCAGGGTTTTGCAGTGTCGGGCTGGTCCAGGGGCTGCCGGTGAAGCCAGCCCTGCCACCTCTGTTCGCGGATCGGTTGTTTCCGTTTCACAAAAACTCAGCAAAATGCGGAATAAATCTCACTCCATGAAGTCTGGGATCTTCTGGACCTCTTACCTTCCGTGTACTGTTAATATGCTGGTGGTCACCCTTTGCTCTTTTAGCAGCTGGAAAAAGAGGCTGTTTTAAAAGCCAACCTTAGATACACCAGTCGTGGCAATAAAAATTGCCCCTGCTTGTTTTGGAGGGAGAGTCCGATGACCTTTGTCACAGGGAATGTTTGTTGCAGATTCTGCAGGACATGGGTGCAGTTGGGGGATGTGGTTCAGCAATGCTTTCCTGTTTGGTGGCCACACTGCCCCTTTCCTTGAGATAGTCCAATCCTCTTCCAACAGCTTTACTTAGAAAGCAGTGGCTGGTGCCGATGAGCAGCCATCAAAGACACATCATACCTAGAGGTAGAATGGAGTCTTTGAATCCCTGTGGATGAAGCCCTACTGCCACCCGCTCCAAGGAAGCACACCAGGCCACGGCATTGCCACAGCCCCAGGAATACCCCCAGGCTGTAGGGTGCCTTTATCCTGCCAGCATTGCCTGCCTGAGGGGTTTCTCAGGAAACCTGCTCACTTACCCCAGTCCTCACATACACACTGGCTTTCACTTTCAGGTTTGCTTTTTTCTCCTCTCTCTCCTTCCAAGGGCTTTGGGGCCCCTTTAGCTTCCCCATTTACAGCTTCTGAGCTGTGGTGTGGTGGTTCCTGGTTCTGGGAGGGCTCCAGCAGACGGTGCACCTTGTGGTTAGTGAGCTTCCCGCAGCAGTGGGAACAGGAACCCACTTCCCACAGGCTGGCCTCAGAACCCAGTATTAGTGGAGGTAGGGCACTAACTCGAGTGGCATCAAAGGGAGCCAGGTGCTTTCTGTACTAGTCAACCTCAGCAGGCACCTAAATACCTCCAAAAGTGTAATTCAGCAAAGTAGCAATTATAGCTGAAAGGATGCTGAAAACACCCAGGAGGTTGTGTAGTGCCTCAGTGTGTGGGGAATGGGGACACATCCATCCCTGAACTAGAGAGGATTCAGCTCTGAACCATCTACTTCCCACACCATCACATTCCTGCAAAGCATTTCTGTAGTGCTTTATGGGCACCAAATGCCAGGTGGGAATAGCCCTCTGAAATTCATGCCCCAAATGGCAAAAACCACACAAAAAAATCTATCACATATGCTTTAATTGTCCCTTTCCACTGGCACTTTCCAAGGTGCCTCATAAACTTTGCAAATCAAGTTTAATTTCTTCCTCCTGCTCCAGAGGGGTGCTCATTACGGGGGCAGAAAGAGGACAAAGCTGATGCGTACTTAGTGACATTACTCAGTGTCCTTTTTTGGAAACAAAGCTTCTACATTGAATTAAGTCTGGATGGAAATTCAGATGTGAAGACTACTGACTCTCTGGTTCAGCCTTGTACCTCCAAATTGTATTTTTGTCTGGACTGGTTTGGGATTTTATTTCAGTCACTTTAAACGTTGGGGTGACACTCTCTGCCCACTGTGCTAAAGTTAGCCTGGATTGAGACTGAACTACAGAGGTGATAGGCTGATAACACCTGATAGTGATGTGATATATGATATGATTGATATGATATGATGATATAAGATGGCAGTGCATGGCACCCCTGAAAGCCAATCATATCCTGGGCTGCATCAAAAGAAGGGTGGCCAACAGGTCAAGCGAGGGGATTCTTTCCCTCTATTCTGCTGTAATGAAACCCCACCTGGAGTTCTGTGTCCAGTTTTGGGGTCCCCAACATAACAAAATCATGGATGAAGATGATCAGAGGGCTGGAGCACCTCTGCTATGGAGACAGGCTGGGAGAGCTGGATATGTTCAGCCTGGAGAAGAGAAGACTCCAAGGAGACCTTATTGTGGCCTTTCAGAACTTAAGGAGGCTTTTAAGGAAGATATGGACAAACTTTTTAGCAGGGCCTGTAATGATAGGACAAGGCATAATGGTTTTAAATGGAAAGAGAGTTGATCCAGACTAGATATGCGAAAGACTTTTTTATTATGAGTGTGTTGAGTAAGTTTCCCAGAAAAGTTGTGGATGTCCCATCCCTGGAAGTGTTCAAGGTCATGTTGGATGGGGCTCTGAGCAACCTCATCTGCCCATGGCAGGGAGATTGGACTAGACAACCTTTTAAAAGGTCTCTTCCAACCCAAATCATTCTGTGATTCTGTGACTCTATGTTAGCTCATACTGTGCCTGGGTGACACAAGTGCAACCACGCTGGTTTTTAGTAGAATTGCTCTACTTTAATTCAGTGATTGGTGGCAAAAATATCAGCAGGTTAGAAGAACTGCTTTGCTGTGCATCTACTCAGCACACACTGTCACCACATGCATGATAACCTTAGTAAATGACTAAACTTTGTGGTGGGGAAGAACACCAGATCAGATTTTCCTCATGGAGACCTTGGGGCTGTCAGGCCTCTGAACTACCTGGCTCTGAGTGGATGGGAAATTAAATGTTGTGCTTGAGTTTGGGTTGAGGGGTTTTTTTTGAGAAGTTTGAAGGGATCTTTTTTTGCTGTGAAAAGTCTGGAAAAGGTCTTTTTCCTGTAAACAATTTCCAGTGGAAGTGCTCCTGGCTTCGCTTTGTTAGGACGTCCATTCTGAGCCTCACCCCAAAGAAAGACCCTTTTGTTGAGCAGAACAATGAGGCCGTACGGGGAAAAAGGATCAACTCCCACTTGTGGGGTAGGGTTTCTCTCACCTAACTTGAGCTGTCTAAAACCTTAGGTGTCTGGTCTAAACCCTTCAGCCGGCCTTCCACTAATGACCCTGGGGAGATGGAGGCACCTTCTCGGGGCCGTTCGCTCCGTCTTTGGGCAAAACAAATCGCTCTCAGGAGGTGACCGGCTCTCCCGTGGCTGCGGGGGGAGCCCACAACATGGGGTCTGTGCAGACCACTGGCAGCATGGTGATGGCTAATTAGGTGAGATGAATCCCACCCTGAGGAAATCGAGGTAGCTACTGAGTTGCTGGAGTATGTGTGTGCAAAGAGCTTGGCCGCACAGAGCGTGACCGTGCTGGAGGCTCTTTGAGTAGCTCTAAAAGATGAGGACTGAAAAGCTCAGCATTGCTAGGAAGTTGTTTATTATTATGTTTATTATTATTATTACTATTATTATTAATATTTATTATTATTAAAGCTATATTATGCAGCTTTGCTGATGGTCATCCAATGAATCAGCTTGTTGCATCTTGTTTTACACCTAAATGGTCATATACTGGGGAACTTAAGCATATGTTAGAAATCAACTTGTGCTCTAACTTGGTTTTTCAGCTCGTGCTCTAACTTGTTTTTTTGCCACTACGACAATGAAAATTAAGAAATAACCCTGTTTTCTTCTGAATTCCTGCAGAGAACAAGAATTCTGTACCTACTCTCATATAAAATGGTTAAGTTTTGTTAATGGTGTGAATAGGAGAAAACCTCATTGTAAGTACAGAATTACTTGATTGTGGCTTTTTTGAAAAATTTCCTCTAAATTCACATAATCCCACTACTTCTTGTTGAAACAGGATTTAATACTTCAGGAGAGATATGTTTCTTCATTATCTTTTACTCTTTTCTCCACAAGCGAGTGTTAATCTTACCTAACATGCGCGCTGACCTCAGACGGATGTCTCTGCCCTCAGCACATCAGAAGCTCTGTCTTTTAGGTCTGGGGGTGTGCAGGATTTAACAGGCAGCTTGTTGAGCATTCATTAGTTCTTCTAAAAGGTGGTTATTGCCAAATGCAGATTTTCAGTGGCTCATTAAATGCCTTCACGTGACAAATCCATGCAGCGTTTTGTGTGGATGAACCCGAGGCTGTCACCATTTAGAACAAAATGCTAAATATTTACTGGCAAGGCAAGCTAAAAGTATAAATATTTATACCAGCATACAATAAAAAAGTACCATTAAACTGATATGTTATAAAGAATTTATGTGTTGAAATGGCCAAGGCCATTACAAAAGATGTGCTATTTCACTATTATATTGCATGCGGAGATCACAGTGTTTAGGTGTTTAATTTACTGCTATCTGGCCTTTGCTGTTTGACTCATTAATCTGTCAGGTGAAGGAGTCCTAATTATATTTCTTGTAACCTGGCAAACTACAGAGAATTGTGCTCATACAGGGAATAGATCTTGTAGATTTACTGATCTGTTGCTAATAGTCCCACAGGGAAAAAAATACACAAGAGCAGAAAATGTTTACAAGGGGAATTTGTCTTCCTAATTATTGCACTGGATGTATCCTATTGTTCTGAGATAAGAGGAGAATAAGCACCAGTTTATGTAAAACTACTCACAGGACCCTTTTGAGGCAGTAATAGATTTGGCTTTGTGAATGAGGCTACACACATTCTGAAATTCAATGTCTAATCAAGGTGATGGAGCCTCTCTCATCTTGCTGCTGTCCCCTGCTCCACTGCTGCCCCCACCTGCATCCTGCCAGGTTCTGGCCAGCACCTTCAGTAGGACCTGGAAGGTGTCCCTGCCCATAGCAAGGGGGCTGTAACTGGGTGATTTTTAAGGCCCCTGCCAGCCCAAACCATTCTGTGATACTGGTTTCATAGATAATAGGCATAGCAGTGACATAGATATCTTCTTAGATGAGATGGCATGAAAGTAAGCACGGAAAAAAGCAATTCCGGCCTGTAGTAGGTACTTCAGGCTCCTCTCATCTTTTACTTTCTTCCTGTTGTTGAATTGCACTTGTGATTTTTATTCTGCATTTTGGGCTTTGGGGAAATGCCCTGTGATCTGGACAGCCAGGGGTGGTGGGAACAGCTGCTGGGTGAACACGGGTGCTTTTGAGCCAGTGAGGTCAGCAAGATTTCAGGTAATCCTCGAAGTAGACTATGCCACTTACCACAAAACAATAGAAAAAAAGCACCATCATTGTGACCTCTGGGAAATTCCTCCGTGGCTGTAGCTCTGAGGCACAGTTTCGCTCTGAGGAGCCCCAGAGTTGTGTTTTTACGGTCAGCGATGAGCACATCGCGCTGAGACTGCAATGGAAAACAGGTGCAGGGACTCATGTCTTCAGCAAGAATGACCCTTTCAGGGGTGGGAAAACCTCATTTTCCTCCAAGATATGGATATGTTCACACATCCTGTTGTAGGGAGCTGTGGAAATCTTTGCCTCAAAGAACTTGCTGTCCAAATCTCCAAATCTTTTACTACAATGTGAATAGGAAAGTGAAAACACAGTGTCTTATACACAGATTTTTTCAAAAGAGCTGTCAGTGTAGAGCCTGTGCACTAGACATTTGGCCAATATAAACTGAGATAGAGGTACTGAATTATTCCTTTTTACACCAGTGAAGGGTCTGACTCTATTATTCTATATGAGAGTTTGATCAATGTTTTCCTCTGGCTCAGCTTTTGATTTATATTGTGGACTAGCCCATAAAGCAGACTTTGGGAACTGCAATATGTGATCCGTTTAATCAGTTTGTCAGTTTTATTTTTGAGACTTAATGGAAAAACAAAACCCTCTGCATAGCTATTGAGTTAATAGGCTTTGCCTTATATTCCCATGAAGGCAAAGGAATAAATATTTCTGATGCATAAAGTGCTGGAAGAGCATTATCGCTGTGTTCAGGAACAATTCATGTGGGAGGACTGTAATGTGCACTATCAGTATATCGTTAAGTCCTTTTGAATGCTAGCAGTGAAATAGATACTAAAATAACATTAATATGAAAGCAAATGCAGAAACATATGCTTACATTTACACAAACATACCTCTGGGAGCCTTTTGTTTGTTTTTTGGAGCTATTTAAAGATATCGTCGTTCCCCCAAAACCAGTTTTTCTGTCTTGGGTTGATATGAAACTGGAAATGTTAGGTTGAGGCTTATCTAAAGAAGCATCTACTTTGGCCCAGGTGCTTCCAGTGATTTTGGAGGAGGAAAAAGTGAACCTGCCAGACAGCAGAGGAAAGCTCGGTGAACCCAGTTCAGGATTGCACATAGTTTGCCCTTGGAAATGGGAAAGTTTTAAACACACTGATGAATAGAATAGCCATGCTGATTTAAAGTCTGTGCTGCACTTCAGGGGGACTCATCTCACCAGCTTTATACTCTGTAGACATCTAGACCTCTGGTACATCTGATACAGTCCCAACAGAGAAACTGAGGCTGTAGCTTGAATTGAAGGCCGGTTTTTTCACGTGAGATGAATAATGTTGCTGACATGCCCGGGGCAAGTCAGAGCTCAGGAAGGTGCCCAGCACCTACATTTGATCAGGGAGCGTTGCTTCTTCTAGATGGAAGACTACGAAGAAATAAATCAAAGAGAGAAAATTAATGAAACCAGTTGGCAAGGTACAGAAATACCAAAACTAAAAACATAGGCTGTGGAAATTTTTTACAGTTTATTCTACCTTCATATAAGGTGCTTGGGGATGAATTTTTACATTTCCCTCAGAAAACTGACTTAGAATTCCTTTTGACATTATCCTATTAGGTTACCTAAACACAAATAAGAGTTTTCATTCAGGTTAATTCTGGTTTAATGAAATTGGTAAAAGAATGCTACTTCAGATGGAAATTCTTCAGGCAAAATTGTTGCATATGAACAAAAATTCTGTTGATTATTGAAGGTAAGTGCAGAAAGTTCTGCTTAAATATTATTTCCCTTTTGTCTTGTAACTTCATTTATTGCCTGTACTGTTCCTGAGCTGTTTCTCACTGACAGATCCTCCAAACCTTTCCCAAGAAACTCATTTTAATTTATGGGCACCTATCAAAGATCAGGAAAAAGCTACAGGGAGTGAGGATGGCAGGAGTGAACAGTCTGTGACCTCTGTTAATTTTAGATGTCTGCCAGGTAGGCACAGCTGAGCTGGTGATCCCAGGCTGCTTATACTCTGTGGAATAGAGCAATCACTACCTGATGTAGGTATCTGCTTTAGCATAAGGTAAGTTGGGCATTGCCACTTCTCTCCACTGTCTGACAAAATGGTCTAAGGTGTCTGAGGAAAAGATTGCACTGCAACAAGATGACATTTAAACTACCAGTGTGTCCAGAGAAGGGCAACAGAGGTGGTGAAGGGTCTGGAGCATAAGTCTGATGAGGGAGCTGGGGGGGCTCAGCCTGGAGAAAAGGAGGCTCTGGGGGGACCTTGTTGCTCTCTACAACTGCTTGAAAGGAGGTTGTAGCCAGGTGGGGGTCAGCCTCTTCTCCCAGGTAACAAGCAATAGGATATGAGAAAAGAGCTTTAAGTTGCACCAAGAGAGGTTTAGATTGGACACTAGGAAAAATGTGTTCATGGAAAGGATAGTCAGGCACTGGAACAGGCTGCCCAGGGAAGTGGTGGAGTCGCTATCCTCAGAGGTACTTAAAAGGCATGTAGATGTGACACTTGGGGACATGGTTTACTGCTGGACTTGGCAGTGCCGAGTTAATGGTCGGACTTGATGATTTTAGAGGGCTTTTCCAACCTAAATGACTCTCTGATTCTGTGATTCTATGATTGGTTAGTACAGAATTATAATACTACTGTTAAGGCTCCTACCTTAGTAGCACTCAGGCATTAAGCTACAGCAATATAAATTGGGATTTAAATAGGAATTAGATGCCCACATAATTCTGGATCTGCTCCTGTGTAGCTTCTGAAACTTCAAAGGCAGTATATCTTAAGATTAGAAATTATAATGTGTATTTGTAAATAACCTTGTGTAACTCTTTCTGAAACATGCTGGAGCAAACACCATACATAGTAGACAGATCTTGCATCTTATGCATTGTTAATGCATTTTCCCGAGCAGTCACAGTGAGTTCAATGTGAATTGTGCAAATGAGAATTTGTATGCACACTAGTGCAAGCCAGCTGCAGCTGAACAGTCGCTCAAGGTTTTGGTGTGTCAGTTTGGAATCTTAACACTGTCTTTTGCCAAAAGGAGTCAGGAATGAAGAAAAAAAAAAAAGAACAGGAAGTTCTGTATTAGACTATGTTTTCACACCCTTCCTTACATTTCCTAACACTAAGAGGAGGTCCAGGCAGCTTTCTGCATTAAAGAAATCCAATTTCCTCTTGTTGGGCTGCTGATTGAACAGGACACCTTTTTTCCTGAACAGCCTCTTCATTTTGGAACAACTTCTTAATTTTGGATTGGTATTGGTCCCTGGATTCCCTGCTAGCGACAAGGACATGACACAATTGGTGGAGGAAAGCACTGATTTTCTTCTGGCTTTACGAAATGCTATTTTATCTTTTCTTCACACAACTGCACAGGTCCTTTCACACACATCTGTATCCCACTTTGCATGGACTGATTAAGAAGTGGACTCATCCCTGATGCTCTGCACAAAGCACTCATGTTTTGCAAACACTTTTGAATGGAAGAAAACCAGATCCTTGGTAGATGTGCAGCAGGAAATGGTTCCTTTTACCAGTGGCTAAAACACTGTTGTTTGTGACACCTGTGTGTTGGCCTGTTTAAATAGAGAAAAACACCAGAAAACACAGGAAGCTCTTACTCATTTTGCCCTGCCTGCCCAGCCCTGTTGTCTGTCCTAATGCAAACAAATACTTTTCCATCTAAATTCCACAGTGGTTTCACTCCTGAAGAGATGTTGTTGCCCCCATCACTGATAGCAGCACCGAGAAACCATAGCCACAACCCCGAATTATGAAAAACCAAGACAAAAGTTTTCTCTTTGCTCTTGACACTTAATGTTTCAGCATCGCAGGGTGGGCTAAGTGAGTGGCTTGCTGTCTTGACATGTTTGATCATCCGTCAGTTGTAAACAGTTTTCAGGCAGAGGGAGGAGCCAGGTTGGAGTACAGGGTTGCTGTGAGGTATTGCAGGGAAGAAACCTCATGCATGAGCATCTCAGAGTCCAGATATATACAGAAAGAGAGCAAATTCTTCTCTCCTCATGGCTTTACACCTTTGTCTAGCTTACATGGGAAATAAAATGAGAAAATGCACATGGTTCCACCAGGTTTGGCATCGTGTTTGGCTAGACTGGGAGGATGCACTTATATCTGACATCACCCAGGTGTTTGCCCTGCTGACACTCAGTACCTTCCAAAATACTAGCTGCTGTCAGTGCTCCTCACCAGAACAGAGTCTTCTTGTTGTTACAAGAGCTGTTTCCTTGCAGGGAAATTCAATTTTTCCTACCACAACATCATCAGAGGCATCGTGGCTGTCATTATCATGTGCGTGTCGAGTAGTTGCAGTGGATAGGGGAGATGGACCATGGGGAGATTGGCTTTCTTAGGGGGTGGTCTGCATGAGGGACAGGATGAAGTATGCCTTAAATCAGAAGGATCACTCCCCCAGAGTCCCAGACAGTGAGCAGCTATTAGTACATGAAAGCAGCACTGACATAGTTTAGGACAGAAAGTGAAATTTATTGCCCTATTAGATTAAATGACATAGGACTATAAAATAATTCAAACGTAAGCTGGAACTCGGGCAGCACATCATACTTAACACCCTTTTCTCACAGGCTGTCTCAATCCTAAAATTATGAAAGAAAAACAATTTCTTTTTTTAAATTGTTGCTCAGCTTTGGGAGCAAACAAAATATTTAAAGATAAAAATATTATTTGGTTTTTAAGTCATCATACCAAATCCAACAGCACCGAGCCATCAGATGCACCATTCTGAGGTGCACAAATGCTCCATTCAGACTCCAGAGGATGAATGCCACTTCATACAGGTGTGGGATAAACATTTCCAGTGAAGTGTTGGTAGTGAGGCACACCAGTCTGTGAGACCTGATATGATCACAGCACATGATCTCCAAACAGACAGATCACCTGAGTACCAGGAAAGAAACAGGATCTGGTTCAAGCAGTGTCTGTGCGGATTCAGGAGTCTGACTTTCTGCAGAGAACTTTGTGATAAATTATCTATTTCTTTGAAATTGTTGGACTAAAATTAATTACATTTACTCATCTCTGTAGCTCTGTGCTCAGCAATTCTGATGTTTTAGTGAAGAAATTGTCTCATTCTTTGTCTGAAATCATATTCTCTACAGCTCATATTTTTATTATCCCCTTTTCAACCTTAAGCTCTGCTACCTATCCTGCTCTTTTGTTTTTCTGTTCAGACTTGTTTATTATAACCATAATTACAATATCTGAGCTGTGAAATGTAAGTTGTTCAAACTCCTATTTTTAATTAAAACACACAGTAATTGCAATATTTTTCCCTCCTATTTCCACCTACGAATGTCCTATAGCTTCTGTTTCCCATAGCTGTCAAAACTGAACTACCACTGCTTTTGTAAGCTGCTGAGCCAATTCCTTTAAAATTCATCAGTGTATTCAGCTCAGCATTAAAGATGTGTACATTCAAGTGTATTTTCACTTGATATTCTCTTTAACTGTTTTTTTGCTACCTGCTGTCCAGACAAAGTGAAACTCAATTACCTAATTCCATTCTTCTTTCTTTCACTGGCATTTGTCAAATGATCGCGAGTTAAATGGGTTTGGTGCCACAGAAATTGCTACAGGAGCAGGTTTGGGTATTTCAGAGCAAAACAGATGCTTGTTTTTCTTTGCTTCTACTTCATTTGATGAAACAGGCTTTTTAAAGCCTATTTCTTAGCTAAACAGTATTACACTCAAGAAACAGAAAAGTTTAATAGAAATAGAACTGCAGGAGTACAGATATCAAAAAACTTGTCAGTCCAGAGCAGCCATGCCAGTTTATATGTTTTGTCACTGGATGTGAGTTTCTCACTTGCTTAACTCCCATAGTTCCCACTAATTTTTTCAGGAGTTCTGGGGGGTTGTTATTCTTCAGATGAGGTTGGGGCATTTCTGTGGTTTACCCAGTGAATCCACAGCTCTCACAGCAGTATCAAAGTTTGAAAAACTATTACACTTCCTGCTTCAGGGATTAAAATAGTATTTCCTTTTGGAAGCCTCTTGGATCCCTACCAGGAGGACTGGGGCAGCTCACAGGGGTTGTGCCAGCTCCACACACTTCAGGAGAGCTTCACCTGTCCCAGAGGTATGTGATGCTTACGCTCACTAAGGCAGGATTTTGAGTTTGTTGGACTTCAGGTCTTTAATTTGGTGTGGCAACACTTATGTTCCTGTACATGCCACACGTCTAGACAAGTGCATAGGGAATATGTTGCTTTCCTAAAGAGGAAGCCTGGATGGAAAAAAACCTCTCCTGCATTTCTGCCAACCACCTTCTCAGCATAGATGCCCAGAAATGACAGAAGTCCCCAGTTAATTGCCTGTTCCAGTCCAGGATTTTTTGATATTCAGTGTTACCAGCTGATCCCTCATCACAGACCCCAGCAGCAAGCAGAGTGGCAACTTCTCTTTCTTTGATTTTAGTTCATGTCTGGATATGTGATTATTTCTTACAGGAAATAGTTATGTGGGAACAAACAGTATCTCCCTTCTGCCAGTGACTGCTATTCCTGTTGTTCACTGGCTGGTGGAGCAGCTCTTGGGATAATACACAATTCCTCCCTCAAGTATGTGGTCTCTGGTAGTGCCAGACCAGTATCTCAGGGAAACCTCTTCTACAGGACATGGTAGGATGCAGAGAGGGATTACATTTCTCTCCGTTGGTCCATTTAGATTCCCTGATAAGGAGTAGCTTTGAGGGATATCATCAGCCCTCCTTCCACCTCCTTCCACCACTAACACTTGACATTTCTTCCCTTTTTGACTCACCCAGAGCAAGTGATGTAATTCAAACAGAAAAGCTTTAGTTTGCAAAGTCTGTTTGCCGATGATAAATGGTGCACATGATGGATGTCTGTGGTCTTGAAGATGATGGAGGTGAACAGCAGGGTGCTTCATGGATTTGTGCTAGCAGCAACATTATTTAATACTTTTATTAATGGTCTGGAAGGAGGTGTAACCAAGTACATTAACTAGATCTGCACATGACACTGCGCTGGAAAGAACTGTAAACCAAGTGAAGACAGAGAAATAACGCTAATGGAACCAGGGGTTAGAAATATGAGCAGGAAACAGAATGAGATTCTGTCTGGAAAAAGGCAAACTAATAATTCTGAGAAGAATAATCCAAAACACAGATATTTAATAGGAGAGTGAGAGGTCTGAAAAAAACACTGATGTTCTAAAAGAGTGAATAATGAGGGTTATGAGTGTTTAGGCAATGCCTGTACAATGTGAAATGGTGGAAAAGGGCAATTTTGGTTTGTAGATTAAATCCAAGGGTATCTTGCCCTTGTACAAATGATTGTCCCTCCTTGTGGGTATGACTTTCCACAGCACTTTGATCCCTTCTCTCCAGGCTTTATCTTTGAGCAAAGCCCACAAGTAGAAAAATGTCTTTACACCTGACTTTACAGAAACACATATCTGGATGGCACCTTTTGGACCACCCAGTCCTGAGTCTGCTTCTTGTGGGAACAATATTCATCCATGTTGCTCTCCTGTCCTCTCTTCTCAACCCTTCTACACCCAAAGCTTCTCTGATAGTAATTTTGACACTTGACTATTGTGACAACAAGGGCAGAAAAATGGGGAGGAGAAAAATTCCAACAAAATTAAATGAGTGGGTAAGGAGACAGAGGATGGATTTTTCACATAGAAAAATCCAAACAAGGCATGGAATATGCAGTGGGACTGTTCCTACTCATTTCACTCAATGCAATTAAGTTGTAGGTACCATTTCTCACACCTGTAATGTTTGTGTTAATTACGTGGCATAAATTGAAATCAATAGGCAGTGACATGTGGAAATGGATATTAGCCAAAGGAGGACTTAGAAACACTGTAGGAATCCTCAGGTGGAATTAACCAAACAAAAAATTACTAAATAGCAAGATTTCTCCTAAAATGATTTGTGCTGAATTAAAAGTGTTTAGCCATTACAGTCCCCCATTCAGCAGCACTCTGACATGTGTGCAGACCTTAAGAGTGTGATGAATGATCAAGGGAGTAGTGATAAGTTGGAAATCTGTCCCACAGGTACTCACTCGAGGGCAGCCATCCCTCTCTGGTGAGGGCTGTTATTTCCGTGGGGAAGGGATGCTGCAGAAGCATTCACTGGGATTCCAAGCACAGTGCAAGCACAGAACTCACTGCCTGCTGTTCCTGAGAAATGCTTCATGCTGTGCAGCCCTGAAAATGGGAATGAATTTATTTAAAGTGGCACTTGTTCTTGGTATTGATTATAAGATGGGTAAGATGTGTGTGCAAGAAATATGACTGCTACAAGCTGCCTCTCCAAAGGAATTCTCTGTTGGTGTGAGAAGCTGAGAGTGCCACAAGCCAGGACTTCCTGCTTTTTGTGATGAAAACATATGACCATTTCTACTCCGGCATCTAACTAGCGAGAGAACTGGTTGTACACTTAGTCAGCTCCATTATTCCTTGTGGAAAGGCTGTCTTCTTGTGCTGGAGCCCATCTAGGTTTTTCTTAATTGTCCAGCAACCTGGGGCATAAGGAGCAATGGGATCTGTGGACTCAAACTCTTCATTTTTACAAACGCCCCTCAGATACTGTGGTATCTCAGAGATTTTTGGGGTTTTTTGGTGTTTTTTTTTTTTTTCTTTTAAATGTCTACCATTAAAGCAAGCTGTGAGAATAAGAGGATGGGTACATTTAGCTTACAAAAGCTCACAACTCTCATCAATCCTCTCACCATCTTGAGGACTGAGGAAGAATTAGGAAAATATCTTGTTAGCAGAGAAACTGAAGGGTCAAGCTGCAACATATATACACATATATATGTATATAGATATAAAAATTATGTGTGTTCACTACTTCGAGGAAAAAGTCCTTTACCCACTGTGAGCCACTTACACTCCTGTACTCTCCGGTACCTCCTCTGCAGGCTGGGGAATTACTCTGATGTTCACTGTAAGAGTAAAAAATAAACCCATCTAGCCCTGAGTGTGTATCATCCACTTATTCACTGAGTGGAAATGCAGCTACCTCCAGGGTGGAACAGAGAAACCACCCTGTGAGCTTTCCTGCAATGTTAGTTCTCCAGGCTGGAGCTTTCTGTAGCTCTGCTCACAAACCCATCATTAAAAATGTTAAGTTACAAGGAGCTGTGTTAGTGTCAGAGGGCAACTGCCTGTACAGGAAAACCTTTGTTAGAATATTTTCCTTCAGTCAAATCTCTTTATTCCTCAAAGTTCGCTGATATGGATATTCAACCATTCTGTGCTGTTTGTAGTAACATAATAATTACAGGGAAAAAATAATATGGCCTGTATGAAACACCTGGGTATATCATATGTTACTAATTCTGATTAACTATTTCAGTCTGTTGTAAACAAGAAGGCCAGTGAGAAACAAGCAATGTAAATGGTCCAGTATTGGAGCTCAGTTGTTAAAATAATCTCGTATCTGCTTATCCCTGGATGATCTTTCAAAAAGGAAAAATATTCTAAATGAGAATGTGAAATTTAAGAGGAAAGTGAGCAGGACCTTGTAATATTCTCCTGGCATGAATAGGAAGGGTGAAGTGATTGGCAGGACTGTGTTTGTAGCTCCAACATGGGAACCACTAATCCCTGTGAAATCTCCTGAGAAACAGCCGATACTCATGGCATCACGTGGGTCAATGGAAACCGGGAAGCTGCGGGATACGAAAATCTTGAATGAACTGCTGTAAACTAAAAATCCTGATTTGAGCATTTGCCCCCCACAGAACTCCATTTTTGCTACTGAAAAAGGGATATACCTGAGGTACAGCTCTCTGACTGGTGATATGACCCCAGTACACCCAGGACCACCAGTCACTTCATGTGTGGTGAGATCAGGAGTGTCCTGTCCCTGTTGCAGCCCATGGGAACTGGAGCAGCGCGCTCCGAAATTCTCAGAGCACTGTAGGAGGACTGCTAAGTGCACATAATTATGCATGTGAGCATGTATTTTCAGGATCAAGGCTTGGCCTTTTAGCTACTGGGCATTCCTCCTTATTCTTATTTTTATTTAAAGCAATGATTTTATTAAAGGAGCATTCTGGCACCTGTTGTACCAGACATCTACAATTACCTGACCACAGTGCAGTCCCATATGGGGAAAGACCCTGGTGTGCATCAGCCACCTCCCCATGCCAACCCAGCCCAGACGCCAGCTGGGGCTGTTCTGTCAGGTCCCCAGTATGGTAAAGTGGGGGACCAGTATGCCAAAAAGCATTCACTTTTCAGAATAAAAGTAGCCTAGAGATAAAAGTAAAAATTCCATCCCTGAGCTTTTGAACAGAGTGTAGAAGGTCAGGCTGAGGCACACAGAACTAATGGTTCCTACAAAACATGAAAACTACACAAAATCTGCATTATTTTGGGCATTTCTTTTAGGAAAGATGAGTTCCTGTTTCTCCTCACTGACTGTAAACCTATACTATAGCCCACTAAACTGCACTGCAAATCTCCACTGTTCACTGCATTAAGCTCATTGGCTGTTAGAAGCAGTACCTGAAACATCCTGAACACAATCACAGAATCACTAAATCTTCAAGGCTGGAAGAGACCTTAAAGATCATCCACTCCAACTGTCAACCAGCACCACCACAATCACCCCAAGTGCTATATCTGGATGTGTCTTGAACACTTCCAGAGGTGGTGACTCCAATGCCTCCCTGGTCAACTTATTCCAATGCCCAACCACTCTTCCACAGAATTATTTTTCCTAATATCTAATCTGAACCTCCCCAGTACAACTTAAGTACATTTCCTTCTGTCCTTTCACTTGAGACACAGTAGAAGAGACCAACCCCCACCTGGCTACAACCTCCTTACAAGTAGTTGAGGGGAGTGCTTAGGTCCCTCCTGAGCCTTCTTTCTCCAGGCTAAAAACCCCCAGCTCCCTCAGCTGCTCCTCATAAGACCTGTTTTCTAGACCCTTCCCCAGCTCTGTTGCCCTTCTCTGGACATACTCCTAGACCTCAATGTCCTTTCTAAAGTGAGGGGCCCAAAACTGAGTTCTTGAGGTGTGGCCTCACTAGTGCCGAGTACAATGGAATGATCACTTCCCTGATTCTGCTGGCCACACTGTTCTTGATACAGGCCAAGATGCTATTGGCATCCTGGGAACAGACAGTGGCAGTCAGCAAAACACTCAGGATAGCAACTGATGGGACAGCAACTAGAATTATCACAGGTCTCAGGGGCAAGCTGAGAACATAACTCAGCTCCTCTAAGCCATGCTTAAGCAAGCCACAAACGGCTGATGCCCTGCCAGTTTTATGGAATGGTGCCTGTCACTCATTAGCAATAGAAGAGATGCAGAAGGGCAGAAAATGGAGAAGTCAGACAGTTTTCTAATGCTGGAGACCTGGAGTGTAACAGTGACTCCCAGACCCCCCCGCAGGGGTGTCCAGCTTGGCTGTGATTAGAAGCTCCACAGCATCTCTGAGTTGGTGGCCAAACCACTGTCACAGGACTCCTAGGGCACAGGGCTCATCCCATCTATCTCAAGGATTTCAGTTTGATTGAGCTGCCTGGTCTCCAGTAGTGGAGCAAGGAGTTGTTTTTCTGACACCTTCAGAATTTGTGTTCAGATGTCCTTTAGGGTGCTACCTCCCACTCCCCATGGATTACTGAGAGTTCATCATGGAGAAAAAGCTCTTCATTTCTGGGGTCTAAGGTTGAGCTAGGCTCTTCTGCTTTTGGGTTTCTGGATAATTTAAAAGTTATCATAGGTATCAGTGCAGATGAAGTTATTCTACAATGTGCTAAAATGTGAAATACGCTGCGACGCAGGTTCGATTCCCGAACGTGCTTCAGGGACACTCCCCCGGGTAGATGGAGCTCGTCAGCCCCTAAGGCCATCCATCTAAGAGAAGGTCACTCTAA
>JAWWLV010000121.1:109838325-109852442 GCA_035041135.1 Platyrinchus mystaceus | reverse complement strand
GCGCAGGCTGTGTCTCACCTAAAAAATCCATTGCGCAGGCTTGAAAGGTAAAAAGACCTTTCCCAAATCTTTGTTCGAGAAGACTGGCCACATTAAAATGTGAAATAACTCATGGCTGGTGCATGGATTGAACCCAGACTCTTGCTCCTGCTGCACATCATAGAATCACAGAGTGGTCTGGGTTGGAAGGGACCTTCAATGTCACCCAATTCCAAATGGTGCTGTGGCCTTCCCACATCATGCAGCCCAACACACACTTCAGTACATGATGTGGTAGTAACAATGCCCAGCCGGCCTATGGCTGTAGAGTGGATTTTTTGGGTGTGGTAACCATTAGTGTAAAAACAACCTCAGAAATTTCGTCTTGCTGGTCTCTGCCTGTAATCTGCCTCCTGCCTCTGTCCAAAGAAAATCTGTTTCCCTGACTCTGACTTAAACTACTTGTTTCCTGGAACTTGTTTGAAAAATCAGCAGCTACGTCTAAAATAAGTATACTCATGGCTTGAAAATGGGAAAATCCTGGCCAAAATCAGTTGGCATTTGCTAAATCGTACTGCAATTTATGATAGCAGAATTTGGCCCTGCTCAGAGGCACAATAGTCCATATCTCAAGGACCACCAAAATAGCCATTTCTCCAGGCAGGTCTTACATTTCTCCTATATTCCCAGACTTGCCAGATGGCTTGCAAATCTGTTTGGCATCAGGGCATGTATATAGCTTGTATATGATCCACACCCAGGTCATACAGGTTACAGAAACCCAGGATTGATTGTCTACTGCCCCCAACAGCTGCAGGGAAAAATAACATCTGCATCCAGAGTTCCAAGCAGAAACACTGGGGAGACACAGGCTGTGCTTCCCAAGAGTTTCCCTTGGCACTGTGTGACCCATCACTAAGTTTGAGAGGGACTAAATACTAAGAGCCAACTGTTGTGAACACACAGAAAATAAAAGCTGAGTGCAACAGTGACATTTGTAAACTTAGATCTTCTCTTTCTAAAATTTCCCTTCCACTGCTCAATTTGATATGCAAGTGCAGAGGAATCACCTCTTGCTTCCCATGGAGATGGCTGTGTCGGGAAGGATCTTTGTAGCTTGCCATCAAAGGGGGCAGACAGCTGGGGAACATCCACATCTGGGTGTGCCTGTGTTATGTTGCATGTTGCATTCCATATAAATTCCATATGGAGTCAAAATCATTTTGGACTTGGTACCTCCTCCGAGCCAATGGCTTAATTAGGAGTGTTTTGTTTTGTTGTTTTCCTAAAGGAGAGCTGCAGTCCAAGCGCATTATTATGGATTTACACATCACTGTGCTCTTAATATCAAAGCTTTCGTTTGGCTGGAGGCTTCCTTCCCTGTGGGGGGTGGGGGGGGTGGCTGCTGGTTGAGTGCTGGAAGTTACACAATCTTTTCCCAACAGAAAAGCAAAGCGCGTGAGTTGGAGTCTGTTGTGATAATGCATGGGGAGAAGTCAAAAGAAGTCTGTGTGTCAAAGGGAGCCTACGAGTGAGATAACATGCAGAGTCTCATGTAACCTGTGTAAGACTGCAGCCTGATGGCAAATTCCTGTAGATCTCTTAGAGCAAGAAGTGGGAAATCAGATAAAACAGAAACATTTGCAAGATGTCCATTTACAGTTACAAAATGGCCACTTTGACTATAGAAGTATTCTTGGCCAGATTGCCCAGAGAGCTTGTGGAGTCTCCCTCACTAGAAATACTCAAGAGCCACCTGGACACAACCCTGTGCCATGTGCTCTGGGATGACTCTGCTGGGCAGGGAGGTTGAACCTAATGACCCACTGTGGTCTCTTCCAACCTTACTCCTCTGTGATTCCATGCTTCTGTGACCTTCGGATTAGTTGCATGTCCCTGAGTTGCACTGAGCAGTCTGAACTGGGTGTTATACCTGCTTGTGGTCAGAACACTCTGCCAAGAAACAATGGCAATCCAAGTAAACAAGACTGATACAAAATGAAGAATAAATTAATATTTTTGTTGTCCTGGTTGGAGATGGTAAAGATAAACTGAGTGGCTATGTTTTGGTTATGTAAAGCTGATAAATAAATCCAACTTGTCCCAGCCTCAGCTTGCTGTATTATCCTTCTTGTTTGGAAAGTGAGGGTACCTACAAGCAGAAGCTCTCTGACAATGGTTTTAATTAGCTGGTGGAACAGATTCTCAAAGGAAGCAGCAATCCAATTGCAGGGAATCCTCCTATTAACCCAAAACATTGTTTTGCCCTGTACAATGCAGTGAGACTGACACCAATGAGACTGACCAAATTCTATTTTTGGTCTAATATTATTTATGCTGAGTAGGGATATAATAAATATTGTTAGGAAGGATTATTTGCATGAAGCAGTCATAACAATCAGTTATGAGCAGTGGAAGAAATCTTTCCTCCTTTTCTTGCTCTCTCACCAACAGCACAGGAATCTTTTACCCACCCACATCTTTGCCTTTGTTCTATGGGGCAGAAAAGGAATGCGAGGAAGTCTTGCAAAACAAGCAAACATCCTCCACCAAGAAAGCAGTGCTGAGCTGTTGATTGCATTCTCGTTTAAATGCGCCGTGCACGAGTTCTGCACCACACATTTCCTCAACATCGTCTTCACAGGAGTGGAAAATCTGACAAGTAATTTTCTGTGGGGACATAAAAATGCAGGATGGAAACCTCTAAGCTGCATGGTCTTTAAGGAGCATTCATCCACTGAACTAAAGCTATATCCAGTATTACAGTATCTTGCTGATAGATGACATAAACCAAATTTGTTACTTAGAGCGGCATGTTGATTGGCTTCACGCTGGGCGCGCATGGAGAAAGACATCTAGGCTCTCTTTTAACCAGATGGAATTCCTAAGTCAATCAAATAAACATAATAATAATAAGGTTAATCTGGTCTTTACTCATTCAATAGAGAAAAGCAGAGATGTGGATCTAATTATGTAAATACTGTAAAATCAGTTTGCATTTATCTCTTTCCACATCTCCTTGGTACAGCCCTGGTTCAGCATGCTTAACACGGTCCTATTTGGTCTCAATGGTTTATTTCTCGGGCTAAAACCATTCAAGATTTGTTTGAACAGGAAAATCTCGTTTTCTTTGGAGCATTTTGAAGTAGGCATAATTACAGTGTTGCAAATGCGATGCTCTGCTTCAGGAGCTGTCAGCGTTTCCATATTAAACCACTATTTTCGGGGGTTAACAGAATTGCCAGAAAAAGAAAAAAAAAAAAAAAAAGAGAAGAGTGGAAAAAATGGGTCCATTAAGGCCTGAAACTTGGTGTTTAGGTTTTTAATCCAGGAGGGAGGTTTCGAAATCAAATTGTGCAAAATTAATTTACACTGTATGGTTGCAAAACTGCTCATGTCACTTTTTTCATGCTTTAAAAAAAAATAAAAAATCAGCCCACAATAAAGCCCACTTATTTTCCTTGCTTCTACTGTACACTGCTCTTTAAAGTTAATGTCATTTCCATACAATACCCCCAATGTAATATGCCTTAGAGGCAGCATAGATTGAATAAGTGACTTGGAGCCAGGGACTCCCAAGTTTATAATTTAGCCGCTGACTCACTGTGTGGCCTCGGGCAAACCACGTAACTCCTATGTCCTCATCTATGGTATGGTCTCAATTTTCCATTGTGTTGCACAACATGTAAGGAGCTCTGCTCATGTTCAATAGGAGCTTAACCAGATAGTGAGTGGGTTACTGGAGCCGTGTCAACGATATGAAACTCAACACAACTCCCACTTAGCAGGTTTTGTCTATGCAGATAATCTGCAGGGGATCAGTCTTCAGTGAGCTGGTCCAGGTGAGCATTCGGTAGAGGCATCTTCACCTGTGATGTCTGTGTTGTGGAGAGCAGTCTGTCTTGGTGCTGGCACTGAAATAATGTTCTTCAAAAACCAGTAGAGTAACTGGGCAGTTGTTTTGACTGAACATGTAGGCTGCTTTGTGCTGGACCTGCAGGCTGATGTTGATCCATTCTATACATCTTCAGCTTTCCCCAGCTCTTTATGTGTTTTTATACTGTCCCTTCATGGCTGAGATTTTCCTCTATTATCATGAAGCCCATCTGCTTTTGCATACAGTAGAGTAAAATTTCTATTATATATTATTCAAGTCACACAGAGAGGAATACACAGATAGATTGTGTAGACAGTGAGTGAGGGAACAAAAAGATTTCCTCCTGAAAAACAACAACCCCTAAGAAGTAGGTCCTTCAGCATTTACCAGAGTCCTTTTTCAGTAAGTACTGCCCTGGTGTGGGCCTCTGTGAATGATATTGCATTTCTGGGGTCATGAGAGTAGAAATGTAAATTTAGAAGAGACTGTTTTGGTCATCACTTTGAGTCCTCCATATCATGGGTAAATGTCCACTGGGGGTGAGTTCGGATGTGTCTGCAGAATGTTTGCTACAACACATCCCACCTCCCAACCCCCTACAGCCATCTACAGACTGGTAATAAAAGATCAAGACGAGCAGCTGAAATGTGTCACAGGAGGAGAACAAGTAAGACTCAATGGGCTGCCAGTGGCCTGGGTCAAGAGCAGCACAAACATGGGGAGACTGGGCAGATTTAGAGAGATGGGATTCACAGACACCCTTCCCGTCTCTAAAGGGATGCCTGTTCAGCCAAAGAGGGTCAGAAAGAACACCCTGGTTTCAAAAAACATCCCACCTCTTCTTCATCCCCTTTCTACACAAGCTGCCAATAGCAGATCACTTTTTGACATCGTGCAAATCTTTCTCTTGCACAACATCTTGCTGCACAAGCCCTGCAGACTGACCAGAACCACGTATTTCCTTTTTTTTTTTTTTTCTTGTGGTGCCTTTGTGGTCTTGTCCTGGAAGACAGCTTACCTCAAAGGGAGTTTTTCTTGGTAGGTTGATAGTTTTAATAGCTAAAGACCCTCCAGTGTCCTTAAACTCTTTTCTGTATTGCTCATAAAGCAGTGCTCATGCAGTCCCAGTTCCCTATGTAAAAAATGGGAATGATAGTGTACAATATCATATAATACATACGGAATTAGGAAACACAGCAAATCCCACCATGATCCTGTTTTCCCTGCCAGTTAACAAAACAGTTTTGTGACTCTGAGCAGACATGTCCCTACAAAGATCTGGATTTGTGTCCTGCCTTTAAGCATGCGTTTTCATCTTTGATTTGGGTCCCAAACTGAACTGCTGGGAACTTATAGTAGAATGAGACACTTGGAGAAAAATCTTTTATTGTGAATGTGGGAAGTATTTTGAAATATTTTGTTTGTTTGGGTTGTTTCAACACTCGATTGTATTTACAGTTGTTCTCCATTCACCTTCTGAAGTTGTTTTCTTCACGTTGGTTCTTTTTGCTGGCTGGGCTTCCTGGTTGGAGTGAATCTCCATTGCTTCACAACAGATATGCAGATCCCAACATGTATGTGTAACTCCAAGCTAAAGCAGATTCATGTCAGGCTGACTTGACCTACAATAGTTTTAATTTGTTTAGACCTGACCTGAACAATTTTCAGATCATTTTGACCCTGAGTTAAATGCTTTCCTTCAGCTCTCCTGAGGGAAAATGGACACATTTCAGGAAAATCTAGCTTTTCCTGGGGGCAACACTATCTTTGTAGAAAACAAACTAAATATTAAAAAAGAAACAAATAAAATGGAAATTTCTGAGTGCTCTACTTGCCTGTTCTCTTGATTTTATGTGAATGCTGTGGAGCTAAAAGTATATGATTTCAATCCATGAGAAACAGCAGTGTTTGAATTCAGCATTATAATGAAGAGGTTTGTCTTCCACCATCTAGTCAGCATTAGCCAGCTGCCAGCTAGTTTAGCATGGTGTGAGACAAACCTTGTAAAATTGGAGTGCTTTAAAAAAATCAGAGTGGGTGATGACCCTAAAAATTAATACCTACAAGGCACTGCACATTGGGAAGTCTGGTGGAAACAAAAGCCACGATCTTTTCTGCTGGAAAACATGTAAAATTGACACTGTGTGATTTTATAGTGGTTTGTAGGATTTACAAGACATGCTGCAAGTAACACTTGCTAAAACTACATCTCAAGATGTCTGGAAAGAAAAATATCTGCAGGAACGGAGAAGAGCAGTGTTTAGGAATGGCTCTCTGGGATGCCTTGGTGGGGTGAATAAGCGGTGATGTGGTTTGGTTGTCAAACACAGCAGTAGAGGCACAAGTCTGGGGTGGTTTATAACAATTCATCTTTGGTTTGGAGGAGAAAGGCTTTACTTTTATACTTGAAGCATGGATGTAATATTAAGGAGAGCTGAGTGTCTATAAAGCTCAGAGACTGTCTTTCTGAAGTGTTAGTTAGGCTGATCTGAACCTCACAGAAGGGACTCCAATGTTTGTGCACTGCTGAGTAGCTTTCACTGGTGACCTCTGAAATGTCAGTAGAGCTGAGCAGACGTTTCAAATACGGCATTTTTTTAATCTATTCCTTTTGCCAAAGGCTTTTCCAAAGAGGGTCATGAACCTTTCCCTAAAGGCATTGCACACAATTAAATTTGATTTTCCTCCCCCCTGCCAACATGGGGAGACATGGTACTCTTTGGGCACCAGTTGGCAGATGATTCTGATACTGGAAGAAATTATATTCCACCACCGCTTTTCCATGGTTCTGCCCTTTGTTATGTCCAGATCCCACCAACCCAGTGGTGTGAAGGACCAGAAGTGCTGCTGGACCAGAGCTCCACTCATGGTCACATGGGTGTCTCCAAGCCACCTGGCACACTAGGAAGAAGATGACTTTCTCTTTAATAACAGAGGGTGGTAGTGAAACATGAAAATTAGGACATATTTTCATTTGATATTGGAATATCATGAGCATCAGTTATTTTGGGAAGGAGTCCAAAAAATACTTGGAGAGAGTCTAAAATTGCAGATGAATCCACAGGTTTATTTTATTGGGTGATTTCAGTTCTGCCAAATATTTGTAGTGTAAAGAAATCATAAAAATTGCTGGTGGTCCTCGCCTGGCGGGTACTTCTCACATATTTGAGACAGTTGTACGAACTGTGACAAGAATGTTTGATCTATTAGCTTAAAAACAAATTAGAGTCTTCAAGAGAAATAAATGAACTATAGATGGTAGAAATACATTTCTCTTATCTTAGAGAGACCAGGAATTTTTGCCCCCAGGCTTTATTTGCATTTAATTATCACGGTTTGGATTTCCTCTGCTGCATGCATGGAGGTTTAGTCTGTCTTGTTCTGTCTTCTGTTCTGAAATAACATTAGTACCTGTTAATGATTATCATTGTCAATTATGTATTCTGGTTACATGCACATTATAAGAAATATCAGTTTGTTTTAATAAATCTTCAAAAGGCAGCCTAAACCTGTGCCTTATCTCCTTTCTGCTTTGTAATTTATTTATTTTTATGGTTATGATATATGAAAGACTCTGCATGCTCCCAGGGACTGTGAGCGGGTATCTGCTCAGCACTTGAATTCTGGGATGACAGACAGAAAAGTTTTTATTTAACATAACTTTCCAAATGAAGTGAGAGGGTCATGTATCTCAAAGACACACAGAGAAAGAAGTGAGGAATATAGGTCTAGAAATCCAAAGACTTTGTTATATGCATAAAAGAGAGGAAACTGGTTGTATAGTGAACCCACAGGTGGTTTAGTTTGACATGTACTAAGCTGCGGAATAGCTAATGCTCGTCTCATAGCAATTATTCTTTTTCTAACTTAAATTATTTTTGCTAGAATAATAATTCCACTGTAGTTCTGACCTGGAAAACACTGATTGTCTCACTCCCTATTGGAGTGTAGGGACAAGGACAGTTCTGAATAGAAAGGTTTTCACTGTGTTTTTAAGGAGAATTTTGTTTTGAGTTGTGCAAACTTGATGTTTATGCCATTTGCCCATGCAGATTTTCAGGATTATTTTCATTCGCTGGACCAGCACTGAAATGTCCACTCCAAAAGGAACACTTTAACCAAGCATTCTTTATGTGGTCTTCAATTAATAAACAGGAATACGCCTTTCTGAACCTGTGGGTAATGATTTTTCTGTTTGCTGCTACTGTAGTCACCTAAATGAATGGGGTATTTATATACTGCCCTTTCATCTGGGATATCAAAGTACTTTATAAATGTGGACCAATGGCTCTATGTGCAACCACTGAACTGTGGCCGCCTCAGAGGTGGCATGCGGTTGACATTTTGGCTGGCAAAATACATTTGAACATCAGAAACTGTTGGTTTCCACTGAACAGCTTGGAGGTGTGGGGGGTTGAGAGTATCTGAATTAATCTCTAACACATACCTGTCCCAACACAGGAAGGCAACACCACAGCCTACTTTCCAGAGAGGTAAAGTATGGTCTTGGCCAAGAGCATGACCAAAGCAGCTTCTATCACTGGATCACTAATTTTGTTCCAGCCTGAAACCATGACTGTCAAAAATTATTACCATATGGTAAGCTGGTAAATTGCCACAAGAAAATGAGCTTGGTGGTCCCAGATTAGTTTCACATGGACAGGTGTCTGCACCACAAAACCACCATCATAACTGCTGCTGGCTACGGGTGGGTTTCAGAAGGGAGGTCCAGGACTGAGTGGGCAATGGTGCTTCTAGAGGTGGGACAGAGGGATGAGGCTGTTGGGGTCTGTTGAGGTGTTGAGGTGTTTTTTTGACCACTTCCATTTCCTCAGCTGTAAGCAAGCTTGTATGGTGCTTTCCATAGTTGCTGTGGGAAGTTCTTTCTCTTACCTTTACACAGAGGCTCACTCCCTTCTACCTTGTTAAATGGATGCAACAAAAAATTTCAATGGGGAGTGTGTGCTGAAGGTGTTAAGTTCAGACCACACAAGTAGTCTTTAACATCTTTGGTGTTACTTGAAAAAACCTCCAGGAACAGAGAACTGGAAGGACCTTCTGGGTCACTAATCCCAACCTCGCGCTGCTGCAGGCTTTCATTTTGCATAATCCTTTAGAAAAGCTGATTAATCTCCAAAAATGTGGACAATCACAGGAAATCTCGAAAGCCCTCTCTATAAAAAAGGTGTCAAATCTGTTTTGCACTTCTCTAACACCTTTCATCCAAAACTTGTAATGAGTTTTGCAAACATGGATTTAAGAATTGCCATGCCAGTGGGAGGGAAGAATTATCCTTACTGTAGTAGTGAGACAGCACCATTATGAAATAAATAGCAATTTTCATTCAGACAAACCTCTCAGTGGCTTGAGGACTCTGGCTCCAATGGAGATATCCAAGTCCACCCAACCAAATCAATTAGACAGCCAGGAATTAAAATCAGAGTTTGTGACTCTCTTCTTACCTGCCTTTTAACCACTGAAGTGTACAACAGCTCCAGATTTTCCACCTGTCAGCCTCACTATTTCTTCCAGAAGAAATGCATACTATATCCTATTTCTTCTGTGAAATAACATGAACATCATCCCATCCCTGGAAGCCTAGGACAGGTTGAACAAGGCTCTGAACACCCTGATCTAGTTGAAGATGTCCCCGTTTGTCTCAGGGGAATTGGACTAGATAACCTTTAAAAGGTCCATTTCAACTCAAACTATTCTATGGTTCTATAATTCTATGATATATCATAGTTAAGTGTACTCCAGGTGGGCAGGTGATTCTGTTATCACAAGGAAGACTATCAGCAGCAAATCTTAGGGTTTTTTTTTAATAATAGAAAATACAGGTAAACCATCAGACAAATCAGAGAAAAGTAACTGAATTAATATTCAGACTCATGGAAACACACATTCCTTCTGCAGGAAGAATGAATCCTGGGCAATGCACTGTGTTGTGTGTGTCAGGGAAATGCCTCACTTGCATCTTTGAGCCAAATGCACTTTTCAGTCTTGTTGAGTCCTGACTGAATTTGACCTCTCCAATTTGCTAGCAAATTTTTTGAACTCGTAAGGCTAATTGACGGTACAGGGTGGCCCTGGGGCTATTTATCAATTGGCAGATCATGGTAGAGTTGTAAGGAATATCAACAGCATTTAGGAAGTTGTGAAACTAGGCCCCAAAACCTTGAAGCACCACTGTTTCAGGTTACTGTTACAAAGATAATTGTATGGGTCCACCTTCAATCAACATATCTCTTAGGATGTTCTTCAAATTTGTTACTGTAGGAGCTGATCCCACTGCTATTTCACAGTGGATAAAAATCTATCTCTCTATAAATTTTACTGGACATTCAAATTGACCTGCAAGTTGCTAAATTAATTCAGCAGTGGAATAAAGAATGCATGCTCTCCTTATCCCTTGTGCAGATGCTAAATTGGAAAAAGTCAGTAAATCTGTGCTTGCAAACTTGTCCGCAAAACATTTGGAGTTGAGGGTTCATGGGGGAAGCAAATTTCAGGATAAAGAAGTGAAAGGTCCAGATGCTGATGCACCTGCTTGCACTGGGAAGGATCAGCCCTAAAGATTTGCTAGACTTGGAGTAAGCACCTGGGAAGCCTAAAGGATTTATTTGCCTCTATTGACATTTAAAAAAAACAAACAAAAAACAAACAAACAGAAACCATGTGACTGGCTATAAGGATGTTTCTCAAACCATCATTTTTGGAATGGCCCATTTCACACACAGTCTGTAGAGGACACATGTAAGCAAGATGTAAAACTGAATTAAAGCAAAAAAAGTCAAGCGCTTTCTTACCTGTTCAGGATAATCTGGCCTTTAATGGAACAGCTCCTTGGTAAAAAGTTATAAGACTTTCCTGTTTTCCAAGAGGAGCTTTTCTTGCAATGCCTCGGGAAGTTTGGGAGTGAAAAGAAATGACTTGCAGAGAAAATATCAGCTTTCATCATGAGCTCTCTGGGCTCTGTAGAGACACTTGGCATTGCACTGGACTTCTGGTTTCCCAAAGCAGGCCTGGCCATGGGTCGGGTGTTCAGAGCAGTACTGCCTACTAATGCAGCAAGAGGGAATCCACCACCCCTGCCCCTCTGGGCCTGGCAGACCAAGGTAATTCCACCCTGCTGCAGTCCTTTAAGTTCAGGTGCCTCTGCTCTTTAGTGCTCTCTAGTCACTTGTGCTACAGAAATAGTCTCTGTGCTGCCATATGGTGCATTGGCAAGGAAGTTCATATGAACCAGGACATTTCAGATGACACTTTTAACTCAAGCTGCTGTGCAGGGAATACTCCAGCAGCCTGAGAAACAGGGCTGTAATACATTGTGTGCTCAGCAGGGTTGGCAGATCTTACCCCAAAATGCTCAGTTTCACTGGCATCTGTCATGGTGCTATTATGTATTTTTAATTCACTTCTATCAGTACCCTCTTTGAAATTTTTTTGCAGTTTTTTTTTTTGTTTTCTGTAACAGATTAATTTTCCTTCTCTGATCAGAGCCATGCTAGTCAGAGATAAACATGGACCTTCAATTATTTTTCCTCAAAGTCAGGTTAAGGATGCTTCAACTGGGGACATGTGCTAATTTTGCTGTGAAAATGGAGGTCCATCTCTACTCTGGAAAGCTTCAGGCAGCTTTTTCACAAGTGCAGTTCCCAAAATCCTTTGTCTCCCAGCTGTGTGTTTAAACACTTTACTGACTTCGGGCCTTGGAGAGCAGAGATAAATACCAAATTTGGGGTTGTCTCTCAACCCAAATTGTGACTGTCCTGAAGATTACAGTGCTTGAATTTCATTATAAATTACAAAATTCAGGATAATGACAATGTTGGTGGGTGCATCTCAGCTGACTCACAGCACTGTTCCACATTTGGATGTTTGACTCAAGCCCCATCTCTAATTATAATGTCACATGGACTGGCCAATTGCAGTACCTCTGTCTAATATTGTACACAGCATGTTGGACTGGTTACTTCATTCCAAATCTCTGCTACTGTTACACTGGAGGCATTAGTTGTAGTGTGAGCTATGCAGGGATGATTTGGGGCTCTTCTAATAATTTCCTATGGTGTAACCACTTTCCTGATGCCCACAGAGGGTGAGCAGCAATGTTGTCTTGAAATGGGCTTCTTTTCTCTGTGATGATTCAATTATGTCTATGGAACAAACGTATAGTTGGACACACAGTGGTTTTGTCTTGGTTGGGAGCTTTTTCCTTTCAAGACAATGTTTTCGCTTCTATGTCAAGATCCTACATGAGTTTTGCCGTTGCGTCATTTATGAACTTCAGCAGCTGCACCTCGGCTCTTCCACATCCCCACTTTGCCAGCCTGTCTCTCCTTGAATTCCTGGTGGCATCCAGGCTCCTTCTGACCTTGGTCTCCTAATAGTCCTGGGCTAGCAGAGAGGCCCTGTTGCCTGCTCTCCTAGGTTGCAGTCATTGTTAAAGACAAAATCTCACCTTTTTTCAGCTCAGTTTCTTTCCATAAAATTAATCAAGCAGCCCTCCTTTCACAAGGCAGATGACCTTTGGTATTTCTTCCTGCTGAAGATTCCTGATGCTGCCAGAATCCCTGTCTCTTCCCTTTTTAAGGCAGGTCTGTACATATAGCATTTCCTCCAGGATAGAGAGAAGCTTCTTGGCATAGAGAGGAGCTGTTCCCTGACAAGGTATATGTATTGTGTCCTTAGAAAACTTCCTCTTTCCATTAAAATATGTTATTAGAGATATCTGTGTATTTCTGTTAGAGATGAGTCCAAACCATGAGGCTGGATCCAAACATAGTCAAACTATGAGGTTTCTTACAATATCAGTATGTGCTTTTTGGCTGGAGCTGCTCCCCTGTCTGCACAGGGCAATACAGAAAGCGTCACTAGGCTGTTGGGGAAGCTGCTGACACAACTGAGAAACCAAGCAGTAAAGGCTTGTCATCAAAATCAACAAACCTGAAGGCAAATGGGAACCTGGTGGTGTGAGTGTGACCCCTTGCCCAGCCACTTGGAGCAAACTTTCTCTTCTCAATAATCACCAGGTTTTATGAAAGAAAAAAATCAATTGCAGATGAAGCACAGAGTGAAATGTCTCTGCATTCCTCTTACCGGCAAAAAAAAGAAAAAAATCTCCTTCTTTGGACTTAGTTTGTGCATGTCTCTCAGTTCATTAATTAACAAACACCATCCCCTAAACATTTCCAGGCACAGTCATTTTTTTTTTCTCAGGTTTACTCAGTGGTTCTTACTGAGGTTTATGTTTTTCCACGCATGTGCTGAGAATAAACTTGCCTCTACAATCTCATCTCTTGTGCTCTGGGAAATTTTAATAATCTAATTCATAAGCATTAATTTTCTGGGTCTTTCTCTTTTTGCAACTCTCCTGGCTTTGGCTGTTTACTCCTCCCTTTACAGCAAACTGCCCCATTTCCCAAATACCGCAGGACTTTCTGAACTGCAGCATTTAATTCCATTTGTCTCTCTTTTTAAGAGGCTGATCTGTCTTAAAGAAATTTTTCTCATTTAAAAATAATTTTGCTGTGGTTTTACAGTCAGCATGGTTCCCCCAAAAGAAACAAAAAATCCCTGCAGGCCTATTTCTTCTCCTTCTCCCATGATTATGCTGATGTAAATGACACTGATGCCAATGGAATTATTCCTGTTTTATAAATGAGACCAAGGTCTGCAGGATGGGACAACACCTTCAAAATATCCTATCAGGGACTGGGCAGAGAGGTATCTCCATCTATCAAAAGGGATCTCAAAGTGCTCTTTCATCCTCAGTCTCTCAGCAGAGGAATATAATCATCCCCCAGCAGGATGCAACAACCCCTGGGGTGAATTCTAGCAATGCATTTAACGTGGAGAAAAGGCAAAAAGCAGCACAACACACAGCCCTTTAGGAATGTAAGCAAGGAATACAGTGTCCAGCTGAAATTAGTGTTACTATTTGCCTCGTGGAAATGCTTGGGAAGCCCAGCCAAATTCAAGGCTCCAGTCTACTAGAGCAGCCGCAGTGAGGGCAGTCTCTGTTCCCCAGCAGTCCGAGTGACAAACAGCAATCAGACCACGGGCCAGAAAGAAGTTGAGCCAGGCAGAACTAAAATATCCCTGTTGGAGTGCGGTCCCATGAGGACAGTGTTATGTCTTACCAGAAACAAAGAGAAGAGCACATTTCCAGTCTCAAAGACTTCTCTGTCCCATTAAGGAAAACTCCAGACTACAATTAGAAAAAAAAAAAAAAAAAAAAAAAAAAAAAAAAAAAAAA
>JAWWLV010000121.1:109767303-109838225 GCA_035041135.1 Platyrinchus mystaceus | reverse complement strand
AAAAAAAAAAAAAAAAAAAAAAAAAAAAAAAAAAAAAAAAAAAAAAAAAAAAAAAAAAAAAAAAAAAAACAACCAAGAAAAAGAGACAGCCACAGCGTGCCAGTTTGCATCCAAATGCAGCCTATAAAAAGAGGGCATGGTCTCAGGAGAAGGCTGCAAGCACCCTCTTGGGCTGGTGGCTCCAGCCACCTCACTCAGGAGGGTGGGAATATGACCCCTGAGAGAGATCATCCCTCCCCCAAACTCAGAGCCTCTGGGTAAATATTGACTCAGAGTGAGGAGTGGCTGAATCACTCCTTCCTGCCCTGCCGAGGTGTTTCCCTCCACCCAGTGAGCATCCAAGCCCACCCTGCACTGCCCAAAATATCAGACAGCAGTTGGTACCCATGGTGATCAAAGGACATGGACTCAGACAGAGAGACAGAGCACCTCTGTTTGGGCAGGGCTGACATGTCTGTTTTCTCTCCAAGTAGCTGAACATCTCCATTTAGTTATTCAGAAGGACACACAGTGGGAAGGGTGGTTAGGTGGAGGGATGAGGGACTTGGGAACTCCTGGTGCAGCTCTTCTGTTCTTATCACATGCATCACACTCCAAATTCTCTGGCTGCTGTTACACAGCTGATAAAGGTGTACTGGCATACTCAGTTAATGGTACAGCAAAGGCCTGGGTTTGTGAAATCTCTGCCCCAAGATTCACGGAAGTAACAGTGAATTTGTGAAAAGGAGCAGGAAAAAGTCCAACTGAAACAGTTATCCAACTGTGGCCAGCTCAGGATTCAACCATAGGGTTGAAAGATCTGGGTCGTATCCCGAGATATATCAAGTTCTTAATCTAAGGGTAATAAAGTAAAGCATGGGAAAAACTTGGGAACCAAACAGTGGTGACCACTGACTGGAGCTGTGAGTGGGTGTCATGAACATTTGGGTGACTACTGGCTTCTGTAATCAAACTGGATACAGGGGAAGGCTGAGTACGCTGTTGCAAGCATAGGTCTGGATTTCATTTCATGTCTGCTACAGATTTCCTAACTGGGTCACCATGCCAGCCTGGAACACAGAAATGATATGTTCCTCCTTCCCTGAGCTGTTACAGAGCTAAAGATTTGATGTTTTCAAAACTGGTTGAAGATCTCCAAGAAAAAGGATGCATAAGAAAAAGCACATGCTATGGATGTCTCTATATATGCTACGTTACCAAAAGCGTTGTATTTGTGTATTTCAAAACTGGGCACTGGGTTACATTTTCATTCCCCAGTACAAAGGCAAATACATTCCAAACAAAGCAATGTTGTTTCAACAAAGCAAGGGTTGAAATCTCTCCAGGGCTTCATTCTGTCTCATTTAGATCGGGCATAAGATCTTAAAGCAGAGTTTAGTGGTCGGCCGATCATGCTCCTTTGGGAAATGACAGAGTGGTAATTCAAAAGGGGTAGTGAAGTACAGCATTGTCTTGGTCTGCAGGACTGTTCTTCAATAAAACCAGTGGCTCACCCAGCTTACAGGAGAACATTTTGTTCCAAAGGAGCTGTGGCTTTTCATTAAACAAAAGAATTCACCTCCGGCTAGACTTGGGTGTAAAATGAAAATGTTTTTGGAGACAAAATGTCTTTGTGAAGACAGCATTTCCATGATGCCTGCCACAATTGCCCGGGCATATCGAGCTGTTGAAATGAAAGAGGATAAAAGGTAAATCTCCAAGGTACCAGGTCCACATGCATTAAAACCTTCTTTCCAGCTTGGGAAGGTTTCAGTTCAGGCCAGGAGCTCTGAGGAGGGAATAGACAGCCTGGGTCCTGTCTGGACATGGGCTGGCACTCACCCACTTTGCAGTTAGGACCCAGATTTGATCATGAGTGAGTTGAACCTTTCAGGACTTTCCCAAAGGCCTTTCCTTGGAGTAAACAAGTTCTCCCACATCTGACACAAGAGATTAGGAAAGCATCCCAGAGTATCTAAGTACAAAAAAACAAAACAAAAAACCCCAAAACAGATATGCCTCCTCCTCTCCAAATCTCCTGACACACTCAGAAAGTTCACAAACAGCAAAGGAGCAGGAGGGTCATTCAGGGAAATAATTCATGTCCAGACTGGCATAACTCAGGTGTTCAGATATGCCTGTCTCCCACCCGGATTAACTCTTCAGGAAAGATACAGTCTATGCAGTTCCTCGGTGTATGAAGATGATGAAAATCACCTCAGGCTGTGCAGTTTCAGGGGATTTTCGTTACAAGATTATTTTCCTAAAAACAGCACCATCCCTCTGGGCATCCCATACTGGGGAATATATGGGGAAATATATGAAAATTTAATCAATTACATGAGTTAGTTCCTACTTTTCTTGCATACTTAAAATCATTCCCTTGTCATCCTCAGATCACTGAGGGGCTCTTTATTGTATAATCAAGGTGTCCACTTTCAGCTTGACAAGCAGGTTTTGGCCTGCAAACTCTTAGGCAGGGCAACATCCAAGCACATCTTACAGACACACTCTCTTGTGTTAGTCTAATTGTGTCCTCCTACTCAGCCTTTGTTTGAACCAAATGTTGCTCCCTGAGAGGGACCAACAATCTTGGTGCTGCTCTAGATGGGGCAGGAGACATCACACACTCTTTTTCATCATCTGTCCCATTTAAGTACTGAGTTTCCACAGCTTGAGAAATGATACAAGACAAGGAGTTCTGGACCAATGCTCTGCTATGGTCAAAAATCTTATCTAGGTTCTAAGGCTTAGCAGAAGCCTTGTTTTGGGGCAGTTAGATGGTAAATACCCAGGAAAATATATAGTTCCTCTATTTCAGCAGGAATCAATGCTGTGACAAGCCTTTGAGAGAGACAAACCATTCAAAAGCATGAAGTGAAAGAGGTTCAGGTAACTCAGGCTGGATGCAGTATTTTGCACAAATCAGCCCAAGAAGAGCCATGTGGTGTAAGGCAACAGAGCCTGTCCACTGCCAGCTGAGGTTCTTGCTGGACACTTTGTAGAACCTGAAATCTCATTGACTCATGTGGACCGAGTTTCCAGACTTGACTCACTGGCTACGAAAACCGTAAGATTGCATGGTGTGTCACATATTTTTCCTGGAAAAAAGGAGCAGGATAATATAACTATACTAGGTTAATTAACATCTGAATCTACTTTGAAATCTTCAGAGCATATACGTTAAGGAATTAAACTAATCTCAAACTGGCAAAGAAAAATAAACCCAAAATGTCTGGACCGTCAAGGTTTGTTTCTATAAATGTTCCCAGTTGCCTAATCCTGAGATGCTGGACTATGTACAAAGAAGGGCAATGCAACTGGGGAAGGGGCTGGAGCACATGTCTGATGAGGAGTGGATGAGGGAGCTGGGAGGGGCTCAGCCTGGAGAAAAGGAGGCTCGGGGGGGACCTTCTTGCTCTCTACAGCTCCCTGAAAGGAGGATGTGGCCAGGTGAGATTTGGCCTCTTCTTCCAGGTAACAAGCAATAGGACAAGAGGAAACAGCCTCAAGTTGTGTCAGGGGAGGTTTAGATTGGATATTAGGAAAAATTTCTTCACTGAAAGGGCTCTCAAGCATTGGAACAGACTGCCTGTGGAAGTGGTTGAGTCACTATCCCTGGAAGTGTTCGAAAATGTGTAGGTGTAGCACTCAGGGACAAGGTTTAAGGGTGGGCTTGGCAGTATTAGGTTAATGGTTGATGTTGGAGGTCTTTTCCAACCTTAATGATTCTATCATCCTTTGGTTTAAAGGCAAAAGATACACATCCTGCCTCTTTTGCATCTCTTAGTACCTGCTGAATATCATGTGATCCTTGACTTATTCTGGTGCCATGTGTAGCAGTAAGTGCTGCTGACAAAATCACAAAGGGTAGACACAGGTGGTTTTAGAGAAAATGCTCCTGGCTGATCAGTATCAAAAATTTGCTGTGTAAATGGAAATACTGCCTCACACATTGCAAAACTAACCTGAGAAAGCAATTGCTGTAGGAATTAATTGCCAAAAAAAAAAAAAAAAAGGAAAGGAAAAAATAAACAGGAAAAAGAAATGTTAAAAAAATGATGGGATGTTTACAAGTCTAATAAGAACGTAATAGGGACATTTAGAAAGACAATAGTACTTATTAGGGAAAGAAAACAAGACTCTCAGAAAAATTACACGTGTTGGAAAAGCTATCTGTTTCAAAACAGGAAAAACCTTTTGGTGCAGCTAATGGACAGATTCAAAGGGGTAATCACATGTGAGCTCTTCTTTCAGTTGCAGTCCATTTTCATCCTGATACTAAATCAAATTTGTTGGTCTTCATAAAAGGTGATAGTTGATAGTGTAAACATATGTCCTGGGCCAAAAACCTGATTTATTAATGGAACAGTGGGAAAATTTCCTATAGACTATAACAAAAATGTTCTTTTTTGGTTTTTTGATACTTCTTTGGAGGCAGCATTTACTGACCACTGGTAGAGGCAAAATACAGATTTTTCCACTGTGCCTTATTTCTGTGCTGCAAAGGAGAGGGAAAGAAGCCCTCCCCAATTTACGAAGTTGCAGTAATAGAGGTGTAGGGTAAAGGAGACATCAGAGGGCTGCATTAGCAATGTTGGTTGATGGGGAAGATGAAAGTGGCCTTTGCTCCTGGCTCCGTCATGGACTTGTGTCCAGGCATTTCATTTTTCATGTGTTTCAGTCTGGCCCCCACAAAGTGCAGCCAGTGTGAGACTCGCTCAGTGCTTTGAGCACAGCAGGAAAAATGTGTTAGGCAATGAATACTGTCATGAGGAATTGCCTGCTGCCCAACAGTATTACCTCTCCAACGTGCCTACCTCCCCTTTTCCCATTCCCCCTCCACACTGAGATGTCAGGGCATCCCCAGGGACTCTTCTGTTTTAGGAAATAACAGGAGCTGCAGAGCACTTCAAAAAGTCTGGCTTTGTCCCATAGGTGTCAAAGAAGGACCTCAGGTTCCTGGAAAATCTGGTCCCAAATGAGTGTAAAAACGCACATTTTGTCAGGAAGTGAATAAAATCTCACTGAAATTAAGCCAGGGACAAAGATGAAAAAGCAGATGGCCCATGACAAACTGTGAGAACAAATTTGTTCGCATGACATGGGAATAAGTATGTACTCATAACAGACTATTACTCAAGATATTTTGAAAGAGCACAACTCCACGGGAGTCATAATGGGATTAGTCACATAAAGCCCAGTCCAGCTAAGCCTGGTGTACTGTACCTGAAAGAAGAGAAACAGACCCCAAAACAGACCACAATCAAAAAAACCAATGAAATAAATTCCAAAGAGATGCACGAGTTTATGAAGTCAGAAAAACTTCTAAGTGAATTAAAATCTGCAGAGAAGCTCATGGATTGTTATTTATCTATTAAAAAAATGAAAGGCCAGAGGAAGGAGCCTTACTGAAGTGACTCAACCAGTAGGTTTTTAATTTGACAGCACAGAGACAGAGTTGGGGTATTTTTGGTAAAACATCATGGACTTTGGAGGAATCTTAGCCATGTGCTCCATTACAGGATTGTTTTGGTAACCTACAATTATTTCAAATTATTTCCAAAATCCCCTTTAAAAAAAATTATTTAATTGTGGAAGCCACGGGTGAAACTGAGTTTGAACACTGTAGGAATAGGGCTAATTTGGAATACTGTGATCTATTTTTTTATTCAATATTTTGCACAAAACTCCTGATTTGAATGGGCATGTTTAATAGCATGAAAACACTTTTGTCAAGAGGGCAGCATCTTGATATATATGATATTTTAGGATATTTCTATCTATGCAGAGAAGAGTAGGTTACTGGGACATAGATGTGATTTGCTTTCTCTAAAATACAATAACAATTAATAATAATTAAAAAATAACAATAAGCTTGCCTAATGTTTGCACAAATTTTCTATGCTTATTTGAGCTGCTCACCCAAAAGCAAGTGAGTGTTCAGAGCTAGTTTGGATTCATAAAAAACATAAATTAAGTTTCTGAAATCACACATACTCAAACATCATTCCTGGAGTGCTCACATTGATGCGTTTGTTCAGACCTACTCCAGGGTAATGCCTGGTGGTCTCTTTGCCCAAGACGATGATTTATTTCTTTCTAGACTTGATTTACAGCTTGAAGCCCTTCTAAGGTTGACTCAGCCCAGCAGTGGGAAGCAATGTCACTTCGTCGGAATCAGACCTGAGCAGCACAGGAGGGATGGCTTCAGATTCAGCTTCCGAAGACGGATTTTGTCCGTGCAAAAGCTGTACCGCCCTCACTGATGCACATGCTGCTCTTGGGCTTTCATTTACCACAAGCTGTTGGGACTTCAGTTTCACTTCTCACCAGAAAGCGGAGGCAGGAGTATATTTAGACGTTCTTGGGAAGCAGCTGCAAAATGAAGTGGGAGAGCGCACACGCACTCGGTCCCGCGGGCACACGCGCAGGCACTGACAGCTCAGAGCAGCTGCACAAACCTGAGCAGAAAGGACAGTGCACCAGGGCCTCCCGCAGGTTACTGGCTTACTGAAGAGTCTCATTTCAGCATCTTAATATCCTTATCATTGAAGCATAGACTGGTTTGGTTTGGAGGAACCTTAAAGATCATCTAGTTCCAATACTCCTGCCACGGGTCCAGGGGTCCACTAGACCAGATTGCTCAAAGCCACATCCAACCAGGCCTTGAACACTTCCAGGGATGGGACAGCTTCTCTGGACCACCTTCCAGTGCCTCACCATGCTCTGAGTGAAAGAATTTCTTCCTGTGCCTAATCTAAATCTCTCTTTTAGTTTAAAACTGTTCTCCCTTGCCCTATCACTGTCTGCCTGTGTTAAAGGTTGCTTTCCCTCTTTTAATTACTGGTTATTGAATTAAATAAATTAGGTATTGGTACTATTGAAATAGATTGTTTGTTCAGTCCCAACTCACTTGAAAGATTATCACCTTTTCAACCACCAGCTCATTTCTTGAAGCTCTCTAAGGGTCTTAGATTCTACTCTCTTTTATCTCAAACCTTATCTCCATGGTTTTATGCCTTCCACAGGAACACAGAGGTAGCACTACCCATTTGGTATTCTGATTTGATAGGAAATTGCAAGTGCCAAAAGGATTTAGCCAGGCTCTTGTTGGGGCTGCCAAGCAGTAGGACAAGAGGTAATTGGCAGAAACTGATGCACAGGATGTTCAGGAAGTTCCTCCTGAACATGAGGAAGAACTTTTTACTGTGCAGTGACCAGGCACTGGAACAGATTTTTCAGAGGGGATGTGGAGTCTCTCTCACTGGAGATATACCAGAACCATCTGGACACAATCCTGTGCCGTGTGGTCTGCAATGACCCTGCTTGAACACAGGGGTTGGACCAGATGACCCACTGTGGTCCCTCCCAACCTGACCAATTCTGTGATTCTGTGAAATTACTTGCTACATCTACACATAAAGTGAGGAATCCAGCTCACCCAACTTCAGCCATTTAGAAGTTGCTCTGTCTATATAAGGTAGTTGACTTCTCCTACAAGAAGTGCTGGGAGTGGAGGGACACTTCAGAGCATGATGCCCCATCCTTCTTAGGGACCTGGTAGCTTGGAATGGCTTGTCCCCAGAGGTGCTTCTTTCTCAGCTGGATCTGGGATGACTGCCTCTAACTAGATTCCAGCTAAAGGGCTAATGTTAGAATCCATGGAAAGTCATGTCTCTGCTTTTCCCTCAAGGTTTCTACTTCACAGGCCTTTCCCTTGTTAGCTGAAAAAAGACTAAGAAATCAGAGTTTGCAACAATTTGTCTGCAAGGCAGATAAAATCAGTAGTCAAACAAAAGCAGTTAAGATAGCCAAGACTGCCTGTAAAATGAAATACGTGCTCTTCTCATACAGATGAATGCATTGAAAGTCACTTTAGTTTCACCATTCTCACAGGGCAGACCATCAATCTTTTGGCAACATCCATCATAACAGGCAGGACAAATACCAGGAAATCTTCTCCCAGAGGTGCTGCTCTGCTCCCTCTCATTACTTTAACACCTACTATTTACAGTCCTGTGAGTTTTTAATACCCCAAGATCCTCTTGGAGGTGACAGAGCAGAAGTATTCCCTCTTACTTGTAAATAGGTAACACAAAGATGTACAATGGATTTCCTTTGGAAGATCCACTGTAGATGAGAAGGGCAGGGAATGTTTCTAAGGTGGACACCCACCTTATTTTTACATATCTTGTTTAGGAGTTCTCTCTTACAATGTGGGCATTTTCAGTGCATGACATCCACATCCAAGTCAGTTATCCTACATTATTCCAAGCAAAGAGGTGAGGATAAATATTTCTCATTCTAGCAATAAAGAGGTGGTACTAGACTTAATCTGCTGACTGTGAAGAAAGGCTTGGAAGCTAGATAAGACACAAAACTATGCTGTAGACTTAGAAAGCTAAAGGTGACCTGAGGGAAAGGCATGAATTTGTGTCAGTGGAGGGTTAGGTTGGATATTAGGAAAAGGTTCTTCACCCAGAGGGTGGTTGGACACTGGAACAGGCTCCCTAGGGAAGTGGTCTTGGCACCAAACCTGACAGAGTTCAAGAAGCACTTGGACAAGGGACATGATGTGATTTTTGGGGTGGTCATGTGCAGGTCCAGGATTTGGACTCAGTGATCCTCATGGCTCCCTTCCAACTCAGGATATTCTGTGATTCTGTGACGTGAATCCCATCTCAGTAACCCAATCCTCCTGAAAGAGGCCAAGCCCCCAGTAGAAAAGAAGTGACTGTGAGGCTGCTTAGAGAGATACAGCTCATGTGTCTAAGCCTTCCCTTCATGGGCTTTCCCTCTATATACAACATGGAAAATATAGGGCTTTCATGGAATTTCTTCACTAAGCACAATTCAGTTGTTTATATGAAGCTGTACTCAGTTTCTCAGTCCTGGGTTAGCTTCCCCAGCTGGTGAAATAACTTTTCTTCTAAGCTACAAGCCTGCCTTGAACAGTCAGTCTTCGGATGTGGGAGTATGCTACAAAAACTACCCAGCTTCTGTAGACTGGGTGTACTGAAGGATGCTGGATGACCGTGCACAGGTGGGTTGATACATTTAATGAGGGTCACTGTACTTGTCTGAGCACCCTGTGTCCAACATCACTCTTCTCTGCAGTCATCCATCCAACCCCACTTAGCTACAGCTCTGTCTAGAAGTGGACTGAACACCCCTAGCAATGAGAGTGCCCCTGGATGCTCCAGTTGAGGTTCTCTTTCTGCTAGGGCTGTACAAAAAACCCAAAAAAACAAGCACTAAAGTTGTGACAAGTTGCAATGAGATAAAAAAAATAGGTAAAACTAGAGAGGAAGGAAATAAAGAGAATCATCCTGTTGTATGTGATAGGCAACAGCAGTCATTTGTTTCATGCTTCATCCTGCTTAGGACTCCCACATTCTTGGGCTTTCTCAAACATGCCCTAACAATTTTGTCCATGGAGAAAAAATTGCTGACATTTCTTTGAGGAGAAGCTGTGACTAGGCAGTCTCCAGAGATCACTCCCAACCTCAGTGATGGTGAGATTCTGCAGTTTCCATCATCAGTGTAGGTCTTCAGATAACTGAGCAGCTGGATCTGACCCCATCTAGACTAGCAGTTGCTCTGGGTGCACAGAATGCTCTATGTCAGCTGTGCACATTCCCATTGATCTGAGCAGTGCAACAGCTTCCACATGTCCTGGATACGTGAGGTTTCCTGTGCAGGTGTCCAGACACCAGTGTGGAATTTCTTGGGTGGAAGTATGGGAGCCTGATCAAGCTGAGCAAGTTGTGTTTAAAGGCTGCATGGCATAAGTAAACCTTAAGGGGGGATTAGGGGGATGACAAAGCTGTGGCTTCTAATAGGGAAACCATGCTGTTTGGAAAGATTTCAGCCAAAAGGAAGAGCTTCTGGTGTCCTGATTTTTGCCTCTATTTTTGTCTGTGTTAGTTGCCACTACTTGTATTTTAACCCCGCTTGTTCTTTGACCATTTAGGAATCATTTGTTACAGTTATTTGTCACAGTAGTAAACCAGATTACATCAAGGTTTGTCAAGCTTCCTCTGCTCTCTAATGTATAGAAAAACGTTACACTTAATTTGGTTTGTTTGGGCAGTGTGGACAGGGATTAGCCATGCTATATATGGACCACAAACACTGAGCTGGTTAACACCACAGTGGAGCCAAACCTGAACCTTTCATCTCAACCCTGCAAAATTTGGTGGTTTGGATGGAAAAGGAACCTGTATTTGAACTGTGCTTCATTTTTGGTTTTGTTTTGAAAAACCAAAGGCAAATCAATAGCTCTTTGGAAACCCAACATCCAGCATCCTTAGCCCACCTCTATTGGACAGGGATGGAGTGCCTGTGAAGGCAGGGACTTTGTATTGGGCAGAAAGCCAATACACAAAGGAAGGAAACTGTTTCAAGGAACCTGCAGTAACTTTCCATAAAACCCTCAGGGACATAACGGCAGTCTGAATTTTGTGTCATAATTCCCTCTAAGCAACATGTGTGTTTGATTAGGAACAACATGGTGGTCCCATGTGGGACAAAGATGGACTTTTGCTCGCTGCATGTCCAGCTGGTTTGGTGTTAGAAATGTCAGGGAGAAGAGTTCTTTGTTTTTGAGTCAGAGTTTCAGTTTGCTATCTGGAATACCAAACCAGACAGTAAAAAATGGATTTTTCACACCAAATTTTTTAGATGCCAGAAGTAATAATAGTATGGTGTTAACACCTCAGTACTTGGCTTTGTCTAGGTTGTTTTAACCTAGATAAATCTATTAATTTGTGTCTTTGTATCCACAGTAGTGCTTTAAAATTTGCACTTAATTGCAGCAGAAGTAGTTTTAAAATTCATCTGTCTTACACTGACCACTCCTGTAGCATCTCACCACCTCCTGTATAATGTGTTCCCAATGCTAAAATAAAGATCTACAGAGTGGTATAGTAATCCCACCAATGCATATCTTCGAGGCTGTTGAAAAGCAAACATTTCCTATTATATTTCTGGCTTTCAGACCGATTGCAAAAATACGATCATCCTTACCATACAGTATTTAACAGCTGGGCATAATGGGTAGAGCACCTTGGACCTTAGTGTGGCTCTGCAAGCCTTTGTGTATACCCTAGGGGCTACTCTATCATCCTAGACTGTATCTGATGAATTCAGTCCCAGAAAGCATGTTCCTAATGACCATGGAGGACATTGGACGAGATCCACTGAACTACTGGCAAGAAGCACAGGTGTCAAGCTGGGATGCCCAGTGTCAACAATTTCTTTCTATCTATTTGTTCTCTTTTTTTTAATGTGATTTTCATAGCTGAAGCTGCTGAAGGAATCTAGGCAGGGATATATACCTAAGTTTGATTGTGTAAACTCAGTCATGTTTCCACATACAAAAAAAAATGAAATTATTGAAGAGTTTAAGGCACCAAGTAGCTCTTACTGTTTCTGGTGTTTAGTTGCCTATTCAAACCAAAATGCTGAAAACTGGGACCCTCTATAAAGCAGCAATTAACTTTGGCTCTGGCAGCAGCCATCCAGCCCTCACATCTCCACAGGAGATCTGAGTCAGTTAGGACATTACCATCATTCTATGGCTGGCCAGGAAAACACAGCAGGGAATTCACCAGCTAATGCACTTCTATGAGACGCCAACCAGAAAAATGTTCAGGCCTGTCCACAGGCTTTATGAAGAATGAGAGTGGAAAGATAATTTTGTTTTATAATATTAAGTTCATGTTTACCTACAAAAGGCTCTTGTCTTTGAGTACATCTGTTCTTTTCTAATTGGCCTACAGAGAGTATCACTGCCAGCTGATGAAATTTCCCCTTTCAGAAGGCCTGGTCCCATTGAGGGGACAGCAGGCAACAGTACATGTATGTAAATAAATGTGTGAATCAAGGCTCACAATGTGCCTTCCTTACAGATTCAGATCCTTGCACGCTTGATGCTCCACCTGCTGCCGCTTCAACACCAACCTCTGAAGAACCTGGACCTTTCACAGCTCCAGCATCACCCTGCTCTTCCTCTGACACTGGTACTGCATCATTTTCACCACCGTTACCTGCCTGTGTTGCAGCCTTATGTCCCAAACCACCTCCTATTTCACCATCAACATCCACTTCTGCTGCCACTGTTCTCCCTGGACTTCCTTCTCTTCCTGCACCACCTGCCTCTACTCCATCCCTGCACCCTGGAATTTATTTGCCAGTAGTCCCACCCAGTGGTGCCACCCACCTCATCAACTGGCTGCCATTCCTTGCTTCAGCAACACTTGCCACCATCCAAGGGAAGGAGGAAGACCAGCCACTCTTAAGAACAGGCTCCCTGGAAGGCATGAAGCCCTGCAACAGCCCACCCCCACAGCCATCCCATGATGAGAATCCCCAGGCAGCACCTATGGGAAACAGTGCTCCGGGAGCTGTTTCCCCACCACCAGCTACCCATGCCATGCCTCCGAGCTCCGAGCAGGCGTCGGCGAACGTGAGCGACATCCTGGCTGAGCTGCGGACGATGAACAGCCACCTCTCCACCATTGCTCGAGCCCTCACCCAGCTGGCATCGTCCCTGGCACCACAGCAGGATGCACGTGGCACCCCCCCTCCTTAGGACCAGGTCTGCACAGGCTCACCATGATCACAAGGGGCTGGAGGAAAGGGACCCTACCCAGACCTGCCCATACTGTCTGTGTGCGCTTGCTGTGGTTGCTGATGCTGACCACGTCTCCCCAGTGGGTTTTTCTGTTTGTTTGTTTGTTTGCTCCTTGTAAATGGCTGCATATATTAAAAAATAGTTTTGTGGTCTTGTTAATAAAATTGTTTATGTTTCTTTGCATTCCTTTCAGATGTGCTCTCTCCCCTCCTCTCACCCATTAACCACATGAGCACTGGTAGGAGTCAGTGAGGTCTTGCACAGTGAATGCTGAGAATCTGAAATGGTGAGAAGTTACCACGAGAAAATACTTGGGGAGGTGATGAAACCCCTCTGGGCAATGTGGGGGGATGCAGACAGGAAAGAACACAATAAAACTCTGAAAAAAATTCCCTATTTCTCTCCATCCATGCTGCATGGCATGGCTCTGTTGAAATTGGAGCCTTTCCTGATGCACTAATCTCAGAGGTAATTGTAACTACTGACGCAGGTACACCCTGTGATAAATTGTCCAAAACACAATGCAAGGTAGTTGTCTAAGCAGCACTGGGGTTGAACAGCTGACAAACAGTGTTGACCACCTCTTGTACTCCAGAGATCAAGATCTGATGGTGCTTAGCTGAAGTCAATCTATCTTAATTTGCCAGTGGTACCTGGGGTTCTTCAAGCGCGTAAACAGGCCTAGCTAATTCACAACAATTAGCCAGGCACGCGTGGATAGATCCTGACATTTCACCATCTCTTCCCTATTGCCAAGCTGCAGCAGCTTGCCTAAAGGTGGCATTGAAGGCATGAAACCTCAGACAATCCTCTTTGTGGATAGAGAAAGAGCTCTTGGGCAGGAATCCAGAATTTGCCCCCTGAGGTAAATAACCTGTAGAGCAGCTGGTGAGGTACCACTGGATACTGTTTGGTCTGGTGGAGGAAACAGAGCTGAGAGATGAAGGATGGGATGTGTTCTGAGCTCTGGAAGGGCCCCAGGAAAGATAACTCACAGCCTTTGCAGAGCCATTTTGTGCCTGCCAGCCACTATCTGCCCATAGTGCAAACAACCAGACCAGGTTGGATGGGGGCTTGGAGCAACCTGGTCACGTGGAAGGTGTCCCTGTCGATGACAGGGAGTTTGGAACTAGATGATCTTTAAAGCCCCTTTCAACCCAAACCACTCTATGATTTTATGAACCGTCAGCCAAAATGTATTTTCCCAATGGTGGTCCAAGCACAGGGCTGGTGACAGCTGAGCCAGGCTACTGCCTTTCATCCCAATGGATTAAAATGAAATACATGCTCATGGCAAATAGAAAAAAATAAAGGCCTTTGTGAAGTCATGTATGATCTCTCCTTAATTTAGCTATGCAGCCCTCAGATATCAGGATCTGAGGCCATCTCTAGGAAAATCCCAGACAAACAGACAGATTGCTAGATAAGATTAAAGAGGAAGTATTCTGTCTATTTGCAAATATTTCTGTTACAGATGAGCCTAAGCCACAAAGATTGAATGCATATACAAACTTCCCCAAAGCTCAGGTGTATATGAATTTGAGGTTTTGGTTACTGCATATGTATTTATATATAAACCTATTCATATTTTTGAGTCTGTGCCCGAAAGACAAAGCAACTGCCCTGTTCAATCATGTTTTTCTTTTTTTCCTATGGCTGATCAGACTTTTTTCATCTGCTGTATTTAGCAAGAAGGTGGGAGAAAAAAAAGTAATTTCATAGGTGTCCTACACTACCTTTTAATTTTATACGTTTCAGCAAAGGGAGGTAAAAGGAGTATCTTAAAAACATTCTACCTTTTGATTTTGCCATTGCAGTTTCCTTAGATTATAAAGGAAAAGTAAAGGGAAATTTATCACTTTTTTCTCCTTTCAATATGAAATATAGGTCAAGAAAGAAAGGGGAAAGCTTCATGGTTAAAAAAAATAAAAGGAATATTTTTCTTTTTTACCATCTTTCCCTCTTTCAGCTTTACATGGTAGTAAATAAATAGCATATTCTCCCACTGTTGATAGTTTTGCTTGATTTATCCTGCTGTTTTCCAATAGTAACCTTTCATGGTCTAATGCTGATGAAAATCTCAGTGGAGTTTTTCAGGTATGTGCAAGACATGCAGCCATAACTTCAGAAAATCTTACTGTGCAGCTGCTGATACTTTATCAACCAAGGCTAAATATGACTTCATTTAGGTGTCTAAGGGATTTGGAAACAGTTTTTCCATGGCATGCAAATCCAGAAAAAAAGCCTGAAAAATTTGCCTATATTCAGCTGCGAAGGCAGTGTACTTCATTCTCAAAGATGTTATGCCCAGCTGGCAGGATGGCAAAAGTGCTATTCCTGAGCTTCTTCCTAAAGGAATGAGATTTCTGTTGTCTCACAGATGAAGATATCAGATGCTGAACATCCTTGCAGTCTAGATTCTGAGCTTTCTGGTCCTGCGGTACCCTGACAACAAGGCAGACCAGAGCCTGTAGCCAGAACTAGCAGCTTTAAGATTGACTTGGTAAGCACTGCTGGCTCTCACAGGGACACAGCAACTTAAGAAAAAAAGTCTCCTAAAGCACCTGAAACTGGCAGCAGAGTGGCTGAAGAGGACAGAAACTCTGGTGAAGCTGGCACTGTGTCCCTGCAGTCCCCCAGCCCCTGCCGGGTGCCGGGTGTTGCTCCAAGGTAACAGACACATAATTGATGGCAAACAGTTCAAGAGACTGTCTTCTCTCAATTATTCATTTTGATTTATCTCAGAGAGCGAGGGGCTGAAAATTATAGTGCCTTGGTGCATTTCAAAGTCCTGTGTAGATGTAACCTCCTTATCTCACACTTCAGGGGCTGTTAAATTATTAAAAATCCCCTGCTGGCCTTCTCTCTCTTGGGACATCTTTAGTCTCTCCTTCTTCTTCCTCTTCCACATACTTGTTATTTGAAAAGGCAGCAATTTATAGCACAAGATTTATTTTATAATTGACAGGTAGTTCTTTGGGTTTTTTACTAAAAAGCCCTGAAACACTCTGGATGTGTAAAATTTAAAGGCTGGAGGCCAGGTTGTTAGAGTCAGCATGGACGATCATCACAACCCCTTTTGGCCCACTCATCAAAATCCTAAACACAGGGATCTCATCTTTCACAGCTACTTTCTAAACAAATATCAAACATGGGTTTCAAGTCACCACACCTGAATTATCTAAAACTTGGTTTTGTAGTTCCTCTACAGACGTGGGGAGGGCTTTTAGAGTGCAGTTCATCCTGGCCTAGAAAAGGTATTTAAAATAGGTAGGAAGGCATTTGACTTCTGGCAATGTCCATCCTTCTCCCCAGACTATAGACCATTCATTTAAGCCAGGTGTTTGACTTCTAGATGGCTGGAAGTAAATTAAATGAATCCTCTGTTGGTAATTGCAGTTCATTTCAAACTGGTGAAGCATCAATATATCACATTTATTTGAATCACAATAGGTGTGTGAGGAACTGGAAGAGAGGAAATGGGAGCTCAGGAGAATAGGACTGACAGTAAAACTGGAAGCCCATGCAAAATATGCAGCTCCAGCACCATACCAGGAGTTATCCTGTGCCAGGAGAGCACCCCAAGGGACTCCCAGATCATTCCCTTCTCCTAGAGAGTTAGCTCCTCAGGATGTGGAACTGGAAGCTAAACAACTTCATGGGATTTGAGTGATGTACTCAGTGTCTACTACTCCAGCAGGAATTATTTAGGGAGGCAGAAGGCTGTACAATATTGTATTAGACTGCAACTCAAGAAGGTGGGAGAAATCACAGGTTTACCCACGAGAAATAGGAAGCCGGGTGGTTTTTCGCTTCGTTTTCTCTAGCACACATTGTTCTTCCAATATTTGTACACACATTCACTGTAACGACATTCAAATCTCCCAGTAAAAGTAATTTATAAGGAAGCATTGCTAGGGAGTGCATTCCTTCACATTAGTCCAGCTGCAAGCTGGCAGTGCAGAACCTGGGAGTGAGCTCCCTCCCCCAGACAAGATGGTTTTTCATCACAGCCCTGTCTGGGAAGCATAAAGCAGGTACCCTGTCCCAGATGCCCTTGTGGACATCTCTGCCCACAAAGCCATAGGGTCTGTGAGCCTCCAGCTTCCTTCCAGACCTTTCACTACAGCATTTTTCAGAGTTCTTCAATTTCTGTTTAATTTATTTCAGTCCATAAGCCAGATAGTCAGGACACCTGTGTCAGGGTACTGGTTGCACCCATAACTGCAAGGCTGTATCCTGAGCCCACAGCTGGCAGCCTGGTGAGAGTTGTCATGGGGCAGGAGATGGTACAGCACCAGTGTGGGCAGGGATATCCTGTGGCCACGGCTGTCCCTGTCCCAGGTTGTGCTGGTGCGTGGCTGTGCCTGGGAGGGGGTAACTGAGTCACCAGTGATCAAACCACATACTCTACACTTATCCCACAGGCTGGGAAACCCTCTTCTCACATCACCCACAGGATCAAATAGAAATAAAGGGTCTGCCCAGCTCCAGCTGCCTTTGGAGCCCACTGTGCCAGAGAAACACTGAGGCAGGCAGCACTGCTTCCAGATCGCACTGGAGCTGAATAAACCTGGACCCAGGGACCTTCCCAGCTGTGGCTAAACTGGGAGACTGCTTTCACAGGATGTCATGTGCAAGTTAAAAAGCACCATATTTTGTGCTTGATGGATGCTTCTGGCCATCTCCCACGTGGAATTTTTTCCCCTTAACTGACACTGAAACCGTTCTCTTGACTTAGCCATGAAGAGTTAGACCATAAGACACAAGGCAATTAGTATTGGTCTTAAAGGAAATAAAGGTGACATACACTGGGCCAGGTTTTCAGATGACATAGAATTGCAGAATTATAGAATGGTTTGGGTTGGAAGGAACCTTAAAGATCATCCAGTTCTACCTCTCTGCCATGGGCAGGGACACCTTCCACTAGACCAGGTTGCTCAGGCCCTGTCCAACCTATCATGAAAGGATGAGACTGTCCTTTCTCCTGGGTGTGCCAGGAACACAGCACTGAGCAATGGTGTCCATCTGCTCCTCCATAATTCTGACTGCTCTCTTCCCCCCGTTGGTTTTCACCCAAGCTGTACATTTTCAGAGCAAGGACTATGGGTTTTTTCTGCCATTGTGCGAAGTTTAGCATGGAAAGGTACCAAAGCAGTACAAAGTAATTATTAATAGCAAGTGATATCATGAAACCGAAATCTTCCTCTCAAAGAAGAAGAATTCAGTAATGTAGAAGTTGAAGACAGAGAAGTACACCACAACCCCTTGCTGGGTTCTGCTGCAGATTCTCTCTCTAAAATAAGCCATGCAGAAGCAGTAACTTCTCACTACTGCTTTTACTTGTGGAAGTGGTTCCCAGACACTTGCTGTACATCGTATAATGTCAACATCTGATTTGATCTACATCATTCCCATCTACCACTCAGCCTGGATTTCCCATTTATCCTGAACTCTTACTGGAACAGCCTTCATGAAGAGCTTACTACTTGTAACTGTAATCAAAAACATATTTTGAACAGAAAAATGTGGATTTGCATGAGCTGAAGTCTTGGTGATTCATGGTGATGGCAACAAATTGTTTTTGTCACAAAACAAAAATAAGAGGCCCCTGAAAAAAAGTCTGAAAAATGCCAAAGACTGTTTCTATTTCTTAATGTTTATTTTATTAAAGATATTAAACCCATGCCAGTAGTCCAAGAAATAATTGAAGCATTTTGTTTCCTCTGCGTTGCTACTTTACCCATTTCCTCAAATTTTTTTGAGGGTATTTATTTTGGGTCAATAGAAAATGACATTTCTTCTCCCAGTCACCAGAATCAAAACATCATACAGTTGTGTGGCTCTGCTAGGATTTTTAGGTTAATTTGGCTATCTGTGAGTGAAAACCCACACCCTACAGTTTCTCCCAGATTCCTCAAAGTAGTGGAAGTGTTGGTGACACCAGTCCTGTGTCTCACAATCCATGATATATGTCACCAGTGAAGTGGTATACGGCTCTATTCCCTAAACTTGATTGGAAAGGGAGCTCACAGGCCTTTAGGTGAAATAAATTTCCATGGAACTTTGTGCTTTGATTGACCAGCTAGGGCAATTTGATCTGTTCCAGATGGGACCTGACTCCTTGAGTTTACTAAATGGTGGCAGACATTGGACTTTTCAAGCCATGCCAACAGACAAGTGATAAAAGCTTCCAGGGGCTTATTCATTTCTTCCGTATAAAATAAGGCAATTTGCACATTTTATGTTAATTCTACACTGACTATCACTCTTGGGAGGCAAGGATGTCATTATTTTTAAACACACAGGGCTTTACTCGATCAGACTCATTTGTTTCCTCTGGTGGAAGAAAAGGGCCTGAGGTAGAGAGAAGTTAAGAGCTGACTAGGAGGTTTTAACTGAAGTAGTGGGATGAACGTGAGCCAAGGAAAATTTAGTCTGCACATCAGGAAAATTTTCCTAACAACGAGGTCTATTACTGTGTGGAATGGTCCCCCCAGGGAGAAGGGGGAAGCTGACTAGACAAAGCAATGAAGAACACATTGTAGGGAGCAACCTTTAAACAGTTGGGGAATGGACCAAGTGACCTAAGTGCATTTTCCATCTCTAATTTCTCTGACTCAACCATTACAAGGGTACGCTGTAGAGTGTATGACTCCTGTGCTCTGCCACATCAGTACTGCTTTGGGAACACTTCCCACGAAGCCAGTCCTCAGGATGCAAAGGACAACACTGCTCTGACTTCCAGGCATCTTCACTGGGGTCTACCAGACATAGACTGCTCTTACTGGGACCTTTGGCTACCTCCAGTGCTCACCCAGCGGCCACAGGGTGCATGAACTCAGTGATTTCTGAGCATGAAAAGCTTTGACAAATAATAAGAAATCAGGAAGAAAAAAATGCACAGAAAAGGAAAGATGAAGAATTAAAAAGTCCAGTCAAAAATTACCTAAGTTGCTTGAGAGGCACGCTCAAGCTTCACAGGTGGAATTTCTCAGCATCTGGTGATGCCCACATGGCAGCTGACACAGTAGCTGACACCCAGGATCAAACTAGGAGACTTTAGGGCAAAAAGTTTAACTTAAGATGCCAAATCAGCTTACGATGCAACTCTCATGTCCTTGTTCTCCTTATTGAATTGGACTGGATGAGCCAAGCAGTAGTTGAAAGCTACCGAGGGGTTTACTTCAGTCAAAGGAAATGGGACTCCCAGTAATGAGGAAGAGTTATCCCTGTTCTTGAATCCTGTATGTTTAAACATCAGGGGCCTTCTGCTAAAGTTCTTCACAGGTTTTTTATAAATTTTCTTTAAAAAAAAAAAAGTTGATCCTCTAATGGCCAAAAATTTCTGCAGGAAGGGCCATTTTCATCACATTTCCTAAGGAAAGTTCATCCAAAATTTCAAAGTGGTCATACTCCAAGTGGCAACTTTTGCAATTTTTTAAAATTGAACATCATAAGGGTTTTTTTGCTTTATTTTGATTTAAAAGCAAGTTCTATTTTAAAATTTTAACTAATTAAAGTAAACCAAAAAGCACTCTTGCTGTTACTTGAGGAACTGATATCTTTTCCTCTCAGAAGAAAAGTTTAATATGCCCAAACTACAGTGATTTTTGTGTCTGAGTACTTTTATCTCCTTTAAAAGAAAAAGTTCAAAATATCAACATTTCCATAGAAGAGAAAAATACATCCCTCTTTGGCTTATTTATTGTCTGAGCATGAATTGGTTGAAAACACAGGCAAGATAATGAAGGGCTTTTTCTTCTGTGACTGCCCTGGAAAACCTGTATTTATTCTCAGTTTAAATATGGCCCTGAAAACACACGTTTTGAAAAAAATAATAGGTATGTTACAAGACAAATTCAGTGTAACATGAATGAGGCTGGAGGAGCTGTGTAACTTTCTGACATAGATTTCACTTGTGCTAGTTGGATTTAGTTTTTCTTTTCAGCAGCCCTTTGCAGTCTCAATTCACATCTATTTCCTCTGTGGGAGAGGTGTGTGCATGAATGCACGGCCATCTAACAACAAAAGAGCAGCTTCATGGGAGAAAGGCAGCAGACCAGCTCTATATTTACTGAAAGCTGATTGCAGACCATAAAAAGAAGATACTGAAATGCAAAGAAGAAACAGCTGAAAAAGGCTTCTAGACAAAGTGATTACTTTCACACGTTAAAAAATGCCAATGGAGTAATTAGAAGTAATGACTTTAGAAAATGCACTGGGACAAGACAGGACAAATATCACTTACAGGGGGGAAAAAATGTCCATGTCAGTAACACCTCTATCAACACCACTTTCGTTTTACCAGTTCCTGTCTAGCCGGGAACTAATTTCTTTACAGTTACTGAAGCAGAGTAACCACAAATCAAACAGTAGGAAAATGATAACCTGTTGAACTCCGTAGAGGCCTCTTGAGTGGGTTTGGTGACATCTGAACTATGCTTAGACAGTTGTGAAATGTCTAATGTGGGGTAGTCAATCAGGCTTTGCCCCTGAACTTGTCATTTTGTGAGACAAAGTGGGAATAAAAAAACCAAAAAAACCCAAAACCTACAAATATCCAGAAAAGTCAAAATTGTTAAAAATTATTTATGAGCAAAAGTTGGCTATTTCTTGAAAGGTGATATTAGAATCCTTTAATATATTGTGAGGATATGAAGCATGAGGGGGAGTATAAAGCACAGGGAGAGATCCTGTTTGCAGGAGTATTTCAAAGTTATGTTCTGTTGGATCAGGCTGCACATCACTGAAATGAGACTTAACAGGACAATAAATACAGCACTGCTGAGCAAAAAGAAGAAGAAATTGTACTAAACTCTGATTATGCTGACATCAGCTAGCCTATAAATTATCGCCCAATAAAAACTATCAAGATGTGAACAAAAATATCCCAGATATCCATTCTGGGAAGTAAAACCAGCTAAACCAGGTTGGAGTTATTCCAGCATAATAATTCTTATACATATATATATATATATATAAATATATATATATATATACATTTGTATTGTGTTCATGTGAAGGTCTATTTGATCAGCTTCATCCCTGGACTTCTTTTACATTCACTCTTCACCAGAATAATATTTCTATTTTTAGTGATTTCTTTCTGGAGCATCTTTAAAGACTGAAAGGTCTATTTGGCCCACAGTTTTGGCCAATATAAGTCATTGTGTTTGCATGAAAGTCAAAGTATCCAATCTAATTTAAGTTAGATAAAGATACTGTCCTGAATTTATTTCAATATTTCATTCTTTACTATAGTCAGCCATGATGTAGACTCACTATGGATGCTCTGATTTCTAGGAAGCAATGGAAATTTGTGCTGCCTGGAGGTCTATCTCTTCACAACAGAGAAAATTATCTGAGAGGTTCTTGGTATCTCTTGGGAATCACTGCTGCTAGTTTCCTCATTTATATTGCTTTTAAGTAGAAATTTCACTGAACATGAAGGATTTGTGTCTAGAGCAGCAAGTACTAAATTATTGGACTAGTTTGGGTTGGAAGGTACCTTTAAAGTTCATCTAGTCTAAATCTCTGCAACAAGCAGGGACATCTACAACTAGATCAGGTTGCTCTGATTCCCATACAATCTGACTTTGAATGTTTCCAGGGATGGGGCATCCACCACCTCTCTGGGCAGCCTTTTCAGTGTTTCATGACTCTCATCATAAAAAATTTCTTATTTATATCTAATTTGAATCTATCCTCTTTTAGTTTAAAACCATTACCTCCTGTCAAATTTCTGCAGGCCCTATTGAAATGTCTGTCCCCATCTTTCTTCAAAGCCCGCTTTAGATACTGAAAGGCCATTAGTGTAGTCTATGTGAATAAAAGAGGAGTAGAAAAGACATATTTCAACATGATTCCTCCTTTTAAGAGGTTTCAGCAAGACTCTGAAGGGTATATTTTAATTTTTTCATTGGGATGTGTGTATATATATATATATATGTATATAGTCATGATATAGAGTAGAGGCGTCTTGAATAGAAAGGAATATCTCCATATCTGGGAACAGGTTGCTCAGAGAGGTGGTGGATGCCCCATCCCTGGAAATATTCAAGGTCAGATTGGACGGGATTCTGAGCAACCTGGTCTAGCTGAAGATTTTTCAAGGGCATGTAGTGACAGGACAAGGGGTAATGGCTTTAAACAGAAAGAGGGTCAATTTTAGAATTGATTTAGGAAGAAATTCTTTTCTGGGATAAGGGTGAGACCCTGGCACAGGTTGCCCAGAGAAGGTGTGGCTGTCCCATCCCTGGAAGTGTTCAAGTACAGTTCGGATGGGGCTCTGAGCAACCTGGTCTAATGGAAGGTGTCCCTGTCCATGGCAGGGGCGTGGACTAAATGATCTTGAAAGGTCCCTTCCAATCCAAACTATTCTGTGATTCTGTGATCTTCACAGTGTAGCATCATAGACTCCTTCAGCTTAATTCATCAGGGTTTTGTCAGTGAACTGCTAAGTCTAGGAAGTATCAGTTCCCAAAATCAGTAGTAAAATGAGATGAAAAATCATAATGAGAGGAAAAGAGATCATGAGAACTCAGGTTATTATCAGTCTCTTGTGTCTGAAAGATAGTATCTGTACCACTGTACCTCTCCTACCACCAGTTTGGGTGATGATTTGGAGCAGCACTGGCTCAGACAGAGAACGTGCCACCCTCTGAGTCACTGGTACTGCTTCCTGTTGGCATGGCTCTTCCTGGTAGGGGCTATTCTTCTGCTGAATCTCCGTCACTTCTTCTTACAAACAGAAAGCAGAAGTGATATGAGTCACCTCACAAGACCACCTGCTAAATTATTCTCCTGTGGTCTTGACCCAGATGCCACCTGCTAATAATGAATGTGAAGATACACGTCTTCAGGGTATTGTTCAGAATCAGAGACTCTTTCTTCAGGATTAATTTCCTAAGGAAAAGCAAAAAATACTGAAAATATGAGTGCCCTCTTCTCAGGAGCCCCCAAATTCTGTAATTTCTTGTCTTCACAGAAGCCTAATCACTGCTGTTACTCACCTCAGTGAAATAAAATCCATCTTAAGGAAATAAAGCACATATTCAATATTTTTTGTTTGAACATGAGTTAAATAACTTTTAAATTCATCTTTAACAATGTGTATTCAAGCACATTTTCTGTCTTATACAAGACCCTCCCAAACTTAGAAGGCTAAGTTTGTGAGAGTCTTCCAACGGAAGACTGGCTTCCATCTTCAATGTCACTCTAACCCCTTTCTTCATGTCCTGAATTATTTGCTGAAGGAATGACTGAAACCATGAAATTATGACAGACTGAATACTGGGAAAAGACAGCTGGCATAGCATCAGTAGTTAGTAGTTTGCATTTGTCCACCATTTTCATATTTGTAGGTACTATCCAAGGATTCAGAAAAAAAAAATATTCACTTCTCCCACACTGTCACAGCCCATGCAATGCAGGTCTGTTGAGCTGATGTGCCCCCAGATCTCTGGGACTTATGAGTGAACCTGGAATTTTTGTAGAAATAGTAATGTGAGAGGAAGCAAGAAGAAAAGTGTCTTTCATCTTTTATACTCATCAAGTCTGGGACAGCTTCCAAATCAATGAGTACATGCACTCAGTTTTGTCTTGGTTTTTGAGTTACTACCACAGAATAACCAACTGAGACCTATAGATTTTAACAAACCAGCGTAAAAAACAATGTGGTCTTTGAAATTGCTTTCAAATCTGTCTATGAGTTAAAGACTCAGAGTTTCTTGCTTTTGAAATTCCTTAAGCAAAGACGCCTTTGCCTCTGAGGAATGACATTTTATTAATGTGCATGCTTGTGTATGTTAGCGTGTGCATGAATATATGAATAAAAGTATAGACAACTATTATACAAATACTTCTTATAAAGATACAGGTTTATGGAATTAAAAACAGTAGCCTCAGTGTTGTATCTCTGAACATGTATCCTATGTCAGCATTAAGTTGATGTGTACTATTCAAGAACATATGTATCACCCAAAAGCATTCCTTATTTTACACTCTTGCTTCCTGTATATTATTTACAGCAATCATAATTCCGTAGGCATTTATTTTTGCTTATTATTTAAGTGATGGAAGAAAGAACAGAATCAGGATATAATGGCAGGCCAAACCTTGATGTCATTACTTAGATCTTAACTCAGATAAAACTGCTCAGGACTTCTACCTGCAGAAAGACCACAGGAATTAGGCCCTACAAATGGTTTCCTCCCTTCCAAGAGGTAAATGTATATCTTTCTTCTTTTATCTATTTGTTGCCAGGGTGACAGGCTTATGCAGTTTGAAACTACAACAGTAAGGCCTTAGGGTGTCACTTTAAGATAACCACACACTCAGTTTTGTGTTTAGCTTCATTATTTTATTTTTAGTTTATTCATAACAATGTGCTGCTGAAAAACGCCCATTGTCAGCTCCAGGTGTGTTTGCCAACATTAAAAAGTATAATCACAAAAAAGCCAGCAGCAATTCCACCTCCCACATGCCAAAATTACCAAACCATAGCAAAAATTAAAATCAACAATATTTTACTTCCCTCCCTTCTTTTCTCCATACTCTACTCTCTCCTTCCCACAAACTATCAGGATTTCTTTCCAAATTCCCGGATAAACAGATAACCTGCAGCATTGATGTGCAGTTGATGCTACCAAAACATATTTTTGGCCTTGTTTTCATATCATTGGCTCTCCACTGACAGTGTGCCCTAGGTAGATTCCCTTTTTCATACTAAGAGAAAACCTGGAGCATGACTTCTGTATGGACACCTGACAGAGGGAAACCCAAGCCTTCACTCTTCCATGGACTTTGGAGACATGGAAATCTGCAATTATCTCCACAGCCTCTTGGATTTTTACTCATCTTTCTAATTCAGACCTGTATTTGAGATAAGTATTTTTTTTGAAAAAAGTAATACCTAATCTTTTTGATTTTCCAGTGAATATGTTCCATGTCAGGTCTTAAAAGCTAATTCCATGTCACACTTTGATTTCATGCTCTGTGTTATCTAACTTGCTTAGCTTTTGTTCTCACTCTTTATTGTATTATTTAGCTGGCTACACTGATGATTTTTCTGCTCTCAATTCTCTTCTCCACGTGGGCACTACTTAACTTTTGTCAAAAGACCCATAATCTTGTCCTACATAGGTACTGCACTGTGAGAGGTCCTGATTCTTTAACCATTCTCCTAATCCAATCCTTGAACAATCCTCATGGTTCTTTCTTGAAATTTCTGCACCCTTTTCTGCACTGGTAAAGGCTGGAGACCAGATCCAGACACAAAAGTTAAAGACAACCCACAGGATTTCTACCATGGCATGAACCCCAGAAGGTACACTCTCTAGTCTTACTCATCATTTTCTTATTTAAATGCAAACTCTGAATCTAGTCTTTGTGTTGCATCATGGTTAGCTCATGTTCAGATGACTCTCTGTGATTTCCAGATGTTATCTGGAAGCAATGCCTGCTAAGCCACATTAGTCCATGTTATATGATGCTTGTGTTCTCTGGGCAGGATTTGGTCAGTCAAAATCCCAACCACATTAGGATTTAGATATCTAAAATCCAATTTCAAACCCAGGTAGCATCCAGTCTGCTTGGTTTTGTACTTCTACAGACCACACACTGATTTGTTGAAAATCTCCCTTTTTAGCCTGAAATTTTCTTAGATTCTTCACTATAGCTGCTCAGATATTCATGCTCCCAGGACCTGTCTCTAGCTGGGTGTCAGTGAAAACTCAGTTATGTACACAGGCCTGTAAACTTTGTAAATCCCCCAGAGAAGCTTTCAAAGTTGTTTTTGTTTAAATAATGAGTTAATCTTTCACCTTTTCCTTTGCAGAAAACAATGGATCAGCCTTCACTCCTGGTCCCATCAATTGATGGTGTGCATAGATAAGCTATGTGAGCAGTGAGTTGGGACAGTGAGTTAAACTGTCAGTTGTGATTTTTGTCCCATAATTACTGCAGTTGCTTTGACATACTGTAGCAACTCTGCAGATTCATCACATACCTAAAGGTTTCAATTTGTCTTCCTCTTTTCTGCAGAGAGTTGCTGTAAATCTGTTGGATGTGGGCAGAGAAATGTTCAAAAGCCACTGGAGGAAGCAGTAGGGTCCTGTGGCTACCTCTAAATGGCAGACAAAACTGAATACTGAGAGAGCCTATGCTTTAACCTATGCTGGATTGCACACAATTCTTGTCCTGTGGAAATTGTGCCAGTTCAGCATTGCTGGACTAAACTCACACCAGGGTCCTCACATTGACAGAAACAGATGGATCTACAATATAAAAGAAGGTGGAAAGGTAGTTGCAATTTCAACAGCTTTTCAAGTGTGTATTTAGGTCACTTGAAGCATGGCCCCAAGGAGTAAAAGGCAGTTTGGGCTGGGCAGTGTTAGGACGTACTGATTCAGGGTGTTTTCTCAGCAGCCCATTATCACTGGACCGCCCAGAGGGCTCAGGTGTTAACCCCAGCTGCTGTAGACCCAAAGGAAGAGCATTCCAGACGTTGTTCAGATTCCCCTTCAGCTCCGCAAACTGTTGAGCCGAAGCACGAAGGTATGAACAAAATTCAAGTAAAGATGGGCAAATCCCGTGGGGCCCCAAAAAACGTCTTTATCTGAGAAAGCTGAGAGCTCTGCCATCTTCCACTGGCATCCAGCCACATGTGGTGAGCCAAGACAGGTGGTCTGTTGGGCTGGACGGCGCCCTAAGACCGTCTGGTCTGCTGGACGCGTTGGCATGAGCGGCTCAGTGAATGGTACTCTTCTCCCTGCACATGAACGAGTCCAGTGCAATACAATGGGGTACTGTGCTGCTGAAGAAGTTGTTCTTCGGGTGAGACATTACACTCATAAAACTCAGTGGAGGTCCTGACCACTTTGTGGGCATTAAAGATCCCATGACTTCTGGCAATGGCTTTAGTGTCCTGGCCACACTCCCACTTGGAATGCTTTTGTCTCGTTGGACTCCCTGCACATCTCCTGTTCAGAAATGTTGTCTTCACAAAGTCTACGTTTAGATGAGCTCATGTTAACCTGCTGTTTCAAAGTTGATCCCAAAGTGGAAAAAGAATTGTAAAAACAGTTAGCAATGATTACTGATAATTACCTACACATGGGCGGTGTATCAGGCTCAGAATGAAAAATGTCATGTAAATATAGGGTGTTACCAGGTCTCTGTCTGGGGGTTTGAAACACTCAGGACTGTGCGTACCACACGTATTTGCTATCAGAACAAGAAGTGCCACTGTGGTGCTTAAGATCTTAAATTCAGATTGTACACTGGGTAATTTACCAATAATGCTTACAAGGATATGAGATCCCTATGGAAAAGTCCGTCCAATAAATTCGAAAGTGGTACTTGAAGGTGCTGTCTTTGACAAATGGAGCTTTGAATCCTGTTCATCACTCTAGGAGGAGATTGTCACTGCACTTCCCTTCACCATTTGGAGGAGCAGATCAGACACTGACAAAACCAGGCCACTAAGTCTGCTAAAGGCAATTTACATATAACACATCAAGATAGCATTTGCTTTAAGCTTTTCATTTTCACAGCCTTACACAGTGAGACCGGCCTATAAAGTCTCCCATTTAAAGCCTGATTTGTGATTTATAATGATTTATAACAACACTAAAACCTCCCACAAAAGCCAAATTAATACTCAGATGCTTTTTCAGCACCTCCTTTAAGAAAAAGAGTTTTGAGCCAGTGCCAAGGAGTGGGAGGCAAGTATTTCTACTGAAACACAAATACGTGGCAAACTCTGGAATAACATTTTGGCATGAAACACAGACTACATTTTTGGAGTCTTTTCTCTTTAAAGTGTCTGAATATTTCAATTTAACAAATTAAACATTCCCTAATAAAATGAGTTGGTCAAGGAGAAAAAAAAAGAATTTAAGTTAGGTCTCCTTAAATGTTTTTTGCACATTTGTGTTTAAAGACCACTGCCTGGTCTGCCTTTGAGTTCATGGTAGTTCCAAAATACAGAGTACTTTTTTTGGCTCTAGGCTTACTATTATATTGCCATTAAAATTCCAGCTAAATCCTCCAGGTTTGTAATTAGAACTATGGAGAGACCCAGGAGTTGAACATGAAGGATGCTGAACTTCAGCAGAGGAAATTACAGCACAATTTGATGCGAGAAGTATTGGATGAAATTGAATGGAACAAATCAGTGAAGCAGATGGGGAAGGAAAGTACATCCAAAGATCAATTAATGCTAAGTGTTATGAACACTCTTAAGCAGCAGAGCATTAAGGCTAAACTGGGACTCCAACAGATGCAAAAGAAAGTGCAAAAACTTTGCCCATATGTCCATATGAAGGACAAAGCAAGACTGATGGATTCATTCTGTAGAAGATCAGTGAGTCAGATACTTTGGTTGGACTTACAGATGGTAGGATTATTTGATGACCAATTAGAGGAGAAAGGTAATCAAATTTCATGCTTCAAGGTAACCACAGGGGTCTGTAAGTAAGTTTTTCCTTCTCTGGAACACTGCAAAATTGGATGACAGGGTCTTTACAAGGACTGCTCTTGCTCTCCTTCTCAGTCTTCCTGCTTTGACTGAAACACTGGGTATTTGCCAGTCTGAGACCTAGAGACAGGCTGATGCTCAAATGGCCAACTACAGCAAATTTTATTTTCTGTCAAAAGGGGTGAAAACCAAAACACAAGAGGAGATTAATCTGGACAAAATAAGAGTGCAGTTCAGTCTTCCTTATTCCTGAGGGTTTCACAGTGTCTTGGGTGGGAATTGTGTGGACTGCAGGATTGACCTTTTAGATGAAATGAGATGTGATAGATGAGATTTTCTGCATGTGTAACCAGCCTGCCAGGTATTGTTGGCAGCAGCAAAGGCCAGACTGAGTATCTAATTCTTTTCCTTAAAATTACTAGATAAAATTAATCTGAAAAAATAGCCCAGAAACTTCAAGAAACCAAATACTTCCCATAGGTATCCTAGCCAATATCTCCCATTCATAAACAGGGAATCTAATAATTAAATGGCATTCATTCAGGAAAAAAAAACAAAACACTAATGGTGAGTTGGTAACACTGCATTGGCCAGGAGACTTTAGAATGGATCCAGACATCTCCAGTGGACAAATGTCTCCATAGGATGCCCCCTCTCTTCTCCCTGTCTTGGTTTCTTGTTGGTATCACACATTTTGCTGCTTCGACTCCACCTGTAAGCCAGGCACAAGGGCAGCAAATCCTATGACCACATGTGTTTGGCTCCATCTGAGTTAACTGTCTAGACCAGTCACCAGTGGACAATAAAACAGACCCTTCTAGGGCATGGTTGATTTAATCTTAAAATAAATGTTTAAAACATGTCACATTAATTGTGCTGTAACAAGACTTTGTTTCCCTCTCTTGATGAAGAAAGCTCCAAGACAGAAATGTCTGCACTGTGGGCATCAAATGCTTGGTGAGATGAGCCCCATTCACAGTCATGCCATGACTTTTATTTGTCACTGTTATTCTGTCTCTCTGAGTTTTTCTCAGGCCAGGCAGGAATGTATTTGGGCTCGGAGACTTGTTCTTAGTCCACAGGGACTTCATTTGGCCTTGGTGATTGTAGGCAGGAGCTGGAGATACAAAAGGAGACCATTCTTCTCTACCTTAAGAAGTGCTACCCATTGCACACCCGGTCCACACAGTAGGAACCTTCATGGCTGAATTGAGGCTTATAAGTATCCTGCTCTCTCCTAATCTTGCTAAGAAATGAAGACAAATATAAGGCTAGAGACTAGGACCATGTCAGTACTTCTCAAAGACCTAGGGAATGGGCACAAGCCTCTGGCATATTTTCCAGACTGATAAATTGTTAGTGCATGATCCAGAATTACTTTTTTCCAGGCCAGCCATCATCATGCCAAGTAGTGTTTAGGTCTGGTTACTGGTGTGGATCAAGGATGTCTCCCCACAGACTGGATATGGCCACCCTGCTCTGGAGGTGAGTTGAGCTGTGCCATGTTCAGCTGGACTTGAGCCCTGGCCTGTTTTATTTATTCATGCAACAGCTATAGAGACTTCACATAATAATTTTAAAACCTCTCCTGCTTCTTTTTGATCACAGAACATGTAAAATTATATCTTGGTGATGCATGTGAAATTAATGTCAGTTACAAGCAAAAACATTCCTATGAACCCACAGTGTATCACACGTGGAAATGAAGCTTGCTCATTTTATTTTTTCATTTCACCAAAAGATGATAAAACAGACTAGACTAGACTAGACTAGAATTATTTCAGTTGGAAGAGATCCGCAATGATTGTTTAGTCCAACTGCCTGACAGAGGCATGTACTTTCCAGACCCCCAGACTGAAGGTTTATCTAAGAAAAGGTCAACTAAAGTAAGATAAGATGGATAATGAAGCAAATCCACCTAGGGTGATAGGATGAAGTACTTTTTAATTACCTCTGAGCAGCATCAGTAAAAATAATGTTGACATGCTGTGTAGTGCATTCAGCTCGATGAAGAGCTGATAGAAGGGTCTACAACTGGTCCTGATTCAGGTCTCTGTCATGATCATGAACCTAGTCTCATTTTAACAAGAGGGAAGTGGTGGATGTGGAAAACAATCCCTACAAAGCTCTTCCCTTGATGCTCACAAAAGAGAGGGATAAATATAGAACCACAGAATAGGGGGACTTGCCATAATAGGGAATAAAGATGAAAACTCCCATAACAGAAAAACCTCCAGGACCAAGTGACATTTATCTCCCAATTCAGCTAGAAATGGCATGGACAGAGGCCATTTTGCATTGATGTTCAAATCCTTGGTAAAACTGATTGCAGTGCTGAACTGGTGGTAGGAAGAAAGGGACAGACCTAGATGGCAACACAGATGATATTGGAAACCTCAGCTAATCCATGTATCCCATGAAGTTTTACCATTACTGCTTTACATTCTTCAGTAGAATAAAATGGATGTGCACTGAAAGTAAAGTTCAGCTTCACATTTAAGAAGGGACTTGGGAAAGATTAGCAAATTCTACACTTGCGAACATGACTTCAGGAGCTGGTAATATAACTGGAAGACAGCCACACACATGGCAGGGGAATAACCACAATACCATCACTGATGAAAGGATGGCTTGATAAGAGGAAGCTGCAGACATCATCATCATTAATTAAACACTGAAACTGGAGGAAGGAGGGTTTTGTGGTTAAAGCATTGGACTCAAACTCAAGAGATCTGGGTTGCATTGCTGGCAGCATAAACGTGGACAAATCCCTTAGCATCTTTTACCAGCTCTCCATTTGTAAAACAGGAGCAAACCATGCACCTTCCCTTTGACTATTTAGAGAGGTGTTTTTCCCCTGGACCAGCCTGCAGCAAGCTGCAATGCCTCAGCACAGATGAAGGTCCCAGGTGCTAAAGCCATTCAAACCAATAATAAGAAATAATGGTACTGCTGATAGAAAGCTTAGCTTCCTTGAAAATTAGTTTTCAATTCATTTCTCCTAAGGAAGAAATTCTATATTTTTTACAAGCCAAAAGCCTTCCCCCCAACCCCCCACTCCCCTCATTCTACTGCTCACAATGTGGGAGGTGAAAATAGAGTTCATAATGAGAACTTGATTCTGTGGGCTCCCAATGGGAGCATACATGTTGCAGGGTAAATGTCCTGCCTTATAACAACTTTTCCTGCTACCACAGCTGTAACTAAAATGGTAGAGCAGAAATAAGAACAGGCACAATAAGTAAGGCTACACTTTACCAATTTTTTTGTAAGGCTGCTAAATGGATGAGAAAATAACATGTGTAGTTACATGAGTTGTATCTGCTAAATCAACACAAGACACTATGGATTTCATGCATTCATGGATTTCACGGAAGAGCTTTATTCCACATATTTTCTGGAACATCTAAATCAGAGATTATTTTTCCCCAAGTGCCCTCCCTTTATGGTAATTTCACCTCTCTCTCAAACACCTTGAGCACTGGGATATTAATTTTTGCCATCCCATGTAGCATGCTTCCTCTTCCTTTACAAACCTCCTCTCTTTTCCACATTGACCTGGCCACTAAAGCAGACGGAGCTTTGGTTGCTTGTGACCTTGCTTCGTTTTATTGACCCCAAATATCTGAAGATAGTTCCTCAGCTGTAGAACCACATCTGTGTAATGCCTCCCTCTACTGGATTTATGTAGATGGCTAAAGCAGCTAATAAATTGTTGTGGGTCACTGATAGATTTGGGAGAAGTTGCATTTCTGTGAACATTCAAAACTGAATAGATTGGTCTGCCTTGATTTTACAAGGATTACAAGAATGTCATGCATGCATCTTGGCTAAACAAGGGCTGAGGGAGATCTGATAACCATCTACAGAAAGCTGTGAGCATGCTGGATTTTGCAGTTAAACAGAGTTTAAGTGATTAAATTAGGAAGGGCTGAACTTTGCAGAGTCTGAGGCAAGAAAAACTCTTGAACGCTTTTTGGAAGGAGTGGAGGATTTGGGAGAGCAGGTCATGGAACTGGCCTTGTTTTGCAAACTTCTTTCTTTTGACTTGTAATTTAAACCTTTGCTGGTTCCTTCCCCACTTTGAACTCAATTAAAAGAACATGTGTTTTTGCTGCAGACAAATCCATGATGTACAGTGAGGAGGAAAGAAAGAGCCACTTAAAAACTATGTAGTCACTTCCCTGTGGTATCAACTGTTCTGTTCACCACAAGCATTAAAAATTCAGGCGTAAGACATGGATTGCTGCAGATGTGAGTCAGAACTGATGGCATGCTTGTGGTCCACCTGTATGCAATAGCATGAATCTCTAATTCCTACTGAAACTCCATGCCTTACCATGAATTAGTACTTCCTAAACTTTTCACTTTCTCTTCCTCTTATGTTTTCTTCTTCATCAGATCACCGTGACAACTCTAGTTCACTTTTAAAAAATTCCTCTTTATTTGGACCATCTGGCTATGTGTCAGTGAAGCTTTGAACACCCGGATAGTCAGTGGGACTGAGTTCCTCAAACCATGCTCATGCCAGGAAGGATTTTCCAGCCAGGTCTCAACAGCATCATGAGGCCATGCCTAAAGAGAAATGGGAATGCTATCATTGTCATCAACATCAGAAGAGGGTATCTGTTGAGTACAATGGAGACATTTTTGTACATGATGACTCTTCATAGCAGGATTGTCCTTCACAAATGCAGAGATGAGATTTGGTCCTGGATTAATCATTGGATAGTGTTCAACTATATCAACAAATGTATCAACATAGAGATGGCAGGGAAATGACACTTTGCATGAAGCCAAATTATCCAGGATGCATCTGGCTGCATTAGTAATCTAAAGTGAGGTCATACTGCAAAAGAGATGTGAAGAAGAAGGAATATAATCTTGTGAGAGAGCTTAATAAAGCTTACACCTAATCAAGAAAATACTTCTGTATGTGATGATGTCCACAAAATACAAAATAACTTCCATGCAAAAGGCCTTTGCTAAAATCCCTTAAAAATATTTTTCAGAAGTTTGGGCAGCTAGGATTTCAACAAACAGGAAAATAAACTGGCGAGGGCTGCTGGTTACTGTGTTGGATTGGTAAAACAGAGCATCTGCTGCCGGCAGCCACAATTCCCCCACGTCTCACAACTTGCAGAGAGCAAAGGGTTGCAGAAGTCGAAACCGTGGCAGGTCTGGGATCTTGCTCTTGTTTTTCTCATTTCTGGGTCTAAACCATGTGCCCGAACAAAACAGACTCAGCACTCCAGAAAGCCTGTCTGCAGCCTGGGCAGTCCAACTTGTGTAATTTTGTAAGGTCACTTAGAGACACTGGTTGAGCATTTATCACAACACATAAATAGCTTGAACTACAGGGAAAACAGATAAAAAGAAGTCAAGTATTATAAATTATTCTCAAACCATCTACAAAGATGTCTTCCTTTGATTGCAGTCTCTGGTAATTTCAGGGAACAGCCAGGGATCCTGTGGGGGTATCCTTTTCCCTGCCTTACGTAATGTCCTTGCTTCAATCCCTTTGAAACATGTTCACACCCTTGCTGGATCTATCCTTCAGGCTGCATAAGGAAATACCTCTGAAGGACGGATGTCTTCCAAATACCTTTAGGGCCCATCTTCCCTTTCATATATTAAGAGGACCTAGGAAATTAAAATAATGTTAACAAAAGCATCATTGTTTGTAGGGGCCTGCTTTGCCAGGAGAAGGCATCACTCTCTGTGTCTCACTATTAGAAAGATGCTGTTAGATGACTTGAGCATCATCCAATGAGGTCTGCTGGGGTGGAGCTGGAGCAGAGAGTGAGGTGGAGATGTGGATGAGAAAGGAAAAGGGAACAAACTGAAGAGTTTATTTCTGTGTTTGTGAGAGGTAAGTTTGTTATTTCAAATTTATAAAATTTTTACTTTGTCTAGATTCATGAGCAAATGGAATCCTAATGAAAGTCACAGCTGAAGAAATCATCTTCAACTTCTACAGGAAGGTCTTTGGCTCTCTCTCTGAAGTAACTTCCTCCTCCTCCTCTCACCAAAGCAGCTGCAGATAACAGCAACATCCAGGCTTTTATTGATGCTGCTGCCTCTCTACTTTGACCTTATTCCCAGCCCTGTTGTATCAAGCTACCTTACTCTGCAAAACTTAAGATCTAAAATCTCAGAAAAGACTGCCTTCCCTTACACCAGTCGTGCAAAAAGATCTTAATTCTAGTCTCTTCTCAAATAATGATTAAAAGATACTTTCAGGGTCTCAGAAGTTACTGTCCACTATTCCTTTTCCCTGTACGCAGTCCATAATGCACTTTCATGGTGGACACCCTTCTCTGGACCATGAGTTCTGTGGGGAAAAGACTGTATTCATATCTATTTCTATCAAGTACTTGTCACATAGTAGCAACAGAGGTCTTTTAGTATGGCCTTGGCTCTCAGTGACAAATGCCTTCACTGGCACCTGAAACCACATTTGAACTATTATCGCCATTTCAGCTGCCTTTTACATGAGCCAATTGAGAATACAGATAGTTCAGATGAACTGAAATATTAAAATAGGCTTTGGGAAGCCCAGATATAGCAGAGGCATGTGCTTCCATAAGACTTATTATTGGCATCATGATTCCACATAAAGAAATCTAGAATAAGATGTCTAGGCATAGGGACCGGGATGTTTTTAGCACTGAGAGCTGAGGAATGAACTTATGGTGAGTTCAAACTCTGTTTAAATTTTTACATATTCATGAAAAATCCACGGAGTCCCATCCATTCAGTATGAAAAGAAAGGTAGGGTAGAAAATGTCTTTTTGCACTATAAACTTTCTTCAAAAGCATGTAAATGTGATAACAAGACAGATATTGATGTGCTTCTGGGGTGTGTGTATTTGTTTTTGTCTAACTCTCTGTCATTTAGAGCTGAGCAAATAACAGGGTCAGTACAGTGAGTTGCAGGGTTTTTCCTTGTGCGAGTAACAATCATTTACTGGCAACGTCTGATGCTTTATCTCATGTTTGCTGAAGTGGGCGAAACCAAGATGAAAACTTCTGGGAGAGCTTTATTACTGTTCCCTCATGACTCTAGCAATAGGCATCCTGGCTGTGTCCAGATAACATTGCAGCTTTCTCTGGGAGTGTTCAAGGCCAGGCTGGATGGGGCTCTGAGCAACCAGCTCTAGTGGGTGACATCACTGCCCATGGCAGGGTGTTGGAATAAGATGATCTCTAAGGTCCCTTCCAACCCCAACCGTTCTGTGATTCTTCCGCACAGAAGGCATCAACGTCATGACTCTAATTTAGGAACTTTCATTTGGTAATGCACAAGGTAGAATTGGCCCAGTTTACACTCCCGAGGCAGTGTTCATTCTGTAATATATGCATGGATAAAACTTGCTTTATCAATACAGCTTAAGTAGATACAACGTACCAGTCAGTCAGGGATAACTGTGCCAACACAATGGCAGGGATACAAACACACTGACCTTGAAGGTGCCACCCTTCCATAAAAATTGCTGTGAATTGAAGTTGGAAGGTATCTTTCCATTGACTCCAGGACTGCAGGAACCCTTTTCTGATTGCAGATCCTTTAGTCTGCACTGGCTCTGCTTAGCAGTGATTTGTAATGCGATTATAATGTATATTTACACACACACCCTCTTAGCAGTAGCTGCCCGGCCAAGCTAGAAAATACTGATGAAATAACAAAAGTAGTCAATTCCCTTCCTGCTTAAAGGTTAATACTGTGTGGTCAGTGAAAGACTTTTAAAAATTGTTTTAAGGACATAAATGGGAACCAGGAGGAGGTGTCTCAATGCCAGTGATTTCACAAAAAAAATATTATCTAGTTGTTTTTTTTCCTTCTTTAGAACAAATCCATGTTAAGAACAACAAACATATATAATTTTGTGTGTGTGTGTGTGTGTGTGTGTGTGTGTGTGTGTGTGTGTGTGTGTGAAGATCTCCTTACAGGAAAACAGACAAATAAATCTTCACTATCAGTGCTCAGGCAGGAACTTATTGGCACTCAAGAACTAAAGACAGAGATTGAGGTCAGTCAGGAAAGATGAAGAGCAAGCAGTGAAGGTAAAAGTAAAGAGAGAGGAAAAAAAAGGAGGAAAAAAGGGGAGGGCAGGGGAGGGGAATTAACTGAAGCAGCCATGGGCTGTGTGGGAGTGGATGTGTATTTCTGGGGTGCATGGGGCTTACAAAGTCCCATCAGTCTCTGGTTTGCAGAGCTTCATCTTTTCCTTTGATGATAAGGACAAAATAATAAATGATAAATTATGATTTAACATTTATTTAATATTTATTAAATGGTAATTTAACTTAATAAATAACAAATTATGAGTTGTATTATTGGGGAAATGGACACCAAGAGCTTTGCCAGCTTTTCCAGCTGATACTACTCCTTGGGTGAGTAGGCAGCAGCTCAAATCCCTGACAAGACAGATTCAACACTGAGACCTGGAGGGGGGAGGTCACCAAAACCAGTGAGGTATTAAAGTGACTCAGGCTCGGTAAGAGGAGCTTTTTTACCCTAGGGTGAATTCTGGGCCCAGCAGTGGTGAGAGCCACTGGCTGCCTTTTGTATTTATGCCAATAAGATCACTGGTGAGGGTGACATCCAGGGAGCTCTGTTCCGCTTCCCAGTATGCCAAAGAACTCCATTAAAGAACCAGAGGATACGGTGGCAGTTCTGCAAAAGTGATGAAATGATCACTGAGCGTTTAAAAGTCACCCAAATGAGTTTGACTCATCATTTCCTTAGCTTTCAGCAGGAATTAGGTACTTAACTCTTCCTCAAGAAATGCTTCATACCTTTGAAATATGCCCATCGTGTTTCTTGGCTAGAGCCAGGTCATTTAATTAGGGACATAAATAAATGTAGTAGCTCTACTGCCTCAGAAGGCAGTGAGGTCTTGGTGGCCTCCTTTCTGCACTGACTGCAGGGGATGTCTAATTCATTTAGACTCATCTGCCATGTAAGCTGCATGTGCCAAGCCAGGCAGGAAGAGCCTGGACCTCATTTTCTTTAAAATAACATTATTCCACCTTCCTAAGGCACAGGAATGATCTACAAGATGAAGCACCGAGGTCCTGGGGCAGCGGAGACTGCAAAAGCACACGAGGTGAAATCATTGTTTAGAATGAGTTAGCTGAACCCACTTTTCCTCAGCTCCTAAGCTCCCAGGTGTGTCCCTGGGTCAGCAGGGACAATGCTCTTTGACATGGATGGGTCCTTGTTGCCTTTTGGCACCGGAGGGTTCTCTGTGGCACTTTGCATGACCCAGCCGCCGAGTTCCCGGCCTCTGCGGGGACGAGGATTACGGAGTTAATACACCCGCATGCTTACCCCGTGTAAATCAGAAGCAACTCCACTGATTTCTTTGGCATCCAGCCCATCCGGCTCCTAATGGAGCCATTCATAAGAATCCCACTAACTTTCCATGGGGGAGTGTGGATGCAGCCCTTGCCTTGGGAGGTCGCAGTCAGACCGATGGGGTTATCCTGTGAACCGGAGGGAAGAATGAGCCCTCAGGCCTTTCCTTTCTAATTTTGAGCCTGCTGCCAGGCTTAACCGTGTTAATAATTAACCCACAAACCTGGAATTCCCTTCTCCTTTTTCGTGGCAGCCACCACCGAGAAAAAAAAGGCAGCAAAAATGTAGAAGACCTGAGCTGGCTGCCCATGAGCACATAATACAATCTGTGGGATCTAAACAAAGAGGGAAGCTAATTTCCTGTAGAAAACTGCAGGAAATCTTCTCCTCAGCACAAATTTTCTGTTGCAGGTGAGAAAAAGGGGAAGTTTGCAAAATAACTGCATATTTGGATTTTATACTCTTCACACAAATTAACCTCTTTGAATAGGGTCACTCCATTAATATTATTATTATTTTTAGATACATAGTTAAAGTTATGGTTAGCTTTATCCCCTCCTGTGTTATTGTTGTTATACCACATATTAATGTAGTGCTTCTGTAGCTGGGAGAAGTATGGTTGAATTACAGTAACATGCTACAAGCAGGAGGAAAGTGCTGTGGTTTGGCTGGTCCACTACTAGATATACACCAGCACATCTGGACAGGAGATCATGTGACAAGTAGGAAAGCCAGAAACATATCCTGGATACTATAAAAAATGGGTTCTGTTAAATTAAAAAGGCTTTAAATATTGGCTCAGCTGGTTTCTGTATAGCGTTTTTAGTAGTTTTGGAATGTGTTGCAAGATTTGTGATCATCAAGAACTTGATTAAATATTACAAATCCATTGTGCTGCTAGTTTGTTCTCATGGGCTCTGTGTTTCTTGCCAGTCCTCCTGTACTCTTGTAACACAAGCCATGACTTCTGATTCTGGATGAGAACTTTGTGTCCTCAGAACAACTTCTGTGCAAAAAAAAAAAAAAAAGAAAAGAGAAGAAACCAAACACATACAGCACTACAAAAAAAAAAAATCTCTGCTTTTGCATAAGGTTTTGGACACTTGCAAGGATATAGTAGGTTTTCAACTGCTGTAGGATGCTAGACATGACTCCCTCTGGTTAAAAGCCAGTCTGTTGACTCATAGAATTTTTAATCCTCAGCCAGACCAGTTGCTAAATTTCACTCATGTCTATTCATGACCTGCTATGAAGTACTGTTCTGCAAACACAGCTTTGTGGCTGTATGTGCCATCCCACCTTCTTTCTGCATGACCTGAAATCCTGGATAGCCTTTGGTTCAGGTCTGGACAAAGGTCATGTTCTTCTTCCTTTCTTGCAAATGGAAGCAACAGTCTTACTGGAACAGATTGTGGTTCTCCAAGGAGCAATGTACCAGCAATATTACTAAATTATTCCTGTGGCATCACAAAGAAAACCATCACAGCATCATGTAAATAAAGGGCTGGAAGAGATCACAGAATCATGAATCATAGAATGGTTTGGGTTGGAAGGGATCTTTACAGGTCATCTATTCCAACTTCCCTGCTTGGAGAGGTTCACCTTTCACTAGATCAGGTTACTCAGAGTCCTGATCAATCTGACTTGGAATGTTTCCAGGGCTGGGGCATCCACCACTTCTCTGGGCAACCTGTACCAGTGTTGCACTCCCTCACAGTAAAAGAATTCTTCCTTATACCTTATCTAAGTTGTCCTTCCTTCAGTTTAAAACCCCTTTGTCCTGTCACAACAGGCCCTGATAAAAAGTTTGGCCCCAACTGCGACTTTTTTAATTGCCTGAAAACATTGCTACTGTAACAAGCTGTCCAAAGCTGTCTCTCCCTCACCACTCCCTGACAGACCAAGACACCAGGGACAAAAACAACCAAGCTGGTGGAAGACATCTGAAGTGGTGAATATGAGCCTTTATTCTTTTCTCTCTCTCCTTCTCTCATTTCCATTACACATTTTCTTGCATAGCTATATTACAACCAAAACGGCTACATACCTGTTTTCCTTTGCAACCAGATTGTTCTAAAATAAATCCTATGTATTTATCTGCAAACTCTCATCATCTAGTATCATTTTACTTTAATTCACTCCAAGGGATTTAATAATAAAACAAAAGTTAGTCCTGCCTGGTAGGTTGAGTTGTAACACCAACTTTCTTACAAGCCCCCTTTAAATACTGAAAGGTCATAAAAAGGTCTCCAGGTCTCTTCTCTGCTCCAGGCTAATCAACCCCAACTCTCTCAGCCTGTGCTCATAGGAGATCTTAAGTGACCATTGTGTCCAAATTCATGCTCTGGTATTAGCTCTTAACCTGTGCAGAGGAACAAGGGGAAGCACAGGAGCAGGCTGCTTGGCTAAAGCACGAACCCTCGGTATCTCAAACACAAGAAACATACAGGGAGTGGACATGAGGACAGATTACAAGGACGAGTATATGGGAAGAGCAGAAACACGTTAGGAATACTGTCAGAGAAGACAAAACACAAAACGGGATTAAAGTTTCAATAAACATACAGTATATGAAGAAATCATTCTACAGATTCCCCAGCAGTAAGAAGAGAACCAAGGAGAGCTGGCCTATGACCCAACAGAGAGGAAGAACTATTGTCAGATGATGCTGACACAAAGATACATTTAATACCTTTTTCAATAAGTTTTCATTTAAAGGTCTGAAATGATCAACATCATAAACAATGAGTAGTTCCATGATTTATTTATTCTCAGATTGGTTGAGACTGATGAACTCTGGTCTAGGATGCTGAGCGTGCAGCTCCACATCCCTTGAGTTTGGTTGGGGAATGCACTTTTTTAGAGAATCTCCTAATCATCATTTACTATGCTCTGGTTTTCTTTCCAGGCAGGCTTAGGCTTCAGAATGAAACTAAACAGGAAGACACGCTTTGGGAGTGGTTCTTAGGACTGATCCACTCCTATTGTACCACAATGCTTGCACAAACACACATAGCCTGGAAGAGCAGGGTAAAGCAGTCTTACAAGTCTTAGCAATTATCTTTGACAAGCCTTTGGCAGAACGGTGAAAAACTGGAATTGGAAATATAGCATCCATGATAAAAAGAGGCAAATAGAGAAGCCAAGGAACCATAGGCCAGTCAGTTTACATTTTAGGCCCAGAAAAAATTCTGGAATCAACAACTGAACAAATTATTACACCTGGAAAATACTAAGGCCATGAGTAGCAGCCAGTACCAGTAGGATTTGCCAAGAATAAAGCAATCTAGTATTCTTTGAAAATAGGAAAACAGGTTTGGGGAAATTTGAAGTGTTTCACAATTGATGCTTTTCTCACCATTCTCATGAGCAAACTAAAGACACAGTCCAGGTGAAATTACTTCAGGTGAAAAACTGACCAAATTATTATATCCATTGAGTAGGTAGGAATCTACCGAAATCAGAAGATATAACTAGTCAAGAGATTTCCAGAGAGATCAGTCCATGAAGCAGAGAGTAGATATTTTAAATTTGCAGAGTGCATAAGGATGGAAGAGACTGCAAAAGACTTCTTGAAAGAACTTTCAGCACTACCATGACATTGTCCTTCTTGTCCTCTGTTGGGAATGACCACTCCAGGAAACATCTGGGGAGCACTTTTGTAGTTTACCCCATTACTCTCATTTAACACAAACTAGAGATTCATTATTTTTCTCCAGCCTCAGGATGGTGCTCAGAGAAGATCTCCTGGTCTACAGAAAACTGCCATAGGAAAGAGTTGTGATTTAATCATCCTGAAACCTTAACTCCATCCACATGAGCACTTACACCACGGTGAAGTCCTGGGTCAATAAGCTTACATAGGGGTTTTTTAAATTTTATTTCTGATTCAGTCCCATTCTCATTTAATCAACAACAGAACTCCTGAGGGTTGAGAATGACCAAGGTGCCAGCTGAACGAAACAAGGACTGGTGATGCTCTGCTTTATTTCTCAATGCTCTTGTTTGAAAAGCAATGAGTGGGGCAGGGAAGGACATGCTGAACAGTGCATCCATCAAGAGATGCCTACCCACAGGGTATCTGAGACATTACAGTTACATGCTCCTTTGGGGAACCATCTCATACAGTGTGTACATTATGGTTTCTTTTAGAGAAGCTTATGGGAATCATTGAGCTCCATGTATTAGTCACAAAATGATTAATAAGGACCCAAAGGTTCACATGCACATACTTCCATATTAATGAAGCCCTCATGCTTTATGCACAAAGCAGAACACAAAGCTCCGGAAATAGTTCTCCTCAACGTTCTTTCCAATGTTCCCATTTTTAATGCTATAATAGACGTTGATTTATTTGAAATCAGTATAAAATATGTACCAGCTCAATAAACCCCAAAGAGGTTCTCAGACTTTCTTGAGTGTCCTCACCAGGCAATAAATCACAGAAGCAATAAAGTATGTTAAATAGCTTAACCAATCATGAAGTGCAGAGCCATCAAATGACTCATTTAAATACTTGTAGGACATTAACCAAATAAGAGATACTGCAGTCTTTAAACACGTAGTTCTTTCTCACACTTTTACCATAAGTATGGAGATAGGGCTGTGGAATTTTGGGTGATACATAAAAAATTTAAAACAAAATATCTTTTTTCTTATCTTTGTAAATGAGAACTGGTATATGCTTTATTTAGTTAGCATATATCTACTTCAAGTATTTCATGTTGAACTGTAGTATTTGAAAGCTTAAAAACCTTTGCTATATTTATCTTCCCTGTATCTTATAGAAAAAAGGAAGTAACCTTGTCACCTTTTTAAAATAGGGGAGTTACAGGACAGAGTGACTTAGTGTTAGATCAGTAAAGGAGCAAGCATTGGCAATTTTTTAGGGTCTACAAAATAAAATTCAGATTCTTGAGAGTCTTAGTGTAAATCTAATGTTAGAAAGACATATATTCCCTTCAGCAATGTAGATACTTACTGCCACAGGAAGCCAGGATAGGAGTCAGCTTGCAGGTTAATACACCTGGATTTGGTCAGCTGAATCAGTCCAAGGAACTCATTATCTCCACCAGCTAGAACTTCATGAGCTGTACCTTAGCCTTAAATCTCCATCACACCCTGGCAGACATCTTTCATTCTAGAACCTTCTAAAACATTGTCAAGGTCTTTGGGTTATGAACTGTATTCATGTGGCACTCTCACTAGCTGTCTGACTCCCTTCTTGTGGCTTTATGGGGACCCTCAAGGTTTGAGTCAAGTCAACATGGGAGAAGGAAGTGAGGCTGAAGTTCTGCCTCTCAGTGTGGATGTCTAGGGTCTATTTTAGTTTTAGTGACATTTCACATAGTCTGTAATGGGAATCCAAAGCTGAACAATCCCCTTTTGCCACAGAAAAGGTCTACAGTATATTCAGATAGAATTCCCCACTCTTGCCCTTCCTCAGGTTTTTTACTCTCCTAGTTAGACATATACTTAAGAAATAATACATAACACAAATATTTCTCATGTTTATGTTATAAGTGTGCGTGTTACAGGAAAATAAACTATATATATTCTCTTGTACTCCTGCAGAATTGGCAAGTAGGTGTTTCAAATGCAGGCGTTAACCACTAGACAAGATCATCTCCCACCTACTTCCCTGTTCCCGGATTCCTGAATTTCCTCTGCCCAGAGAGCCAGTTAGGTCATTGCAGACATGAGTCAGAAGATGAGATTAACACTGACAGAGGTGATCAGAGTTCAGGGCTGAGCACAGACTTGAGGCATGAGCTAACATGACAGTGTGGATGTACTCAGGAAAGAGGATGGCTCAGCAGATATACAGCACTTTGCGGGGAGGAAAAAAGTCTGGGTTGAAAGCCAAGGAGAGGATTCAAATGTGGGGCTTTCCACACTAACCCTGAGTGCACCAGCCCAGGAGTAATTATATTAAAGGGGATCCTCCCTCTTAATTTCTGTGATAGAGCAATGGTAAAGCTCATGATGAGCAGGTGAATAGAGAGGGATTTTTACTAGTACCCACTCATGGTCCCACAGAACAGTCCCTGCAGGGGATTTTTTTGAATTAGATCCCAGGCAGGGATTGTTTTGAATTAGACGCTACAGTCTGTTCACTAAGACACCTGTTATTACTACTGGATTTTTGAATCTCACCTTAAACTCATTCACACTTCTGTACAAGCCTGCTACAGTGAATTCCCCCGCTTAATTACATTTTTTATTAAAAAGTATTTCTTTTTTGTCTAAACCTGCAGACTGATGATTTTCTGTGGTGTTGTCCACTTCCTACCTCCTACAAAATGGAAAGAAATTGTTTTCTGTTTACTTTTCTTATAATACTTCAGTTTTACAAGCCTCTGTCAGCTGTCCCTTTTCCAGCTTCTCTTTATGCAAATACATCATGCATACATTTGATTGTCATTGATCACTATTCTCTTCACCTTTCCTAATCCCCCCTTGTGTTCAGATCTGCACAGTCTTCAAGAAATGTGCCCAAGAGACATGCATATAGTTAAAAACCAATGTTTTCTTCTTTACACTTTAGTCTGCTAACAAGTTTTCTACCTCTGTTGGCTTTTTAGACTTCTGACACCTGTGTTCATATTTTCAAAGAGTGACTCCAGGATCTTCTTCCTGATTTGACAAAAACCCATTTAGAGCCTCTTATTGTTTATGAACACTAAGAACTTTTTTTTTTTTTTTACCAGATGTCTTACTTTACCCTTGTGTCTGAGTTTGGACTTGGCTCCCAGCCAAGTACCCAGACCACTGTGAAAAAACCTTCCCCTCCCTCTCTTTCTCCCTTCAGACAAACGGAAAAAACTATATAAAACTAAAAGAACCCAAACCAACTGAATTCCATAAATATATATATTTATATATATTACAGTTAAGATATTATTTACAAGGAACCCCCAAAAAAGGGAAGAAGGGAAAGGGAAAAGGGGAAAAGGGGAAAAAAAACCAGAACGGTCTTGTACAACCAAAACCCAAGAACTATCGAAATACAGAACTAAAAACCAGAATATCTTACGACTTTCCTCGAGATAGCAGAAACCCGTGCCAACAACTGTCAGCACTATCTGCCTCCCAAGGCCAACCAGGCCACACTTGGGCCTCACTCCTCCACCCGGGCAGGACGACAGCAAAGAACCTTCGCTTCCAGCCCACCGGAAGAAAGAGAGCGAGAGATTCCTCTCCCTTCTTATTTATACTCTTGCTTACGTAAAAATCATATGGAATAGTGGGAAAATGGCCTTGGTTCCTTGGTTACAACCTGGTTACCAAGGAAGACCTGAACTCAAAACCACTACGCCTTGAAAATCATATTTTAAGATATAAAACTTAATCCTCTTTCTTAAAAAATAATTTATTTGCTAATGGCAGAAGCAGGGTGGCTGGTTGGAAGCACAGCTGAGCAGAGTTCGCCACTCACTGCTTAATTTGTAACCTCTGACCATATATAGGAGTGTTCTCTTGGTGATAAGAAACCTGTAACACCAACTGGAACTAACCACTGTGTTGGAAAACCACCTAATGAGTACAGAGTTATGTTCAACTGACCATAGGATATGCTGGCACATTGGATAGAAGGGGGTAGTCATGTGTGAGACAATGGAGATACATTGGGGTACAATCAGAGAATTATAAAATGTCTTGAGTTGGAAGGGTTCCATGTGGGTCAATTAGAGGATTAGCAGCAGCAGATCTTGAGCAAAAATTCAAGTTTGGTTAAAAATGCCCAGGAAGGGAGATGGAGGGAAGTCATGTGGTGACCCTCTATTCTGTTCCTTACCTTGTACTCATCCCTGCTGCCTCAGGAAACAATGCTTTTTGTATTTTCTTCCACATAAAGCAGAGCCCCCTAGCCTTTCACAGCCCATCACAGGCAGCTGTATCCTCACTCCCTGCCAACTTTCACCTTGCCTAAATGACCCCTCATCTAAATCACTCATCTTCCCATCCCCTTCAAACTTGAAAGAGGTGTTTTTTCATAGGATCTTACAAAAATTAAGTACCACCATGATTTGCTTGACTGTGAGGTGGTTGCTATGTCTACTACTACCCACTTGCCCATCAACACTTTTTTACAGACCCACTAACCTCAGTCAGTCCCTTCCCAGCCTAATGCTGTGTCAGAAGTGCCCATGAACTTCTTGATGGGTTTGAAGTCACGTGCTTTACCCCAAACTATCAGTGTTCCTTTCTCCTCATCCCCAGGCCCTTAGGCCCTGTGACTGATGAAACCAGGCTTCTTACCCTGGATCTCTCTGTATAAACAAAATCCCCCTTCTGCTCACTGTGATGGCTTGGAAAGCCTGGTCATGACTGCTCCTATGAAAAATCCTTCTGGAAGAGGTAGAGGTGGGAGAGAAAAAGGAATGTGTCTGAAAGTAGATCTGCAGGACCCTCAGGACCAAGCTTTGGCTTCTGGAGAGGTGCATCACCTGATGATATCAATGGTGGGGTCTCACAGTGCAACACAAAGAAACTTGGACCCCGGGCTCTGCTCATGACTGCCTCCCAAATTATAGTAGGACTTGGGCCAAACTCCAACTCTTTGGGCAGTAGGTAGATTAAAGTTAGGAGTAGGTTAAAGTTAGGAGCAGATGCCTACTAGAGTTACTTGTAATTGGACTAAATGATCATTGTAGACCCCTTCCAACTGGATTATTCTATTATATTCATTTTGATTCCATTCGACTCTCGATGTTCCATGAAAGGGATGATTTTTGGCCTGTATCAAAAATAGTGTGGCCAGCAGGACAAGGGAAGTGATCCTTCCCCTGTAACAAGTCCTATGGGGAGAGGCTGAGGGAGCTGGGAATGTTTAATCTGGAGAAGAGAAGGCTTAGAGGTGACCTCATCACTCTCTACAACTACCTGAAGGGAGGTTATAGCCAGGTGGGGGTTGGTCTCTTCTCCCAGGCAGCCAGCAATAGGACAAGGGGACACAGGCTTAAGCTCTGCCAGGGGAAATTTAGATTGGATATTAGAAAGAAATTCTTTACAAAGAGAGTAATCAGGCATTGGAATGGCCTGCCCAGAGAGGCGGTGGATTCACCATCCCTGGAGTTTTTTAAACTGAGATTGGACGTGGCCCTTAGTGCCATGATGCAGTAAACAGACTGGAGTTGGATCAAGGGTTGGACTCAATGATCTTGGAGGTCTTTTCCAACCCAATCAATTCTATGATTCTATAAGTCTTGATTCAGTTTCTCTGAAAATCAGTAGTCACTTCACTCTCACTTCCAGTCATGTTGGCAAACCTCAACAGGCAAAGCAATATTACTAATTCTTAGCTTGGGGAAAATTCTCTTGGCACTCACCATTCTCCTGTCCTTCCAAATGTCTCTGAAGTTGTTGGCTGAAGAATTATTTTCTTCCAGACGCCGTTTTCTCTCTAAGTGTATGAGTCTACATGCTCGTGTGTAGGAAACAGGGTGAGTTACTGTGGCTTGATTTCTTAGCCAGATCACCAGCTCCATTTGCACAATCATCGTACATGTTTCCACAGGATTATACAACGCACTGGTCATTCCAACTTCAGCTGCAATATTTGGCATGTTGATGGCTGACTCCAACCCTCCCAGAGACTGGCTTCACTCCACTGAAGTCAGTGGAATTGCAATAAAATAAAAAAACAGTGTTGTGGAGCAAAAGAATCAAGCCCATCTGACGCTATTTCTTTAACAATCCACTCTTTTGGTAGTTAAGGTTCTGGCAAGTGTCATCTTATAGATGGCTCATTACTACCGTGTGACAAGCCACTTCTCAATAGGACAGTGGAACTTGACATGTATCTGCAGGCTTTTTTGACCTGATGTGAAAATGCATAATAAAAAGCCCAGAGGAGAAGAAAAATATATAGTTAACCCAGGTATATGATGTTGCAGGTGAAATACAAATATGCACACACACATACATACACACAAATGTAAACCCCAGACCCTGCTCAAACCATCATGTTGCAGATGAGTTTTACCACCTACTCAAAACTCTGGGCATGAAAAAGAGCACAGGAGAACCCATTCCAAGCTGAGAGAGTGCAGGCTCCTGCCTCATCTCCACACAGCCTCACCTGATGGCAAGAAAATTATTGTACAGAGGGGTTTTAGCTGAGCAAACAACCAGCACTTCAACTTGGCTTTGTTGTATTCACCAGTGCCAGGGCAATTTTCAAAAGGACTTCAAAACAGTAGGATAAGCCTCGGGTCAATGTAGCTGATTTTTGATAGATAATTTTTATGTCTCTCCCCTTTCCATGCGAGGAGCTGCAGAGGGAGCCAGTGACAAGAAGCCAAGGTCTGTAAGGTTTTCCTGAGAGCATGTAGCAAATGTAGGACACTCTGAAGAGGAAGGCTATAAATCAGGACCCAAAAGGATGCACTGTCCACAGCAGCAGCTCTGAACCTTCAATGAGACATTTTTCGAGCAAGGTTTTGGAATTTTGGTGGGCTCTGACCTGCAGTTTTCACTTCCAAAATAACTTGACTTTTCTAAAGTGGTAATTTCATTTTCATGATAATGTTAAACTCAAGCCACATGTGCTTTAATTTAAAGCAGGACTCAGGCAGTGGACCCTGCCAAGAAACAGTAGAGAAACATGCTTATTCTACTAGTTTGCTTGAGGCATTCAGCATTTTTGAATGCCTAGGCAGAAATATAGATTTTAAATAAGCCAATCCCAGAGAGAGAGAGAGAGAGAAAGAGTGAGAGCAGAAGAGGGAGGGGAGAAGGTTGCAATACATTTTTGCATTAAGCTTTCGTTGTATTGGCTGATTAAATAAGAACTGATGACTTGGCAACAGAGCAAATATGGTTCATTGCTTTCACTGGCTGTTTGTTGGTGGTTTTTTTACAGCAAAGGTGTTGTCCAGACCCCTTTTCTTTTTCAGACAGAAAGTAGCATATTAGGCTTCGTCATGGCAATGGCTATTAGATTGCTTTAAATATACACTTGGTGGTTGCACAGATCTTTCTACTAATTAAATCCCAGTGAGAGATATGTTTACAGTCCTTTTGGTGGCATTTTTAGGAGTATTTTAAACTCTCCTCGGAGGCTCAGGAAAACAACCATGTCTTTTTATGTAGTAAGGAGAAAAGAGAGATTAAAAAAAAAAAAAAAAAAAAAAGGAGAAAAGAGACAAGAATGAGTGGACTGAGAGGAAGAGAATTTTTCCCCCTCCTCCAGAAAGCCAGATGACCGGGCTTTTGGATTTGGGGGCACTTAGCGTGGAGTGAGAAGCCAGTTTCTTTTTAAAGTGCCTTCTGACTCTGGTATTTTTCAGTAGAAAATAAAATTCTTCCTCAGATCTAAAACTGCATCACTTCGGCAGGGAACAGTTATCTTCCTTGTGAAGGAAATAATACAACCCTGGGAGGTTAAAGTCAAAGATAGCACAGTAAAATCAAGATTGATTTTTAGTGACTTCTGCTGGACCTGCTAAGACTCAATGCTTTCCTCTGTCAGGCTGCTCTAATTTTAGATGTTCACAAAAGAGGTGTAGGTGCTTGACAAGAGGCAAGAGTGGTTGAAAAAAAAAAAAAATCATTGATTGACTACTAGTGAAAATGTGTTTCATCTCATTGGCTTCCAGACACTTACACTAGAGATGCTCTTGACTTGTGCCTCTTGGGGATTTTCTTCATCTAAACGTGCACAGTTAATAATTACAGGAACTGGAACAGCAGCACTGCTTTGTTGCTGCCCCAACTGTCTGTATTTACACCCATAGTGGCTTGGCACTATGCAACCCCATTCTGTTCATACACATCTGATACTTCCCTTCTATGACACAAGTGGGGCTTTAATTCTTCAGTTAGGTTTTCCTCCTCTGCTTCCCTCAGCCCTGTCCCCAAATGTCCCTGATAGTTAACTCCTGAGCTTTCTGATCAGTGTTACAGTCCCAGGCCCCTACAAATGTCCCTAAACTGGGATCCAGCCATTTCCAGCCAAAAAATCTTCCCTGCGTGCCAGCTTCACAGTGCAGCATCAATTTTCTGTTTCCGTAGTGTCGGACCACGTCTGAAACTGGAAGTGGGATCAGCATGACAGATGCAGCTGGGTTCAGTCAAAAACCTGAAAGACTCCAGGTGCCTGCTGTCATAATTAAAAAAAAAAAATAAAGCACCCTCATAGGTAAAAACCCAATGATCCACATCCTGCTCAGGACAAGTTTTAAAATCCCTTAAAATAATAGCTCATGTTCTCGAACAAAGTATGGATTTTTATCTTAAAGAAAATAAAATGTGCTTTAACAAAGAATTTCTAATTTTGAAAGGCTGAAAGTTACTGTTCAAACAATTCCTCCCTGGCCCTGGAACAGGCAGCCCTAAGACTGGTTGTTTTACGGTGAAATATCTTCAGTAAGAAGTATTTAGAAAAGGAACCACAATGCCTCAAGAAAGACATGATTCAATGATTTCCCAAAACAGAGATTTGAAATAAATATTGCATTACATCTTTCTGGTTTTGTTTTGTTTTTATAAGCCATCAGTAACATACATGTAGCTGCTTCCAGGAAGGATGTGCAGGTAGTGAATTATCCATAAGAAATGACCAGGGGCTGAAAGCTCAAAGCTTCCCTCTTTCCTTGAATTACCTGGCTGGCAGGCTATAACAAACATACATGCCACCCACACACTATTTTAAAAGAGCATTATTAAGGTTGCAAATCAATTCTTAACTCAAAAATGAACCTTAAATCATTTTCCTTGTGTGTATGAATTATATAAGTCTTTAATTAAATGAACAGCTAGTATAGTTTCCACCACCTCATTCAGAATGGATGATGCTCTCCTAATTCAATATTTTGTTCTCTGCTTATTATCTGAAGTGTGACCCCAGGCCTTATTTACAGTAAAAATCTCATTCTGAAGACAGAATTATTAATTTCCTTGTGGCTTCTCCTGTGGGGCTCACCACTGCAGGATCCAAGGGATTCACAAACATTAGCTCGTCTGTCTTCCCAAAACAGAGAGGAGGGGGTGCTGCTATCCTTTTTAGTCTGTCAGAGAAGCAAGGCACAGGGAGAAGGAAAGTGGGATCTAGGGGGACACAGCATGAGACATATGGCCTGATCCCACCAGTTGGGAATGACAGCAGCTTCTGCAAGTCAGAATCCATGATCTTATCAGATACCTGGAAGATGAGAAATGCAAAGTTAATGACTTATGGAGAAAAGTTTGGCTTCAGTGACCAAAGATCTGTTGAACAGACACCAGGATAGAGGTTAATCCAACCAAATTAATTTAACCAAGAGACCATCCCTTTTTGTCCTGCAACCTTTATTTTCTAGTCTTTTCTTACCCTTTTCATGCTTTGAAAGCACTGAGATAGCAGTACTGTAAATGTCTCCTTCATTCAGAACATTGGGTCCCAGAGTAGACCCTCTTTGCACTGAATGAGGCAGGGATCAATGGGAAATGTCATCGAGCCATTAAAATCTGCATGAACACCACCTGGACACAAGAAACCTAACTGAAGTTGCACAAGCAGTCTTAAATTTGGTGATTCCTAATCTTTACATCCTCCTGCAGTTAACATTTGTTGTTTCATTTCTTAGGTTTTTAAGGTGGCAGCCTGAAAGTGTAGACTTGGCTAAGGGACTTATGGTCCTGACACCCACATGGGCAATCAGCAGGGCTGGAGCCTCTGTATCACCCTCTCGGACTTCTGCCACTTGAGATAACAGAATAATTGGACAGAGGGAGGCTTTGGGGAGGTTGCCTAACATCTTTAAAAACTGTGTGAATTGTGGTTTTTCAAAAGCCTGAAACTTTGCCAGTTCTGGGGAGATTCTCATGGGGAATGCAAAAGACTCATCCCAACCATAGCAGCCAGCCAGCTGTAAAATTTGAGTCCCATTAGAAATCAAAGGGAATCGTGGCCAGAATTTAACACCAAAAATTAATTTAGTCTTCTTACAAATGGCTATTTCACCCTAAATTTCTCCCCTCCAAAAAGGAATAAAAGAAAATAAATGAGATATAAACTAGCAACCAAAATGGAAAATGTCGGTCCCAACACAGAATCTTGGGAAAGTCACAAAGAATTGAAACTTAGAATGTTTTAATAGTATTTGTTAGGCAATCTTAAAAGTTATTGTGACAGGGAATGTTTATAAGTTTTTCTTTCACTTGGAGTCAGGACATAATCTTGGAGATGACATGTCACCAAAAGTTATCATCTTTTACTTGTGCTTTGTTTGCTTGCAGCAATGCAACTGAATCAGAAAATGTGATCCATTTATAAGTTGGTTTAGTATCTCTGCTTGGCTTTGTAGTGCTTTCACTGCTCTAGTTAAAATGGTGAGAGGAATATATGCAATGAAAAACCTCAGATCATTACTACATCTATTCCCACTCCCACTCCTGGATAAGACTTCAAGTCAGCCAATTCCTTTATGGTTTCCTGATAATTGGTTTAATTTTCAGAGGTGTGAAAAGATTACGATTCCCTCATGTTTGACAAGCACAACTGGAAAATTGTGTGTCTTTGCTGCCCGAATAGGAACCGAGTTGCTGAACTGGAAACTCTGCAACTGCAAATGTTTAACCTGGCTCTTGAAATGTTTGAGGCATTATCTCGTCACTGCTGTACCAAAGCCAATGAGAAGTCTGTTTGATGCATGGCTTTGTGCCTGCAGACTAAGCTGTCTCTCGGCCAGGTAGCTCTATGGGAGGTGAGGAGCTGGTTTATTGTTGGGTTTTGCCACTGAGATTCCTTCTAAAGAGCAAATGTCATCTGCTGTAGGACACGGAGTAAAGATCAGTCCATGCACGCCCAAGTGCTGCACCTCCATTACCCTGTCAGCTGCTTGCCGAAATCACCATACAAATGAGACCTACCCTACACAAAGCAGACAGAACAGGGAGCAGAGGAGTGCCAGGAGGTATTCACAGGTGGAAAAGGTGAACATCTCCCTGTAGGGTCCTGTTACTCATTTCTGAGCATAGAGCTCCATCCTAGCACAGGCTGGAATGTTGTGCTGGATTTCTCTGCAGCCAGAGGGGTGGCTTTCCCAGTGGGTCCCAACCTGTGTGCAATGCCAGCATGGGAGTCACGTGTAAATGGCTTTGGAGTGAGTAGCTGGAGAGCCCCAGGTTGACTGTTTGAATATTATTTTCATTTACGTTCTTTTCATATGCCGGCTGATTAGTATTTGATGTGTAAAGCATGTTGTTGGCAGCAGTTGGCTGGTAATTGGGTGGGGTTCAGAGAGCATTTTTTAAGGAAATCATTTGGTATTTTGCGACAGAAATTACAATTTGTTACAAAATCCCTTTTTTATCTTGGTGAAAAAGAAGATGCTCCCTGATCCAGATTAAACACATCAAGTGTTCTGAATATTTTCTCCAAGATGCAGTTTGCAAAAGTGTTGGAATTTTGAGTAGTAATGCGTTTTCCCCCCACGCACATTTTCAAATTGTCAGCAAAAAAAAAAATTGATTTTGCCCAGTACTAGCTGGAAGATCATTTAGACAGATGCTCAGTCAACAACACCCATAGAATTTATCCCCTAGGGTGTTATATCTGTGTTTCTCAAGCTCTACTATATCATAGCTTGCCATATCCTTTGCAAAATACATAGGTAGACCGCAGAATTAATCAAGTTTACTTGATTTTTGCCCACTAAATCTGGAATAAACAAAACAAACGCTAATGTCTAAACCAGAGAAACTGCTTGTCTCTCTGATGAATTAGGAAAGCCAAGAAGTATGGGAGTTTTTTTAAGCAAGAACAATGGAGAGCTGACATTGCAAAAGGCCTGATAAATGATACTATATTGTTTTCTTTTCAGTGCTTTCCACCATTGCCCACTTGCTTCAAGCCCAAAAGACCAGCTCCAGAAAAGGAAATCTTGATGTTAGTGAATGCAACATCTCCCAGTCGAGCTCAATGATTTATTTGTTCACTCTATCATTAAACCCCCTCAATCTGGATGCCATGTTCTGTGAAGAGCCTTACCAGACATGTTAGATTATTTGTGAGGAGACTTAATCATGGTAGTAAAAAGCAAACTTGTGCTAGCAGTGGAATATTTAACTTATCTAAGCACTCAGCAATTTGTTTCCCAATCATCTGAATTGAATCTGCCAGGATGTGCTCTTGCAACATGATGGAATAAAAAAAAGAGACCACTACTTTAATACATGGTTGTAAGCAACCAATAAAATAGTCCTTTTTTCCTCCCTCTAAAACACTTGCAAGTTTAGCTCTGTAAAGGTTAAATAATTAGTTTAACCTGATCCCTCTATGACTCTTCTCTACCTTGTGGGAAAACTCCTGTAAGCTTATTGTAAACATAATTATGCTGTGTGGGCTTTTCATTAATCTAGCAAAAAACCACAAGATGACATCCATCAGATTATTTTTTTTTCCCTTTCTGAAACTTGCCTCTACTTGCAGTTGCTGAAAAATGCTTATTTGTATAGTCTGAGCTTTTTTGCAAATGTACTGCAAACTGAATCTTCTCTGTTTTTCACATTCTGAGAATTAAACAGGAGGTGTCCCAGGTTTAATAATGAGTTTAAGCCATTACACAACTGACAGAAACCTCTCACCCTCCTGTTCCTGGGCTTTGGTGTCAAGTAAAGCAGTAATATATGAGGTGAGAATGCGAAATACAAAGACTGTAAGTTACTTTCAGCAGTGATGCTGAGCCAAGGCACACATTGCACAGTGTCTTGGTGGCAGAGAAGCCTCCTGAATTACAGTTTGCAAGCTGTCCAGGTGTGAATCCTCTACCTTGCCTATGGGAGGCAGCTGCCTTCCTACACTGGTGTCTAGACTGGAGACCCAAAATTACTGCTACAGGGAGAGGCAGACAAGTTGAAACCAACTCTGTGGGGCTACCCCAGAGCCAGCTGAGCACCCAGTTGAGGTTGTTTTGCAGGGAACCAATGGGACATCTGGTGGGTATTGGCTTCTCCGCCTCCTAAGGACTTTTGGAGAGTAATTTCTGCTTTCTAAAGCGTGTGATAAGTATCTAGTGGCTCTTTGGGGATTTTGGGTCAAGATGTTTGGAAAGCAGTGGCTTATTGTGCTGGGTTTTGTGGTGGGTAACATGGACTTTTAGGGCATGTTCATTAAATAAATCCAAGGTTATCCCTGTTTGCACATATCTGCAAGCCAGTTGAGCTGTCTTTCTCTCCTTTCTCATTCTCCTGTGAACCACACAGGATTATCCCAAAAGCTGAATCTCTACTACAGTCCAGTAGCTGCATATTGTAGGGCAACTGATGAGAGACCAGGGCTGGAAACCACCCTGCAATATAAGACCCATTCCCCCTCACTGTCTTCATCTATTAGGAAAAAACAAGACTGTAACAACCTGTTTTGTTGCCTAAAAGGACATTAAGGGACACAAAAGAATAACATTTTAAAGTGGACTTTAAATAATCCTTTTACATATGAATTTAAACTAAAAGAGAGTAAGTTTAGATTGAATTTTAGAAAGAAATTCTTTACTGTGAGGATGGTGAGGCCCTGGCACAGGTTGCCCAGAGAAGCTGTGGGTGCCCCATCCCTGGAAGTGTTCAAGGCCAGGTTGGATGGATGGTGTCCCTGTCCATGGCAGGCAATTGGAACTAGATGATCATTAAAGTCTCTTGCAACCCAAACTATTCTTGATTCTACGATTTTATGATTCTATAATATACTGAAATAAAGGATACAGACTCTTTTTCTCTGTAAAGAGAAGGTGAAGCCAGTGCTTGAATATGCATTACAAAGTGAATTTGTTAGCATGGCCTTTCACAAACAGCAGAGCTGCACGCACATCATCAGGGCTCCAGCATGGTTGGGATGAAGCGGCTCTGATCCCAAAGCAACAAGTGGCTTACTGAGCAGCCCAGCTCTTCCAGCACACTCACAGATCTGTTTAGGCACAAGCACTGCACTAACAAAGCTGCTCAGTTTTGAAATCTGAGCTGGCTCTTGTCCAGCTGAGCAACTGCAGCTCTGTCTGCAGAGGCTGGTGCAGAAAACCCCACAGCTGGTGCTCTTAGGGTGGGAGCAGTGACAGGAGCCCCCTTGATAGCAGAACCCAATCCAGGTCAGCTGCTGGGGTAACAGTATCACAGCTGCTGCTTACAACCCTACGTTGCTGAGGTCTAGCTGAAAAGTAGGAAATAAATTGGAAAAATCCACTTTTTTAAAATCCTACTGTTGAGAGTCAGAGGTTGGGCTGCAGTTGGTATTGGAACAACATCCATATCATCATCTGTAGATGAATAAGGAGAATATGTAGAGGCTGCCATTCTGCCCACACTGTTACAGTCAAGTTGGGTAATGTGGGGGCAGGAAATGATGCACTTCAGGAACTTGTTCTGCAAATCAAGCTATTTAGGTCTCCCATCAAATCCTAAAGCCAGGTGACTCTGTGGTCCAGAGTTGTTAGTGGGAACTACAGTGCCTGTGAAACAGTACAAGAGGAAAAATTGCTGTTGTGGATTTTTTTTTTTTTTTTGGAAGAAATCTTGCCAAACCAAGCTAAACTCTTTTTTCTGGCTCAGCAACACACCTTTGGGATAAGGGAGATGCATAGGTGCTTCATCTTGCTTCTGATAAGCTTTTGATATTGTTTGAAATGCTATTCTTTGGAATAAGTCAAAGGGATTATAAATGGGAAAGAAATTGCTGAGAAACTAATGGTTGCCAATACAACATTCTCTACCAGGAAATATGTCATGAGCAGAGTTCTGTAGTAGTCTTCTGTGGTGAGATTAAATCCCCTTATGAATTAGTTTGTGATAGAGGAGAGAATAAACTCATTAAATACAAGGCTCATGAATTATGCAGGCATCCAAAAGTGAATTCTGAAAGTATATTGAGGGACCAGAGTAGAATTAATCTAATTTTCACAAAATGAAGAAATGGTTCATAAAAAATAGGATGCTATTTGACAAGGACAATAGGGAATATTATTAATAAAATATGTAATATACTCCTCCTGCTTCACTTGTTTTGGCTAAATCTAAATTGAATTACTCTGTTCAGTTCGAGAAAGATGTAGTCCAGTGGTAGAAAACACACAGAAGTTCAACAAGAATTGTAAGAAGGCTAGAAAACATGGCCTGCAAGTGGAAGGAATTAAGATTATGTAGAATTTTCTTTAGAGAAGATTGCAGGGAGATACAGTAGTGCTCTTCAGATATGTGAAATTAGCAGTAAAGAGGAAAAGCATAAACTATCCTCATGTCTAGTGCAGGTAGAACAAGAAGTAATAAGTTTAAATTGCAACAAGAAAGATTTAGGATAGCCTGTGGGAAAAAATGTAAACATAAATGTAATTAACTGCTGAGATGGATTGCTGTGCAAGGCTGTGGAATCTTCAGCACAGAAGGTGTTCAAGAACAGGTAAAACAAGCATTTGTTGGGAATAATACAGCTATCACTTACCTAAGGATGGTTTCCCACAATAGACTAGATGACCTCTCAAGGCTCCTTCCATCCTTTGATAATTTTGAGTGGAGAATAGGATGTGATATGTTAATTAGAGCACTGTAAGTATGAAGCAAAGCTGTACGTAAGAACATATTTATTTCTACTATTAATGTGTGACTTTAGCTAAAATACATCTTCCTTAAATTTTAATTGCTTATCCTAGGAGTTATTGTATTATATTTCTAAGTAATTTTGATTCAAAGAATTATTCTATGCAGGTGTTCATATAGCCAATTATGTAGTTCCTTTTTCTTGGGACAGTAAAACATAACATAGAATATAAAATAACATGAGAAGGTTAGCAGAAGATGATCATTATTCCTTAAAATTCCCACTATCCTGAATAAAAATTTCATAGGAAGACTAAGGAGTTCTGTATTTATTTCCACTTGAAGAAAATTTTTCCATTAAAAATTCAAATTGGGAAGAACAGGTTAGCTTCAGCACCTTGATAATACTGATCACGTCTTTGATTGCATTGCTTAGTTCTTCAGTTTCTCTTCTTGAAAATACAACTTAACAGTATTGCACAGAGAACACTGTAAAATGTCATTGTACTACAGCAACAAAGTCAAATAAAAAGAAGATGTAGCCCACACGCCAGGACAAAGCTATGGTCTGTCTGTAGGTGTAGTACGCCAGGATTTTTGTAGCCCTTGGCAGAAGTACAGGATGCAAAAGGCTCTGCATTTTTATAATATTAAGCAGGACATGACTTTAGTACTGGAGATATATGTATATCTATATATACACATATATATATATGCCTTAGCTGAGCAATGGTATCTAACCATGTTCCTTGGATGAACCAAATATGGTCCTTCTATGTGTGCTCTGGAGTTCGTGGCATAAATGAAATTCCTCTTTCTTTGAGGACTGATTGCATATTTGAGTGACTGATTACTGTGCAAACAGAAAGAGATGTCACAAAAAATCCTGCACTGAACAGTCATGAAGAGTGACTCCGAGGAGCAGAGCAGATGCCAAACATATTGCTCTGCAGATCTTTTCCGTGGTTTCTTTTCATTTTGGATGCAGTACTGGTAGATTATACTTAGCATGTATTTTGAAACGAATTAAGTTTGACTGTTTATTATGTATCTACAAAGGCAAATGTCTAATTTCCACTTTTTAATATTCTGATTTCATATTTTCCTTAGCAAATTGCTAGTGAAAGCACTTTAACGAGAAAGATTATGACACATCATCTCAAAAAATAAAGATGAGGGTGATTTTTTTCCCCTCATTTGCAGGACTTTTTTCCATAAACTGCTTTGGATTGAAAAGCCTTGTCTTTGGGACACATATCACAAGGCAGAAGGATAAACCAAAATCTTCTTTGGCTGCTCACACAACATGTTGCAGGAATCCCCTATATCCTTCAGGACAGAGCAGAAAACATTGAAACAACATTTCAAAAGAAATAAATCCTGAAGAATGTTCTACCCCAAAATGAACCTCCCCTAAAATGGCTTCTTAGACCTTAGAGGTGTTCAGTCACAGTTTTTCGTAAGCACCACTTTGATGCCCCAAGTTTTGCCTTAGGTATTGGCTATAGATACCACTGGCTTTTGGATTGTGCTTTTCAGTCAATGTAGGCATTTTCCACAGACTTTATTGGTCATGGGATTTGGCCCTTTAAGAACAGATACAGCTTTCTAAGAGTTTAATTAAACCAATGCACATGGGTCCAGACCATCTCACCTGACTCTAAAGCCTGCAAAGGTGAGGTGTGTAGGCAGTTAGATCAGGCTCCCTAATGCTTCAGCAGATTATCTCTCTTTTCTAAACGATACAGGAGACACTGAAGGAGAATATCTGTATTCAACACAACATATAGGTAGGATGAGCATACCTATGTAATTAATACCAGTGCAGCTGAAACCCCAGCTAGAAGCTGAGACATAGAATCACAGAATGGTTTGAGTTGGAAGGGACCTTAAAGATCATCTTGTTCCAAACCCAGAGCCATGAGCAGGAACAGCTTCCCCTCGACCAGGGTGCTCAGACCCCCATCCAACCTGGCCTTGAACACTTCCAGGGATGGGGCAGAGTTCACTGGGGATGCTACTGTCTTTCTGAAGTAGACATAGATGAATGCTCTGGAGGAACTTAAAGTTGCTCTGTAATGCTTTTGCTAGTCGTGCAATAAGCTATCATAGAAATAAATGTTTCCCCAGTGCTGAATGCCTTTAAGATATATCAGGCCCTGTGATTTGTTAATATTTACTATTTTGATTAGTTTAATACTTTAACAGACACAGGGAGGATTGGGAGGGAAAATGACATCCAACCATAGTCAGAGATGAAAGATGCAGTAATTTAAAATAAGAAATATTGTCTCAGACCCATTGCCTTTAGCTTCTGTATTACCTCTTAAGGCTTATCCTTTTGTGAAATCCTTTCCATAAATTAAATACCTTCTCCACCAAGGTAAGAAGGAAAAGATGATTTTGAAAGCTGTTCTCCACTGTAAGTCATGCAGAAAGTGTGTGTTCAAACTGAATAAAAGGTTGTGTGGGACCAGGACCAGGAGCTGGGTGCTTTGGGGCTGCAATATGTTGGTGCTGATCCTGTCATCTCTGTAATACTTTGAACATTTTGAGCTAGCAACCTGTTAGGGGGTTTTTTTTAAATGCAAATGCTTTAAAAATTAACTGTCATTTATAATACTGACCAAGCAGAGTTTTCTGGTTAATAAAAAAATCCTGTCTTCCTTTAACATATTGATTGCTCTCAAGAGTAAAACAGTTGAATACTCCCTTATCATCAGCAGTGAAGTCATCTAAATTTTGCTTAAGGATGCTCATACTATTTGCCTTCAGCTCCTTTGAACCAAAATCCTTCCTGGCTATTTATTCTTTGACTAAAACAATGCCTCCTTCAATTCTTATGCTGATGTCATCTGAGGCATTCAGGATGTGCTTACAGAAATCGATGGGTTAAGCCTCACTATGACCTTAAAAAACAGAGAATTATTATATTTCTGACTTGGTAGAGTGGGGAATTGAGACAGAGCAAAAAAATCTCTTTATCTAAAAGACAGCTACGTATGGTCTTAGCAGTGCAAAGCCTTAGCAAAGAGTCATTATTTGTTTTCTGGACTTCAAGTCCATGTTCTAGCAGTAATACAGCACTTTGTCTCCCCTATGTAATACTTTCCCCTCTTCCTTCAAACATCCATCCTTGAAACTCCTGCTTAGTGTAAATGCACTGTAATCCTTAGTTTCAATATTTCATTCAAGTCATCTCATAAACAGACACTTTCAAGAGTAAATAATTCCATTTTGAATCACCCCCTTTTGTATGTGAGTCATTCTTCCCACATATCATATTTGCAGTCAGATGCTTTGTGCTTTCCAGTTGAAATGCACCTCTTGTCTCAGTAATTATTTAGGAATCAGTATCTGCTTTCTATATATTAGTCAGGGAAAAGCTTCCAAATATTCTAAGAAGCTTTCTTGCATTTTCATCACAGCCAGTTTGCCAGTGGCAAATCTGATTTTTATTCATATAGGATAAGCATGTCAAGTTTCTAATCCCAGTACAGTCTTTACTGTAGTCCTATGATATTTATTCAGTTTATCCCATGTTTCCATTGTTTTCAAAAAGCACTGAATCAGGCAGGATAGAGCTGAGATTTTGCAACAGATTTTCATTGGCATAAATAGCAGTGAGGTGCCTAACTCTGAGGCAGTTCACATGCACAAGTAATATGGCTGTTCAAAGCCTTTGGGGATTTGAAAGTCTCTTCCCAATGCCCAGTGCAGTCAAACAACCAGCTCCACACTTACTTGTGGAAAGTGTGCCTGGATGAGATGGCAGTGCTAAAGGAAGTGTGTGCTGTAAACTCACACCTGAATTTGCTTCACAGCAGCTTCCCTGTGTAGAGAAGCCTCTGAATATACAGCAAAGGCAAATAAATTTCAGTGTGTTCACCACTCTACTGTTTGCTGTTATCATATGAGATTGGAGATTACAAAAATTAGGTTCTTGCCATCCTGTTGGCAAAGTCTGGGTATAAATATGATGTTTTCAGTGCCTATAGGAAAACAGTACAACATGGTCCTTTGCAACATTCAGTGAAATGATTGCCCCACGTCCTGCTTTCTGTGTTCTGCTTTCTGCTCTGTTCTGTTTTTAAGCCTGGGGAAGAGAATTCACTTAAATCTTGGAGTTTTGGGAAAAGCATAAGAGTTGATCAAATTCAGCAGAGTAACAGGATCCTTTTCCTGTAACCTGAACGTTTATATGGGATTTTGACAGCTAGAAGGAAAATGATTTCTCTCTTCTTTTAAGCCTGTCTCTGATCTCCAGCTCACTGAAGCTTTGAGTGCTTTGGGCAGGCGATTGATGTCAGAGTCTGTTCCAGGAGCACCCTGCAGTGACTGAAAGGACACTTGGCACACTCATGTCTCCTTCCCCATCAGCATTAATGGAGTATCCTCAGCTCAGGTTGGTCTTGGTGACTCGGCCCCACAAAATTCCCTTCTCTATTGTCACATGTGGGCAGGAAGGACTGACTGTGAAAGTCACGGTCAAATAATTCTTTGACACCACTAGCCAGGTCCTTTTGGAATAAAAGAGACAGAAAGAACCGTAGAATTGTAAAGAAGCCCCAAGTCTGCCTGAATTAAGAACAGCAGGGTTCAGTATTTGCTACTCATTTGGAGGGAGGGGAAAGTGAAACAAGATAGCAGAGGCAGATATGCAAAAAATTGCCTTTGGCATCAGAGACTCAACAGATAATGAAATGTAGCTCAGGAAAAATGCAGGCAGAGAGAATTTGCTTTAGCTTATAGCTGAGGGTAATTTGTGGTGTTGTAGTGTTTGTACATCTGAGTCCACCTGACAACAGTCTACAGCTTTCCAGGCCTCAGTTGTAACTACACAATGTCCTGTAAACATGAAGGTCTAAGAAAGATAGTAATGGTCCAGCTTGGTGTTTCTAGAGCCTGTTGGTGTGTTTTATGTTCGGCACCCACAGATGATACTTAGAGTTGGTACCACCTTAATTCAGGTGAGACAAGGACAGTGTAGGCTGAATAAGGGAGTCACTCCTTGCCCCACTGCCAAGCAGAGGTGATGTCAAGGATTTAATTGATCAAACAGGATTTTGGTTGATCCATTTTCAACAAATATCGTTTTCATCAGCAAATCCTGCCTCTTCAGGGTCTTTGTTAAATATGTGTCCTTTCTGGTCACATATAGGTGAGGGCAACTGCTGTCCACCCAGTGCTCACAGCTACTGCTTGAGCTGTGCTGAAATCCACGTTCACAACCAAGATTTGAACCTGTACTTTGCTGTTTCTCCAGCAAGTTTCCTTAGCTATTTAATTGCACTGGGTTTTAATTTTTTTTTTTTTATCAAAGAGTTGTATCTGCCCAGCTTGAGTTGCAAGGGCCCTGCTGTTCAAGTACCTGTGTGGGTGTTAGTCCTCCTACAACCCAACAGCTGCTTGTATGGAAAGGAATATATGCTAGGAAACAAACAAATTAAAAAGCCTCAACCTTTAGCAAAAACGAAAAAGATTGAAGGATTTCATAAAGGTGACCCAGTGAACTGTATGAATCCAGGCAAGTTCTAGTCACTTCTTCAAGGTCTGGAGGGGAGCTGAAATTTGCAGAAGAAACTCTCTCCTGACAGCTGGGATCTCCCTGCAGACGGAGCACAAAGGTGCAGGGTATGGATCTCATCAAAGGCAGACGCGACCGGGAGCCTCTTTGGTTTTTGTTCATTCATGCCTTGCCAGTTCTGCTCACTTTGATGATAAAATTCCTTCTCGCTGCAATTTCAAGGAAATGGGGAGAAAACACACAAAATACTTTGGAAAATGTCAGTAAGGCTTTTAGAACAATTTTCTGTTGAGGAGGTGGTGTTTTGTCTCTAAGGGTGATTCGCAGTGTTTCAACCAATGCTAAATAAGAAACTAAACCAACCTGTCACTAAAAGTAAAACATTGACTCATGTTGACATTTGAGCCAAAACCCATAACAGGCCTTGGGAAGAACAGCTACGATCTCTTGCATCTGCTTCCTATCTGGAGGTAGAGGTTATTAACATTTGCTTTACTTTTGACTGCAATTTAAAAAAAAAAGATGAATTAACACCAAAAAGATGAACGTGAATTAAATATAGCAAGCCTCCTCATATTTATAATGTTTCTCACAGAGAAGTAAGCTCTCTGTAAAGCTGTTAATATTTCCACAGAATCATCCTTAAACACAGTGCTTGTTCTTAAAACCTTTATTAATCCTATTCATAAGAATTCAAAGTATTCAGTGTTAAGTGTGGTTAACTTGGGAAATGCTAAGAATTCTGCTCCAGTAGTATTCACTGTTCACAACAGCTAAAATAACAACACCCAAATTCATGGAAAACTCTGATACAGAGACAATTTTCCTGACCCTGTAACTGATGATGCAGAGGACAATAAATTCTGAGAGCTGCAGATGAAGCACATCAGATGTATTAAGGAGATAATCTAGGAATATTAGAGACTAAAATATACATAACTATTGACAAGCTGGCCACTCTTCTATAGAACTTCTCACATCTCTCCAAATAGGTATTCCAGACCTTTAGGAAAACACCCCTCTAAGACATCTGGTGGGTGGGAGGCGAGAGGGGACAAAAGAAGAACAACCATTTCCACCAGATTTTAAAGGTTAGAAAACACAGCAGATCTACTAAATCCTGGAATACGTGACCACACGATGCTAACAAGCTGTCAGTCTCTGAGCCTTAGTTTCCCAAACTCTGTTGCAGGTGACTGGGACTCATTTCCAAAGCTTTCAGCTGGGATGTTTTATTTAATGGGTTTTGTTGTGTGGGAACTGATTAAGCCCAATGATATGATCAGGTCTGTCAGTTCATTGGGAGATTGTTTGCCTTATTAAATGTGAGCTCAGGCACTGCCAAGTGCTATCAGAGGGTGAAATTGATGTATCAAAAAGCCCCACCAAACCTTATGTTATGGAAATAGGTGGCAGGATCTGGATGGATCAGAGTCTGCTGGACCCAATGTGAGAATCATACGGTGAGGTTTTGTGGTTGGCATTATGCAGAGAGTCAGTCTAGGTGATCTGAATGGTGCCTCCTGGCCCCAGAAGATATTAAACCCAGGGATGTTTTGATCTCTGTGCTGTTTAAAATGGTATTTCTTGTGTCTGTTTTCACACTGTAAGTGCAAAGCATTCACTTCCACTCACATTAGTGAGCTCTTAGCTGCTCTAATCAAGATCCTGCAAATGTTGTCTTTGGGAATGGGGCTAAATACATTCATAAACTTTTGCAGGAGCAGGCATTAATCAGAGCAACCCTTTCTAAAAGGTCTGCATTTAATTAAATTAATTATGTTTCTTTGTATTTAATTAATTCCATGCTTCAGGGTTTCCACGGGATGCCTAGAGAGGCCAGGAAGATTTTTTTTCCCACCTTTGATGAACAACTTGGCTGCTGATTTTTGGTGTTTATTTTTTCCCTCTTTTTCTCAGATTCATCACAGATTGGTGGCAGTCTGATATGGGACAAGGGGTCAGGTGCACTGTTGCTTCCCTCTTGACTTCTTTTTCCTCCTGTGCTCAGATTTAAGCCATTCATCAGTTACAGGGCCAAGAAAATCTTCTCCATATCAGATTTGCAACAACTCTGTGCTTTGTCTGGATTCCTTGGGCATTTTCACCTGGCCATTGTCCTGTAATTGAAGCTGCCAAAACCAGCGCCAATGACCTGAGTCTCTCTTGGGCTCATCCTGTGCAGTACTAGAGTTTTAAGGTTGTTTTGCTTTCTTGAGCTATAGATCTAATTTTTTTGGTTGTTTCTTTGCTGGGTGTTGAGGAATGTAGCCAATGATGTTTGGATTTGTGCATAGAAAAGGCCCTTAGGGGACCTCCCAGGCTTAGCATCTGTTACATCTTTGCTCACAGGGGAGTAGATTAGGTTATCCAGGTGATGTTCTCTAGTCTGACATCCCTGAGATAGCTGAGCAAAAAGTCAGAGCTTGAAATTACCTTATCCTTGCGATTCTTGGGACAAATGCATGTAGGAAATTGTAAACTATGCCAATGATAACTAGCCACAAATTTTTAAGATTCTAATGCAGGGCTCAATAAAGATAGATGCTATATTTATGCAATAGGCTCCTACTACAGTTTCTAACATCCACCGTCCTGTAAAAGCCTTTAACACTGCAGAGCTGTACCTGGCTGTCATGCTGCAGAGGCAGAGCTCAGGGCAGATCCCAGCTCTGGGAGCCAAGGATGGAGGATGGGATCTCTTCATGGCTGGCATGAAAACAAGCTGGAGACCAATGCTTTTCCACCCTCTAGTTGACAGGGCTGCAACTAAGTGCTCAGCTTGAAATAAAACCTTGTGTTGGTAGCCGGGATAACAAGGTACCCAGGCACAGATAGGGATTTGTGGTGATCATAATTAATGAGGACTGTGAGAAAATACTTTTTTCAGAAAGTACCCAAAAACCCCCAGTTTTGCATTGGATCTAATATACAGATCACAAAACGTGACTTTATTTTTTTATTTAAATCATATTGTTGACCAGGGGAATTTTTTTTTTTTTTTAATGTGAATCAACACAGGGACAGATTCTTCAGAAAATCCCAGAGGAAAGGCCAGCATCCAAGACTACCTTGGGCATGAAGAACAGAGGCATGAGATTGCAGAAATGCCTTAAAATCTTTTTGAGTCTGTATAGGTCAAAGCTTGATTCACACTGGGGCATCTAAGACTAAAGCCAATGCCTTTAGACTGAGGAGCAAGTGCCTGAGCCTCAGGGCCGAGGTCTGTGCTCTGATTGTCCGGGTAAGAGACATAAGGAGAGGGCAGCGTACCTCCTCAGCAGTCCATCTTCCTGGGTTCCACCCTGTTAGCTGGAAACTGGTAGTTTATCAGGCAGGTCTTGCTCTGAGTTAAGTCCAGGAGCAGTGCTACTAAATCTTCCTTCTCGAAATCCTCCTGCCTTCAGGTAGACAGGATGACAGAAATGTTCTGACACAAGTGCTCTTTGCTTTAGCTCAGAAATTGGGTTGGGATTGCAGATGCTGTGATGTTGCTCAGTGTGGACTGTTACGTTCCCAGGCTTGAGATCAAAGGCTGTGTCTCTTTTCTGTCAGAAATATTGATCTGGGGAGGAAGGAAAATGATTGCTGTTAATGCATCATGTCAGGTGTGACTTGCAGGGCTTTGGTGTTCTTAGGATTCCTTATCCAAAACAAGCTCAAAGGAAAACAAACAAACAAAAATTTCCCGGCTCAAGTGAATTTTTTGCAATAAGGGTAAGGACAAAGATTTCTTATTGCCTGGGCTAAGTTGTAGAATTAAATTCCCCAGGAACTAATGAACATCACAAAACTCATCGTCCTCTGCTGAAATGCAAGACATCTGCCTCTGAGCTACCTCCTCTAACACAGGACTAGAAAATATTCCTCGAGAAAGCAAACACACTTGTCTCTTGGGGAAGGAATGAGACAGAGCAGACAGCAGATGACAAATGCCAGTCACGGCTCTTGATGGGCTCCTGGAAGGGGGTCACGCGTTACAGTGGGGAGCCCAACAAACACACACACAAACATGACAACACAGGGCCTGTCAGCCCAGCATCACACAAACTTCATACCAAAGCCAGGAGGAGGTTTTGCCTCAGTAACATAATGCCTCTTACTCAGAGACTCAGCATTTGTTGCTTTAAAACTCTTGGAGGTTTTTTTCGGTTTGTCGCATTTAACTTTTTCCAGTAAGTTTTAAAGGAAAAAAAGTATACAAGAAATTCCTTCCTTTTAACAATGCTGTCTTCTTTTTTTAGATTTGCAGCTGAGGAAGGGTGTGTTTGAGGAAGAGAATGCCAGTTTCTTTGGAAAGCTTTTATTTGACAACAACAACAAAAACCTAACCAAAAAAGAAGTCAACAAACCCATGGGTAAACAGTCCAACACAACAAATCAAAAACTAAACAGTAATGTCAGTCAAACAACAAAAAAAGATCATCATTCTTAAGTAAAAGCTACAGGATAGAGTGAACCAGAGGCCAAACTGATTTTATTATGCCTCTACTTTAGCATAAATAGGCAACTGTCAAAATACAGCATCTTGTCGTTCGACAAAGTGAAATTCTACTAAATTGAATCAAGTTGAACAGAGAGACGACTGTAGTTTAGACAGGCACTCCCTCCCCTTCTGACATTGTGGGCCTGCTTGGCAGAGCGCTCAGGTTTCAAATGAAAGAAATGTGTTGGAATAGAGCAAGTGATGAAAAAAATGTCTTTAACAGGAACTTCATTAATTAAAACCCAAGAGGCTGACAAGCCTTGAGCTAACATCTTGCAGTGTTGGGGTGAAGGGTATGTATTACTCGGAGCTACAAGCCAGATTTATCCCTATTATCAGGACTGGTGGAGGTTTCTACTGTAATTTAAACAGTATTCACTGTTGGAAAAGAAAAGAAAAGAAACACAACATCAATAAAACTGAGCACGTCGCACTTTTGCTAACCTTAGGGCAGCATGAAGCTCTCATAATTTATAAAAATCTGGGCTATCAGTTTTAGGGTGTTATGCTGGTGCACATCACCAGAGTATCTCTCAAAGCACCTAAAGCAGATTAGCCCTGAAAGTAGATTAGCCCCAGACTGGTTTCACAGCAGTTTTCATGGACTTGTTGACTTCCTCTGGCATTTGAATATTCACCTCAGACAAGGTAGTGTCTCAGTTTGTTTGTCCATGAGTTTTGAGTTTTTCTTAGCTTTCTACAACTAGATTTGATTTTAGGCTGGCCAAGAAGGTAGTTAGAGGGGCATTTTGAGCATCTTGCTTACAATAGTAGAAGTGACGTTAAGGAAGAAGGGGTACAGCATTTCCTGAAGAGCAGATGTACCTTATCTTCTGTAAGACCTATAAAGCAGATTTTAACTTCAGTTTTTTAATGTTCTACCTGCCTTAATGCTGCATGATATTTTTTCATTGTGGTGTTTATTTGTCTCTGAAAGTTTGTCTGAACTTTTTCCATTCCACACAAGATGGATTTCTGTGGAAGAATCATCAAAATGTTTTAGCCCTTTTTAAGTACAGAACCCAGAAAAAAGATTTGCTTCTGTCAAGCAAGACTTGAAGAGAGTGAGGTGAAGGGAGTTAAAACAAGGACATAGAAGTCTGTTAAAAAACAAGAACAATTAAAATAGGAGCTCTATTGTGAAATGGCTCAGATGTGTCCTGATGGAACCTGAAAGCAGATAGAGATACTGGTAGAAAGTCACATTCCTGGGCATGATGTAATTGCATGAAACTCATGTCTCCTGTAACCTGCATCACTTTTAATCTAATTTCAGTATGTGGTGATGACAGTGAATTATTGTGATAAGAAAGAGAGAACGACCATCTTTTCAATCAGAGAGTATTTATTTATTTCATTGAGTTCCTGTCCTGTTCACTGACAGTGGTCCAAAAGCAGGGAAATACCACATCTGACTGGGAAACAGGAAATTGACATTTTTAACTGAGGACAATAAAATGGACAGGGCAGGGTTTAGGGTTAGCACCTCGCTCACTGTGCTCTCCTTTGCAACAAAGCAAATGAAAAAATCAATAGACCTTGCAATGAATCTCCCATTGTCCCGAGCATCTGTGGGATTAATAAGAGGTAGAGAAAGAAGAAAAAAAATAAAAATTGCAATATTTCAGAGAAGATCATAAAAGAAACTGATTTGTTGTCTTTCCTTTTGACATAGGAGGGAGCATATTTTTAAACAAAACCCTCAACACCTAGATATTTCATCTTTTCATCACAGACTAACAGACCTCCCTTCCTTTCCTTCTGCTGGTCAGTCCCAGCCAAAGGCCAGAGTCCAACACTCATGCTCAGTAGAGTACATGAGATAAAACAATGCACATGCTAGACCACCAAACAACTGGTAGTAATCAAGCTATTGAATTCAGGGGAGTAAAAGAAAAGGAGTTCGACCCATTTGCCAAAGCAGTACGAAAATGTGCCAAAGGCTGTTGAGAAAAGAAGACGAAAAATGGCAATTATAAAATTTTGTTTTGCTAAACAGAAATTGCTTACTGATATCAAGCTCTCTTCGGGGCAGAGGAAACAGCCTGGTGCCTCAATCAGCCTAACAGCACTTTTGCAGACATATTTATCTCATAGACTTAACCTTCAGCTGTCTGGCCGTTCAAAAAGCCTTAATGCAAGTGGACTGACCATCAAATGATTCCAAGTAACTTCTCTATACACCAGTTTAGGCCATATGAAGGTTTGCATCCAAATCTAGTTACAGCTTATAGCCCATGCCTGTCTCCATTTAGAACTTCCCTTCGCAGCAGAGAGCAAAACACAACTTTTTTTTCATTATTAAAAATTAGATAAGACTCCAGTTTTGTCTGACAGGTGAAGTGAAAGTCTTCTGCATGGAATTACATCACAAAATTCTGGAGTACTTCATACATCATTTCTAGTGACTCCATATTTAAAGAAATTTTGAAAGATTGGAAGGCAAGTCTCAAATTACTGGAAATCACTTTCAATGAGAAACAATCTCAGTTAAAATTCTTCATTCCATGGAGTTTATCAGAAAGATAATTGAGCAGTAATGCAATTAGATTCTGTGAAAATGTTCTCAAAGAGGAAAGACCCAGCATACAACTGGTCTTTAATCAATCAGAGAAAGATCTAATGGGAATGGAAGCCTTAAAAATTACAAATGGAAATATTACAATGGAAGTGACTATTCATTATAACAAACTATAAGAAAAGCAATGAAATATTCACTGGTAGAAATTTTCAAGGGACTATAAAAATGTCAAAGATACGTTTCACCAATACAGCATTATGGTTTTATCAAACAAAAATTATTGGAATATATAGCCAGGTTAGTGGGGATAATCTGATAGGTGCATCTCTATTGTCGGGTTTTGAAAATTGTTAGCTATGTTTTGGTTATTGTGTGTTGTAAGCATCCTGCTTTGTTCCTTATGTATGTGTATCCTG
>JAWWLV010000121.1:109734711-109767203 GCA_035041135.1 Platyrinchus mystaceus | reverse complement strand
TGTCTCGGCCCCTAAGAGGCGGGCGGCGGGGGGAGACCCCGACCCAGGGGGAGACCCAGACACCCCGAATCCCAACACTCTATAATAAATGTCTTTTCATTGCCTTTCTGGCCTTAAATTCACTACCTAAATTAATCTACCATGGTGTCCCTGTTCCAACCTTGATCATCTATGAAGCCACAGATCTAATCTTTGCACAATGAGCCCATGGTTGAGGTGCTTTGGCACAGCTGAGGGTGGTGAGGCATTGGCACAGGTTGCCCACAAAAGATGTGGCTGCCCCATCCCTGGAATTGTTCAAGGCCAGGCTGGACAGGCCTTTGAGCAGCCTGGTCTAGTGGAAAGTGTCCCTGCCAGTAGCAGGGGGGTGGAACTAAGAGGTCTTTCAGGTCCCTTCAAACCAAAAACATGCCATGATTATGGTATTAAAATTGGAAATAAGTTGCATGGATCTATTTTAAAAGTCAATGCAGGCTATGGATGGCTGTTGTACACAATGCCCTAAATGAGCTGAAAGGGGTTTTGACTGCTCTGGAAGGCTGCTGATGCTGTCAGCCTGTGCAGATCTTCTCTCTGAACTGAAAACACACAGAGCAAACTGTGATTTATCAGCATAAAAGCAATGCCAAGGGAGAAATTAAGATCTTCCTAGTCTCTCACATAGAGCCTTTGAATTCAGTCTGTCTTCACAGAAGTAATATTAAGCAATCTGAGCAGGCTGCCTTACAGTCATTCCCAGGCTTCTTTGTGGAGTAGCTGGCAGAAAAGACGGGAGGGAAACGGTAGAGAAAGGTGAAAGATAAAAGGAAAAGTTTAAAGTGAAATATTCCACTTATTTAACTGACTAAAGTTCACCATCTGTGTAGAGTGTGTTGAGAGCCAATGCATTTGCATGTTACAGTGAACCGTTTATGAAATACACAAATACGTATATAAATATACTAAATTTTCTTGTAGTTGGGGGTTTTAACAGCAAAAGACCCTATTTACACTAATTTTCATAATGTTACAATAATCTTTTGCTGCAAGGAATCAACAGATTTCTAAAAATTCTTAGGATTTCATAGATAGTTTCTCAGGATTACATGTAACATACTTTTTAGCATTTACTTGAAGCTTTCATTTCACTTCCAAAATGGAGCTTTTTTCCCCCTCCAAATACTCCCACCATCATTTTTAGAATTTTAGCATCCTGATTTTTTTTAATTGGACCATATAATATATATTAGGTTCAGAAAGAACATTGCAGATGAAAATGTTCCACTTTATTGCACAAAGTGACGCCCTTAATCCTTTCTGACCCATAAAGAGCAAAATCCTCTGGCATGTCAGATCACACTGACAGATGTCAGTGTGGGTTTTCTTGAGGAAACTCACTTTCCATCTTAACTTTGTGTGAAAGGCTTTGGATTTGCAATTCTGGAGATGAGAAGCTGGAGGCTCAGCTGCTGCAATCTAGTAGATAATGGCACAAGATGAAGTTCTGGACCCATCTGGTCACTTATTGGTACTTTGTGTGGATAAACAGAGAAACAGCAAAAGTTGCCCAGAGGTATCTTGCTCCTGTGCATTCTCTTTCAGTATTTATCAGTCTATCTGCATGTACAGCTGTAAATTATTCTGCCCCCTAAACACCGACTCAATCCTCAGCTAAACTTTCTACACTTCTTTAAGGAGACCGTGATGGCTTCTGCCTCCTCCATGAAAACAGAGCTCAGGTTTTGGGAAATAAAATGTGTGGAGGGGTCTGCCCCGGTCTGGCACTTTCAGTATGGAGTGATGGGATCAGGATGAGCTGAACAAAATGGAGAAATGGTCTGAAAGAACAGGATGCAATCTAATAGGAGGACATGCAGAAATTCAGATTGGAGTACGAGTAATCAACTGCTCAAATAGAAGATGAGAACTGGCAGTTTTATGGAAAAAGGTCAAGGTGTTACAGTGGATCAGAATTTGATGAATGTATACCAACGCAGTCATGCTGTTGAATAAAAAATAGGCCAACACAATAAAGTGCAGGGTAGTCCACAAGACTTTGAAGCACCCAACCCTCCTGCTCTCTTCAGTATTTACATGTCCTCAGCTGAGATACAGCATCCAGTTCTGACACCTCTCTTAGGGAAGAGTATACGTGACCAGAGAGAAGCTGACCAGAACAGCAGTGAAACTCACACAGGGATGGAAGAACAGCTAGAATACCTGGGCTGGGAGGAAAAACTGAAAGAAAAATTTTTAAGAAAACAATAAACCTGCAACAGCTGCTGAAGGTATCTTCTATATATTCCTGTTTAGATGCAGTGTCCATGAAACATGTTCACTTTCTTACTTCAGCCAACACACATGAATACGTTTCTCTTTGCCCCCATCAGAGATGACACACAGGGATCCCTAGAGTCCTGGGTCTCCTCACTCAGTCCCTCCAAATTTGGCTTTGACCTCCTCATCTCAAGCCTTCAGACAGCTCCAAACCTGTCAGCCAGCAGGTCAGGGCTCTCCACAGCTTTACAGCTCCTGGATAAGGAGTTGGCTGGTCCCTGGCTGCTGTGTACAAAACAATCTGGGTTTAGGAATCAACATGTAGATGATTTCTTCCCTCTGTACAGCAGCATCTTCCCAGCTAAATTACAAGAGCTCTTATTTTTCTTTAACTAAGATTGCAGGAAAGTAGTCAGCTACAAACTGGCAATGCAGATCCATTGCCTTTTTAGCTCCAGGAAACAGCAACTGCTCATCTTTAGGGCCATAAAATTCACTATAATAAAAACATATACTTTCCTAAAAGGAGCTGTCATTCAGTGGAGCTGAAACAGCATCTCTCTGAATAGGCAAAAGCACAGATACTGAGATCCAGCCTCTGCCACAGGTGTAGCATTTGAAGTAGATCAGCCATTGATGCTCACTGACTATGAATAGATCTGTGATTTACTGGATTTCCTCTGCACTAGGCAGAGTAAAACTTTGAAGGTTATACTGAAATGGGTGAATTGTGGACACTCCCATTCAAAAACCTGGCCATGATTGACCAGTGAGTTCAGAATAATTTGCAAAAATTGTTCAATAAGTAATCATTAATATGGAATAAATCCAAGAGAATTGTGGAGGACAAAAAATGAGATAGGACTTATTGGTTACATATTTTTTGTGAATTATTAGCCTGCAGTCTGTACATAGCACATATATCTTATAAAAGAAACTAAGTTTCCTAGGGAAGAAGTCTTAGGATAGACTTGAATCATAGTGAATATTCCAGCTGCTCAAACTGATTATATCTCCATGAAAACAATTCAAGCCTCTGTTTAATTTTTTCAGCTATAGTTATAACTGAAGGAGAGAGCTGTGACTCCAGGTGTTATGTATGTGTACCCACGTAACAATCAGATTATTGACATTCTAGTCCCCTTAGTATTTAGGCAATAATACCAATAGAAAACTTCTCTTTGAGGTGATGGAATATTAGATCAGACCTTGTTGTCATGAGCAATCCATGCAATGAAGCCAAACACAAAGGAATTATTTTTAAAAATATGTTGAATGAATCATCTGAGAGCATTGCAGAAACTAAATAAAGGTGATATTTGGAGAAGAAAATACATTGTTTTGTCTCAAATGCATCAAACATATTCATTAACTCACTTTATGGGTAGATATGTGCATCTACACACACATATATGCATTCACAGAGGCAGGTACGTGCACACACATATCTACATGCATATAAATAGTTTTATGGCAGGTGTCTCCAAATGGCAGTGTTCCCACAGAGTCTCCAGTTCTTTTTCTTGGCATGCATGCAGACTTCTCTGCCATGTAAAGACATGCTGTTATGCTTTTATGAGTTTTAATTTTCTGGCTAATTGTTGACAGAAGATCATGAAATCTCAGGGCACCCAGTCAACCCTGGGACTGCAAGGGAAAGTGAGGAGCCCAGACACACTTAGCAGCTCTTAATAACTTGTTGAATCTGAATTTCTGTCAACTCTGGCCTTTATTTTTTTCCCCTGAATTTGCGCTTGGAGCTGTTTTCTGTGTTGAGACATCTTGGGAGCCAACAACCAGCATGAAAGGAAGAGCTGCTCTGCCCATCCTTGTAATCCCCTCTCTACGGGAGAGGTGCAGACATCTAAATAAAGAAAATTGCACTTTGTATGTCACCAGGCTCCTCATCCATCATGCTGCTCAGCCAAAATATGTGCATATATGCCTCCAGTGAGCTATCTATGGGGGAATAGAAGAGAGAGCAGGAGGGATTGCAATGTCTGCCTGGTTTCTAAGAAAGAAATGGACTTCCAGCCTAGGAAAAAAAAAAAAAAGTGTTCAGATTAGAACACCACAGCCCTTTCTGATTCATTGCCTTGGAGAAGTAAGAGCAGCTCTGGCATATACCTCTGTTATTGTGTGCCAGCTCCGAGAGAAGCCACACTGAGCAGCCTGGGGCTGTACACCGTAAGCAGAAAAAAGAATCCACCACAGTAATTACTTCTTGTTAGTGCAGCTCAAACCCACAGACTGCAAAAGGTTAAGCTTTTGGTATAAAACCTAAATAGAGTCTGTCATGTTGTTCCCTCATAAATACAGTACTCTACTGTTTAGTTTGTTGTTTAAATCCTCCTCTTGCCAGTGCCTGGGCCTTCTGCAGATGTCTGAACATAAGAGAAGCTTGCTGGTGTCAAATTCATTTTGAGACTAACCATTTATTTTGCTTTGTTGGTTTGGTGTCGGGCTTTTGTGTGTGTGTGTGTTTTGGTTTTTGGTGGGTTTTTTTGTTTGGTTTTTTTTGGGTTTTTTTGGTGACTTTTGTTTTGTTACTGGGGGTTTTATTGTTTCGGCTTTTTAATTCTTATTCTTTTCACTGGAATTAGCCTTCCCCATATGACATGCAGAAACACACACATACAAATACACACACATGCTTATGGAACAACATCATGGCCACTTGCCAAGGAGAAGGTCAGGTCCTCAGGCCCCGAGTTGGTGGGTTTGCATAAGTGCACTTTCTTCACTGTGAACACCTTCACTGTGGAAGCACACCTGAAAGCTCTGGGCTCTCTCTAGGGAGGCCATGGAGAAGCCACAACCCCAACCTTGCCTTGGCTTTGGCAAAAAACCATATTTCTCAAGCGTTGCTAACAATCTCAAAAACTTCTACACACAATTAACTTGGGGAAGTCACTGCCACTAGATAGAATTGAAACCAAGGTGACACTGATATTCAAAATATGGATGGTGAAGCACACCACAGAAACATCCAGAAGTACCATAGCTTGTGTAAAAATATATGCATAGGGAAAACAGCACTGAATTTACATTCTCAACGGGCAAATTTCTGCGGTCTCATTAACAAATTGCCTTAAAAGGCAGTGAAACAGTTAACCCAGTCTACAGCTCCTTGCAAAAACTGTGTATAAAAATGTAAAAATGTTGTTTTCCTTCTCTGTATCAGCTTGTGCCCCAATGAACTGCTATAAATTATTCTGCAATACAGATTCTGAGTAGTACAGTTAAGCTCATCCCAGATAAGAAAGGTTTGTTGTTTGCAAAGATGTCATGGTTTTACCCACAGTAATGATGTATCCCTAGACACAGGAATCTCAGCCTGCTCGTGTGAATCCTCGTGACTTGCTACAGTGGGAAAATATCGGAGTTTAAGATGGGTCAGAAGACATCGAGTGAGTGATCAGCAATTCAGTCTCCTGAACTAACCTCTGGAAACCATTGTGCTAAACTCAGGGGTGAAACAAAGGTTCATCTTTAGCCATTTCAGCACAACCTAAACTGTGCTGTTCAGGCTGTAAAGACAGTGGGAAAGCATTTCATAGCAATTTCTGCAATTTAAAAGTATTTTCATTCAAGAGACTTTACGCAGGTTTCATTTTCCAATAAAAATTTTTGTGAAGCAACACATTTAACCACTTAGCAGTATGACAATCACGATATAAAATCAACTTTGGAGTGAATGAGATCTTTAAAAGCAATTATTTTGCTAATGGTTAAGACAAGAATTTCCCTAATCATTTTAATCAAAAGTACATTGTAAAAAGTAAAATAAAACTAATAATATTGACAATGTGCACCCACAAAAATGCATCAGACAATTGTCCCTTCTTTAAAGCAAGCAGTTTAAAGACATTTGTTCACCTGCTCTATTATTTTGCTTGAAGCTAAAGTAATATTCAGTTACACTGATTTCAGATTGTGATTGTGTTTTGTGTGATGAAAAAAGGGAATGTGTTAGATTAGACTTACTGATTGTGGAGCCCCGATCACAGCGGCTTTCTATTCACTTTAGAATGAATCTGAAATTACTGGTTTAAAAATCATTTTATGAACCTCAAACCTCATTCAAGTGTTGTTTATAGGGTATTTTACAACAGCCTATCTCAATGTCTGACCTCTGTCCTGACATCCATTGTCAGATTCCTGCTTCACCAGCTGGCTGGCCATTAGTCTGGGTTTCATCAAGCATGGCCCATACTCTCCTGAGCATCTCTGTTGCTGGTCTTTGCTTTGGTGGTGGTTGGTTCTGCCCCTACTTCCTAACTCCTGCTCTTCCCTTTTGTGTCTCCCTTCCCTTCTCTGGTCTGCACTACATGGTCCTCCCATGTATGGAACTCACCCCCAGCTGCTTCTCGATCAGCCCTGTTGTGTGCAGAGACTCTCATGGTGGGCCCAAGACTTGGTTGATTTCCCTCTTACCCAGTACATCTTCCTGTGACTTAGCTAAAAATTATTTAGCTAAAATATCAGCAATTTCCAGGCAACTCTACGTTCTAATATTACCAAACCCTTCAGTGCAGTTTTCCCCTGCCTCACTTTTGTCTGTCCTTCATCCCTTTTGTCTCCTTTCCTTCTCTAACTTTCTCCAAGTCAGATCTCACCAGCGCTTTCAAAGGTGCAACATCACCTTCCTCTTTTTTTTTTTTTAATGCTGTTTCTCTTGCTCTCTTTCTATCTCACACCACTCTCCTTCCCTGTTTCTGATACAGACAGGGACATTCGTGTTCCTCCTTTAACACTGGCAGCCTCACCCCACAACCCCACATGATGTCTTTGCAGGTCCTGCCCGTAATTCCTCTGAATTTTTCACTTTTTTTTTCATTTTGCTGCATTTCATACTCCTCCTTAAAGCATTGTTCTCCTATTGCACCTCCAAAGACACTGGTCACAGTTTGAGGTGCCAGCATTCTTTGAGTGCTGATTGTCACACTGAGGACACAGCCATCTCTTGTTCCCTGCCTTACACCTACTGCTGCTGTACAAGATCTCATTACCAACACTTGGAGAGTCACCAGGACCTACTGAGTCACCAGAAGGGCCTGTGTGTGAGCCATTAGCCCTTGGCAAAGACAGTGTAAGACAGCTTAGGTGGGAACTTTATTAACACAGGGTCTGTATTTATACAGCTCCAAGTTGGGGACCTGACCCTAGAGTTCAGATTTCCCAGGAGCTAAGATACAACGACTAATAATAACACTAATCCCACAAATATCAGCAAGGGAATGTTTTTGATTACAGTACAGATGCTGATGTTTGAACACAGGATTTCAAAATCTGCTTGCATTGTAATTTAAATGAAATGGTTATGCAGTGGAAGGCCCTTTGACCTGTCTATACTTGCTCCCAAAGTTATGTGAAATTCATCCCCTGCAGAAAGGCAGCGCAATGAGCCAATTAGACCCCCAAGACCCACAAAGGGTGAGTTATGCCCAAAGAGCACCTACATGTTATGAAAGTATATATTGCTGAAAAAACGTACCCTAACTCTGTAACAGTCTCTTTGAACACAATATAAATGCTACTGTGGACCACAGGGGTTAATCCATTACAACAAGGCAATTAGATTTAGTGACTGTTTGGAAGATAAAAGCAGCAAGTCATAATCAATCCTGAGAACCCAGACATGATAAATTTCCATAATTTCCTCTTACTTCATAGATCTGAGCATGACAAAGCGAGTTAAGGTGGAGTGGTTACAGTCCCATGTCAGAAACGCAAGAGGAATTTTATTTTTATTAAACAAGTTACATGTGAAAAAGGAGTCTTTCTCTCGCTCTCTTTCTGGCAATCCCATTCCAGATGGTGATATGTTTAGCCCTCAAATATTTTGTCAATGCCTCTTGCTAAGCTTTGAATGTCAGTTTCTGGAGGGAGATGGGAACAAAGGGGGTTTTTTTCCTGGTTCTGCTGCAGCCAGGAGACTTCAAATTGAAGGACTCATTCACCATCTTCTGGTTAAATCCTGCCCAGGATAGTTATGCTCTGCTTGCAGTTTGTTTCACCCACAATGGCAAGTGGGAAAGCATGTTTTCAGTCTTTTCTAGAGGTGTTATACACAGCCAGATGCTTCCCAAGGAATGTGTGAGTAGTGGACCAAACAGTTTCTGCAGGAGAGAGTGGCAAGTCCCCAAGTCATTAAGCACTGTGCTGCCCACAGAGCCAAAACACCAGGCCAGTATGAAAGACTTACTCAAAGGAAATCCACCACAGTAGTCTGAGTTGTGCAACCATCAGTCCACTGTGCAGCACAAGCCATCTCACCCAGCTGGAGGAGGACCCTGGCTCCCTGACAGTGTCCTCCAGCAACCTGTGTGTTGGCATAAACTGGATACTCAAGGCTGGGTGCCTTGCTTGGTGTAACTCCACTGATCTCACTATGCTGTGATATGCCTACAAAGCAGAAGATCTTGTTCTCATTGGATATGAGTATCAAGGTACTGCCCTTGAAATGCTGCTCTCTGTGCAGACTCACTGCTCAAGCTTTCTCTGGTGCTAATGTGAAGGTGCTAACCACACAAAGTGAATAAACAACTTGTTTAGACAAGAAACTTAGCTTTTAAAAAGCTAAAGTGAGATAAATACAACTCTTTAAACCTCTAGCAAGCTAAAAGCAAAAAAATTAGTTAAAATGCCTGGAATTGTTTAATACATCTAACAGTTAATTTGCCTTCTGCTTTCCTTTTTTCCTTTTTTCCAAAAGAAAGCCCCAAATTAGGCAGGTTGGACAGAACCCAGGCATTGTCCTGGCCCTTTGTAGAGATGCCAGTTCAGAACAGAGAATATAGGAATACTCAGGAAGCCAAACTTTCCCTGATGGGACAAGCCTGCCTTTTCCTAGAAGAGTATTGGTGAGTTGTGTTGTTCAGCGAGGCCCCAGTTCAGCATCGCAGGAGTGAAGTGCCAACCAAAAAGGTGACACATCTCTAAGGGTAAAAAAGCTGCACTCCTCTCCTCTCCCCACCCACCATCTCACCCAGCAATGTGTCTGCTGGTGGCATTTGGGTCAGGACAACTGGGCTTGAGCCACCTCACTGCCTGTGCTATTAGTCAGTGCCTTAAGTGACACACAGTCCCCTGTTTGATAACTGGCCTGCATATCTGTGGTGATGTGACCAGCTAACAGCAGTTCAAGCATTCCTCTTCTGTGTGTAGTTTATTAGGGCTTTCAACATTTTTTCTTACTAATATAAGAATATGTGAGGAGGAGGAACATGGTAGCAATTAAGTGCAGCCATGAATTTTATGAACAGTATGCTGGAAACCACATTAATGACTTCATCAAGGCTAAGTGCACACATCATCCCAGCAATATTTGCTTCTTAAAATAAATGTAGTGTTCAGGAAAGATGCCCAGCTGACAGCCCTGAGGACCAGAGCCCACCCCCTCCTAGCCTACCATGAAAGCAGTAGTGGGATATACCTCACTGCATTGCCATGCACATGTGGGCCTCAAGCCTGTTGCAGAAGGGTCACCTCTAGACTGGCAGAATAATTTAATATTACATCCTTTGCTGCTTATCTGCATTTGGAAGAGGTTCCTGTTTACGCCAGCAGTAATAGGATCCTTAGTGCTACAGAAACCAGAGCCTGGATTCTCCTCTGAACTGCAGCTGTAAAAGTTAAATTACAGTTCTCCAAGAGTCAGCATCATTTTGATGTACCTTTTTGCCTGGTAGGAATTCTCTAAACCTTCCCCATTTTCATTACTTTGGTCCCCTTCCTAAACACCTCCTTAGCTGTACTGTCTAAAGATGACCAACTTGAAAAAAACATCTTATCCCAGTCGTTATCATACTGACCAGCAATGTCTCAGTGGCTTTTATCCCAGGGCTATCTGTTGGCTTACTCTCATTCCGCTGGTGGCCATTGGTCAGCTCTATCCCATTGGATGATTTATTCCAGATCCAGACACCAGATACCTCCCACTACATATCTTAGTGTCCACCACTAAGAGGTCGACAGTTTCAGGCTATTCTGATGAATAGTTGGCTTTTGAATGCAGAAAAGTGGAGGCTTTTTTTAAAGACTGTTGGCTTTTTAATGGAAGAAGTCACTTTTAATACAGTTTATGCAGAGAGAACAGTGAGGTCCTGGTGTCCTATAACAAAAAACAACAAATATTTCAGACAACCCTAACTACAGAATTCATATCTAACTCAGGATTTGAACACTCATAAACTTTGTTCTTGGTTGTGAAATCCAGCTCAGAGTCTTATTGCAAATGATTTCTAAGGGCAGTGTCATAACTGGACCCAGGCCATTCTCTGCTAGGAACTGAATCACTGCAATTAGAAAACTGCAAAATTGTCAAGTGAAGAGAAAAATACTGAAAAAAATGCTAATAGACAATCCTTTCAGCAAAAGGCTATCAGCTGTGTACTCCATGCATAATACTTTGGGCTGCTTCACCCTGTTTTATTCAATTTTTATTCTAATTTTAGTGAAATGTATCACATGCTGGTTTTGCATAACTACTATTTTATGAGAAGATATTTGAGATAAAAGGCAAACCCAAGCTTTTCTATGTACTCTCCTTCACAGTGAGAGAACTAAAAGAACAAAGAAAATGGAAACAAAGTTTTCCAAACACAGGACAGGAAAGAACATTTTAACAAACTGAATCTGTGAAATTCATTACTTTTAGATAAGATTATCAAATATATCTGACAATATATCTGAAACAAATAATTGATTTAAAGCAACCCTATGTATGTGCAGAGCAGATTTATTCTCAAACAAAGGCCATCATTTAATTTCTCTATAAACTTTTATGGGTTTTAATGAAGTTAAGCAACTGAGGAAATAATGAATCAGATAAATCCAAATAATTTTGTTCTCTTCAAAAGAATTGCAAAATAACAAAACTGCTGGGTCTGGAAGGCACCTCTGGAGATTGTCTAATCCAAGCCCCTACTCAGAGCAGGGTCACCTGCAGCGGGTTGCACAGGACTGTGTCCAGTTGGGTTTTGAATATGTCTGGGGATTAAGACTCCACAAACTCCCTGGACAACCTGTTCCTGTGTGTGACCATTCATGCAGTGGAAAAAGTTTCTAATGATTAATTCTAATAATTAAGTGGAATATTTACTACATTTCAGTTTGTGCCTACTGCCTTTTCCTCATTTACTGGGCTTCACTGAGGTAAGTCTGGCTCCCTATTCTTTCCCCCTGCCTCCACCAACTAAGAATTTATACACAGAGGTAAGATTCCACCAAGCCTTCTCTTCCCCAGGCTGAAAAATCCACCAGAACCCCAGATCTTCAAGGCTCCTTTGCACTCAGGTGGCATGGGTTTGTTCCTATCCAGGGACAAGACTTGGCATTTCTCATTGCTGAACTTCATGAGGATGCTGGAGTGGTCCATTCCTCCCTCTTGTTGAGGTCCCTCTGAGTAGCAGCACATCTGTCTGGTCCATCAGCCACTCCTTCAGCTTTTGTATCATCTGCAGTCTTGATAAGGACTCTGTTCCATCAACCAGGTCACTCACGCAGATATTAAATACTGTTGGCTCCAGTATAAACCTCTGGTGCAAACCACTAGTGACTGGCCCTCCAACTGCATTTCATAGCACCTTTTAAGACTGACACATATACTTTTTTCTCCTGTAGATTCTATATCACATGATACTGCAAACACTTTTATATATATACACACACACAGTTATGTGGCTGGCTTTAAAACTGCATATAGTTCCAATCATTTTATAGTTACCCTTGTGTGCAAGCCTGTACAGGATCAGAAAATTTAAAATAACCAATCTGGATCCCAACAAGAAATATGCATCTGACCTCAGGATGCTGGGCATCTCACAAACATAGCTGAGAATTATGTATGTCAGGAAACTTACAGGGAGAAAGATTAGAAATGGAAACTATGAATATTTAAGTGTCTCCTTGGGTTTTTTAATGTAAATTTCACTGAGGCCAATCTCTTCAGTCCATGTTTTTTTTAAACATTTCCATACCTCTCAAAGTATCTAAGGTATGTTAATAGCCAGCTTTTATGCAACACAAGCAAAACTACACCGTTTCAAGTTATCAGAGTTCCTGCAAAAATGTCACCTTTCCAAGGTTTCGCACTTATTTTTGTTGAGAAGTAAGGTCTCTTCCTGAGTCTTTTTTGAATTAAAAAAGGAAAGGCAAAGGTGAGTGATGAAACGTGCTATGAAACAGTTATATATGAGGAACCAGGCATGTAATATGTATTTTCATAACGTTCCCAGCAGCAGCCAAACTTCCACTTCAGAAGAGCTAGCCTTTCACATTTCTTTTTTTTTTTTCTATGGGAGGGAAGATTTCCAACACTTCTGTGTTTAGTTTCCATATCATGCTTTTGCTGGAAATGTCCTCTTTCCATACAGTACCTCTGAGTCACGGCTCAACGGGAACGCTGACTATAATCTCCTCTTGACATTAAGATGTTGCTGAGCGACTGGAGGATATTTCAAGCAGTGGAATTCATGTTCAGCCACATGTTTGGGCTGACGACCAGTTAAACCTTGCTGGAGCAATATTTTTCTATGCCGTTAGTTTTTATACCAAACAAGGTCTGTAGTAACTGGATGCCCCAATTGAGCAAAACTGTTTACAAGAAATAAATCACTCCTGGCATTAAGAAAAACATAAGGCCCATGGCTTGCAAGCACAGCATCATTTGGACCTTTATTTCTCATAAACCTAACCCCCAAACATGTGCATTCTCATACACTGTGACTTGTGCTTTGAGTTGTGGTCAGCACATTTCCATAACCCTTTATTATCGTGCTTACCTAATCTTGCAACCATATTTAGCTGCAAATGCATTAGACACCATTTCACTGCTCAAAAAGGGAAAAAACCCCACAGCTGAAGACCTGATACAAGGTAGAAATTTTATTGGCTTAATACTAAACCTTAATTCTCATGCAAAACTCCCAGTGATGCATGAGGACCAAAATTTGACGCAGAGAATGGTATGTGGCTTGTGCAAGCCCCTGGCATGCCTGAGTTTCAGGTCCTCTTTCTACCAACCCACAGCGGATATGAGTTGTTCCAACTTCTAGCTCGGCTTTCCGGTCTGGAGGTTCCTGAGTTGCACCATGACGTGTCAGGTAAGCAGGACTCGTCTGACAATCGTGGGGCTCAGACTTCGGTGCTGCAGACGAGCTCCCTCTGAGTGGAGGAGGAGTGCAATCTCTGCTGACTTGGAGCTCAGTTGTCACACAAATTTCAGGCCAGAAGGTGGTTGTTCTACTTTGCTTATGAAGCAGCACCCTCTGTTTTACAAGTCCCAGAGAGCAGCTGCTGAGAGCAGAGAGCACTGAGCAAACCTCTTGGAAGGAAAAAAAGGAAATGGAGCCCAGCACGGTGCTTACTTCTCTCTCTGTCACTGAAAGGTGAAAGCAGAGTGCTGGACCAGAACTTGGTGTCAACCTCAAACCCACAAGATGACAACCCCGACAGTGTCCATTTTTGCATCAAACTGTCAGTGTGACTGGATACAACAACAAGGCCATTTTGATAGCTCTATCTTCCAATGCAAGATCAGACGATATTGGAGAGGCTACAGAGGCTGATATTCCTTGGAATAGATTTTTTCCAAGCTGGAAATTTATTATCTCAGATGAAATTGATATTCAAACCTTAGCATGATGCATGTAGCTGTTAGTTCCTCTTTTATAACATAAGGAAAACAGTACTTGCGTTTTAGTGCCTGTAATCTCATCTCTCCAGACAGTTATCTTTTAGCATCACAGCCTGCTTCTTCCTCTCCTTCTGTACATGTAGCATAAGAAGACCTTGATTTTTTACTCAGACCTCTCATTTCCTCACCATGGAAAAGAAAAAAAAAAAGTTATTTTGAGACTTTAAGCAAGTTCTCATGCAACAGAAGCTCACAATTTTTTTTTCCCATATAGGTAGTAAAAGGGTATCAAAAGCAGACAGATACTGCTCAAACACAAAGTGTTTTACTTCAATTATGTATGTTACACGGTTCATTCTTTTCTGTACACTGTGTTTCAAAACTCAAAATGTTTTGAAACATTTTATCAAATGTCTTAGTGGTTCTCAGCCTGTTTTATTCACCCTCTGGATACCCACTGAAAACAACAAAAATATTTTTTCTTTGCTTTTAAAAAATCACAGAATCATTACGGTTGGAAAAGTCCTCTAAGATCATCAAGTCCAACCATTAACCCAGCAGTGCCAAGTCCACCAATAAAATAAGTCCTTAAGCATCACATCTATAATAATAATTATGAAACCTCTCATTTCTGCCAACAAATTAACAAAAATATTTGTCATTCAATCTCAAGTGTGTGTGTGAGGAAATTTTGGATACCATAGGAAGGGTGATTGACTAGATTTTAACTGTGATACTTCTGGTCTTAAAAGCATAGCTTGTATGCACATGAGAGACAATTTCTGTATTTTTTTCAGTTGCTTAATTAATTTTAAACAATTTGCTAAATTTTCCATCCCAGAAATGACTTTTTAAAGATGTACATTACCAGAGAGGCCAAAGGATCCTGCACAGAAGAGCCACATTTACTGAAAAAAATTAAATGGGTCAGGCACCTTTCCCTGGTCCTAAGAACAAGTGGCACAGCATAGATCATGTCCATGTGTCCTTCTCCTTCTTTCCCAAAAAGTCCAGTGTCATTGCCTACAGTGCTTATCAGGAACACTGTGAGGTAACCAGCCAGCACAGACCAAGTGAGTGACCTGATGAGCACCTGACACAGGTTGAGTTTCAGTGCAGAGGTTTAGCAGAGGTTAGTTTTCCAGATTTTCAGAGATTTGTGCTTGTTTACATTATTGAATAAAATATAATCCTAGATTATAATGCAGGGACCCTCCTTTATTATATTTCAGCTATGGACAGTCCTCTGTTCATCTCTGCACAGACCCAGAAAATTTCACTTTTGAGCCAATTAATGGAAGCAAAGGGGAATATTCCTGTCCCAGGCTCACTCCCATAAGTGCAGGAGTGGGGCTCCATGTGTGGTCGCAGGTTGAAGCTCAATGGGCAAATTTCCAGGCGTGGTGGCAAGTGCAGCAGGTAGATCCCATGAGACTCATGGCGGGAAACTATTGCTGTGAAATGCTTTAAGATGTCTTTGAAGTCTCAGCTGTGAAAAATCATAACATTTCCACAAAATTGACATAAATTCTATGGTGATTATACTCAGTTAATATTAACTCTGGAGCCAGAGGTATAAAGCTGTGGCACCGAGTGGCAAGTGTGCTCGTGAAATTGGATAGCCCACACTGCAATTTGTAAAACTGGAGCGTGTGTTTGGCCGTTGGACGAAATTGGAACAGCTTAACTTTGTGTCATCAGTCCTAATAATATTAATAACACTTTTTTCCTAGATGGTAATTTTGGCCAATATTCCTCAAAGTGTTTTACAAAGTGACAAGTAAAATTAACTCCAGTTTATAGGATAATAATTCAAGGCAGAGAGGTGAAATTTCTGGCATTAGGACTTACAAGGTTCTGCTCACCCTGAACACCAGCCTGCTTTCTTGGTGCTGCTAAGTCCATATTTTGGACCAGCAGATTCTATATTCATGTCTTTATCTACCCCACTGCCCTTACAATACTCTGTGTATGATATCTGTATGCATGTATCTTGTATGTATGATATAAAGGATTCAGGCTGGTTGCTAAAAAGAAAATAATCTGTTGCTACTGGAATATTATTTTATGTCCAAAACTGTGTGAGCAAAATAAAAAATAAAAGCAGGTGAAGAGAAAGCAGGATAGATTTTTCAATGCAGTAATTATTACTTGTGAGGTCAATTTGCCTTTTCTAAACTGTCCAAGTGTCTCAAGAACTCTTGTTCTTTAGAGATAGTGAAACAGGGAAACAAAACCTACTGGCATAAATCATTTAAATAGATAAATTAATAAAAGCAATTAGCAGGCATGAAACTCTCAACCAGCTCTGCTCTTCTTCTAAGCTCAAGTGTTGCCTTCACCCTCTCGCAGAGCAGTAAGTAGGAAAAGAGCCAGACACATTGGGTTTAAAGGTTCAGATACTTCCTCCTCCCCTGCCCAACAAAGAGAGTTGTCCAAAATATTTCCAAAGTGAATTATAACAGAGCCAACCACAAGAATGTCCTGCCATTTCACAGGGGCTTGTTCCAAGCCAGTCTTGCTGTTTTCCCGGTGGAGAGGAGCAAAAGAGTTACAGCGTGATCTTCAACCTCAGCCCCATCAGCCCTTTCCAGCCTCAGGAATCTCTGGGTAATTGATGACCAGCTGCCTTCTGCCTCTGTGGCCATGGAGGTGATTAACAGGGTACTTGCTAAAGGGTGAGAGCCATGCACTTTGTGTCACCATCTGTCATGAATGCACAGATCTCTTGCCGTGCTTTGTGCCAAGGTTGTGGGTGGACATGGCATCCGTATGGCACAGCTCCCTCTTTGGAATGCACCACTGGAAATGCAGGAGGACACCACCAGTGTTTGTTCTTACTTTCTGACAGCTTGGCTTTCCCTAGAGTTTTTCAAGGCCTTTCTCTTGGCTTTGTTAAGAGTGGTTTCCAGTTTGAATCTCTCATCTTTAAAGGCAGCTTATTAAAAAGAGGGAAAGAGGCTTTTTAAAAAGGCAGATAGTGAGAGGACAAGGGTGGATGGTTTTAAACTAGAAGAGGAGAGATTTAGATAAGTTGTTAGGAAGAAATTCTTTACTGTGAGGTTGGTGAGGCCCTGGAACAAGTTGCCCAGAGAAGCTGGGCAACACTTTCCATCCCTGGAAGTGTTTAAGGCCAGGTTGAGCAGGGCTTTGGGCAACCCAGTCTAGTGGAAGGTATTCCTGCTCATGGCAGGGGGATTGGAACTAGATGATTTTTAACCAACCCAAAGCATTCTGTGATTCTATGGTTTTTAATAATATCCTCCACAGCACAGCTGTTGGGGGCAAAAGCCATAAAAGGTCTTGGGTGCTGAACTCTCCTTCTAAGCTTCCATAAAATCCAAACCCCTGAATTACCTCCCATCTAACCTTTGAGATGCCCCCAAGGTACCATCAGCTGTTTTCCCTAACTTTGCCACAAATCCTTCCTCCTGGCACTTCTAAATAGCAAACAGCCCAACCTGTGCTGCATCCCTAAATGCTGCCAATCCTCTTAAGGGTACACCTGTACCCACCCAGGAATACACTTACTAGAGGTGAGGACAGGTGACTAAGGAAGGTCTAACTGTCCTTTAACACCATTTAGTGTGGCATATACCCTCTGTGATAGCACTGAGAAGAAGCTGGCAGGAGCCCAGTCCTTCACCTGCAGAGGAACTGCATTAACCCTAAGCTCTATACCATTTTTCAGAGGACATGGCCCTGTTTGTCACTATTATATCCTGGCTTATAGTAAGGGAACTACTCCCACTGTGACATTTCTTGTATAGATCTTCATAACTTTTTAAATTTAACCATTTGGGCTGAAATTTTACAAATGCATTTCACCTGTTTCCAAAATAGAGCCCAAGAAAAAATAATTCCATTGTCTCACAGTATAAAACACAATGAAACCCAAATAGGTGTTTCATTAAAAAATTCTACTATCCCTCTTCTCCAGAGCAGGGATTTGGAATTCATCAAGGGGCTTACCCTACTGTCAGAGACATGCCTTTTCCTGCGAAAACCTTCTCCGGTGAAATTACCCGGCAAAATTATCCTACGAAATGAGCCTTTGGGAACTCTGAGGTCGCACACACTCCACAGAGACTTTTTTTCAAGTTTAACAGCTTTGGAGTTTCCTCCAGCCCTGAGCCAAATATGAGTTTCCAGATAATTTGCTGCTCTTGGCTGTGGAAGGGGTGCTGTTAATGCTGGGGGAGCTGGGAGATGGGGGATGCCTCTCATGTGCTCCCATTGCTCCTCCTGCTGGAGTTGAGCAGCATGAGGGAGGTTGCTGGGGAGGAAGATGGGTAAAACTCCAGCTGTGTGGGAAATAGGTATAAGTAGGGCAACAGAAAAGACAGTTCCTCAAATATGGGGCTTGACCCAGTCATTGCTTCTGGGGTTGTCTGTTAAGGTTTTTCCCACAGTTACTGAAGTTGGCAGTTGGTAAAGTTTTTAAAGGAAAAATGAACTTTCTGTGCAAGCTTTATGTGCTGTCAGCTGAAGGGAGAGAAGTCATTCTTGTTACATGGGGAGATGTAAGCACAAGTGTTCACAGCACCAAGAGCAGGAATCTCAGAAGAAAAGCACATTGGGCCTCTTACAGCACTCTTTTCTCCCCAGGCAGTCCCCTACTCCATTTCCCCATATCCTCACATGAGTTATGGTACTGCCCTACGGCATCTCCTGGATCTCTGCACTTCTTCCTCACCCTCAAGACTACTGATCCTGAGCACTGGATGAGATCAAGATGGTTTGGAAGAGATAGGATCTGATCCTTGAATTCGAGACGCTATAGAATCATAGAATTGTTTAAGTTGGAAAGGACCTCTAAGTCCAACTGTTAAACCATCACTGCCAAGCCCACCCCAAGTGCCACATCTACATGTATTTTAAATACCTCTGTAGACCTTCTGCACATGGAAAGAAAACTGAGATTGCAAAAGCTACCTAAACTGTGGTTTTTCTTAATTTCTTGCTTGCCTGTGTGACCTAAAGCTCTTGGAGCATAGAGGGATGTGTACATGCATGTGTACATCATATATATTTTTCCCAGCTAATTTGTGCCTGGGATAACACAGAAACCAGACCATCTAGTGTGAAAATGTACAATATCCTAGGTAAAAATGCAGTCAGAAACTGGCATTTGGCTATGGGTTGCAAAGCTGAGAGACACCACAAATAGGATAACAAGGAAAGTTTCACACATATTGCTCAATAACCTAATGCAACTTTTTCAAAGCCTCAGTGGTGGATTCCTGTCTTCAGGCTCTCTTGTGGTCAAGGAAGTGTGAGGAGCCACAAATGACAGCATGATTTTGGCAGCAGTGAGCCAGCTTTGCAAGTCTTGCAGGACTCTGGTACTCCAAGACATTACGTTTTCATTCACTGCCGAAGTAAAAAGGGCATGCAGATGATTTTCTAAATTTTCTTGCCGTCTCCCCACTTCATGCACCCCCTCTCATTCATATGTGTGTGAGTCTGAGAATGAAAGAGGAAACTGACAGATTTATCTATTTCACATCACTTTTCAGTAATGTTATTAGGCGGAAAATAAAAAAAAATTTTTAGAAATGGAGACAGTAGACAGAACTGAAAAAAAACCCCTGTCTGAAATGGCATAAAATTTTATGTGGACATATTTGAAATTTTTCAACAAATCTGAGAGGGTACACATTTATTACATGTAGTTGGGACATTGGCTGGCAGATGGTTGAATTTCACTGCAGTGATTTTCTAGGTAAGTACTTTCACCACAAGCAGACACAATGTTTGAAGTCCTTTCAAATTGTAAAGACAAAAGCTTTTATGTTGGACACGATGTGAGACAGACTTGCCTGTTGAGGTCCTTAGTGAGAGAAGACATTCAGACACTAATACTGGTAAATAGGAGAGGATTAAAGCACCATTCCCTCACCCCAAGAGCAGCTCTTCATTGTGCTGGGCAGGGGGAGCTGCTCTTTGAGACAGTGGGGAGGACAAGTTCCTCCACAACTGGAGAATACCAGAGCTTCCTCTAGAGATGCCTTCTACCAAGAAAACCAGGATAAACCAAAAAATACTTTAAGTTCAAAATGAAAATCTGATTCCTTTAACCATGTCTTTTCAGACAGTAACACATAACTGAAGTTAAAACTTCCTTTGGAAGACAGAGGTTTTCAAAACTCTGCTGTGGCCAGTTCAGAATTTTTATGAGCTTGGACACATAAGGTGCAGACAAGGAGCAAGGGAAGACAAACAAGAAGCAATGAGCCTTTTTAGAATAGCCAGACGAGAGTTACATGAATGGTGTTCGTGTCTTCAATGCCTTCATGAAGGCTTTTCCAGAGTTCCAGGCTTATATTCCTCTAATTCTGATATGTCACACAAACACACATAAAACTATATTAGAAAGACATCAGTAAGATTACAAAACAGGCTTCAAAATGTTAATAACTAGACTTAATGCCTTTCTGTGCAATTTTCCTATCCTTAGCCCTGGCACACATGATAAGCAGCAGTATTATTGTCTGTCTGCCATTTTCGGTAGGAGCAGTGGTATTGGGGCTGGTTTGTACAGACAAGGGGACTAAATACCAGGTCTCCTTCTACTCCAGATCTAAGTGATAATTAAAGGGCTAACTGACCTTTGCAATGGATTGTCAATGACTGTTCTGGATCTGCTGCCAAAACAGATTTATTTGTGCATTAGTCTCAGGCTTGTTCTGCCAAGTGTTACGGTAGAAGAGATTTAAGACCAGTTTCAGAGCAGATACAAGTGAAATCATGTTTCACCTCCGTGTTGATAATGGTGAGACCAGAGATGTTTGAATGACACAAAGAGGTTGAAGAGATGCTGACATCACCTTTTGCTGAGTTGATCTTTGATTTGAGTCTCCTTGGACAGAGGCCACCAATTCTACCATGTATGTGCTTGTCTTGTGACAGGCCAAGAAGACTCCATACGTCCATGACGTGTGTGTAAACACACAGCTTTGCCTAGCTGCCTGTAACAAAATGCTATCAAAAAGAGAACTTTTTTTTTTCCTACCAGCAAGAGAGGAATGAATGAGATTACAGAAACCAGAAGGACTTCCCAGTTCACTGGGCAAAATCTCTGGAAGATTTAATTGTTTATTGTTTTAGTCAAAACAGTAAAGGTGCAATAGCAATTCTGGTATGTCTCTATAAATCTTCTAAGTTTGAATGGGTGTGAAGATTGTATTTATGGTTTCACAACCAGCTAGAATCTGCAATGCCTCAGAGGAACCACTTTGTCAAAGTGATGACTACTCAGATGGTTGGTTATGATCTGAGTCAACACTTCCCAGATACAGAAATGAAGAAGACACCACAATAATTGTCAAAAATTTATGATCTCAAAATTAGCAGTTTAACTCCTCTTTTGGAGCTCTTAGCTCTTTTTTTTTGCAGCCCCACTTTTTGTACTCAGCTGTGCTTCATTTGATGCAGGTTTAATAGGCAGATCTTCAATTTCTTTTTCTGCTCCTCATTGTTACATGTGCATTAATAGACACAGGAGCCTTGAGGAAAAAACTGAATATGATGAGATAACTGAAGAGTATCATAATTTACAGTGCCAGAAGGCAATGTTTGGAACTTGATTGACACCCTTAATTGTGGCATTTATCATCTTTCAAGTGCTTGATTCTACAACTATAAAATGTTCTTTCAGCATTGTTGGATTATTTCCTTATGAATTTTCAAATTTAATATCCTAAGTCTCAAAAAACCCCCACTCTCCCTTCCTCCTCCACGGCTCATCAGGTGCCACCATCCCATTCATGTGGGAAGGACTGGACTCTATTCACGCAGACTGTGGACCAACCATTATTAAAGATAAAAGAGAAAGCAGCAGTGAGAGTAAACTGTCCTCTTCTACCAGAGTTAGGTAGAGGTGAGAAAACTTCAGCAGTAATTTTCACAGACATTTACTGACTTCAAAGGAATAATGAGCAACAGAAATGCTGGGAGTCATCCAGACTGCATTGAACACAAAACCAGGGCTCATTCCTTCGTCCCCTTCCTCTCTTACCTCTCCCAGTCTCTTTCCTACTTCTGAGTATGCCTAATCTCATCCTTCTGCCCTAGTCAGTCTCAAATACAGCTGCTCAACACACAGCACAAAAATATCCAGAGTCAAATTATGCATGTGGGCATTTAATGATTCCCTGGATGGACAGACTGAAGAACAACGAGGCAGACAGACAAGTAGATAAAAGCTCCTAAATAGGTGGACTCGCACAAGCAGAGGTATGCTTTTCTTTGCAAAATATCTGATCTCAGATTTCATATTCTCACTGTGTCCAAAAACTGCATTAAAAGTATTTAGGGACACATTATACTAAATTTACAGTCTAGAGTCAGTACTTGTTCATACACATCAAAGCCTCACATAAACTTGGGCACATTTGACTCCACCGTACAGATGCTAATGAATTTTTTTTCTGTAGAGGTTTTCTTTTTGGTCACTCATGTGGTGGAGAAGATAATTTTCAAGAAGCTCAGTAAGTAAATTCAGTAAGGCCAAGGAAGTGGGTATTGTCATCTGTTAACTACCATGTTGAGCTTTGAAGCTGGGAAAAGCCACAGTGCTCACCACATGGCCATGGACAATTTCTGAGTGGTAATGTCTTCCTCCAGATGACATTATGTCAACCACTGTAATAATGTGCTCTCTCTCTAGCTTTGAAGGTTTTTTTCCGATCATTTCCTAGGATTTTATCGGAAGAGTCATGGACCTTAGGGGAACAACTGCCAAAAACTCATTGTGAAATTTTGCAGGATCAGATTACTGTGGTGGAGGGAGGGTGAGAGTCCAAGACAACTTTAGGCAAATCTGCCTAAATCAGTTTATTTGATACAGGTTGTCTGATTGCAGACAAAGCCTTATTTCAATAAGAAAATATTGTTGCTTAAAAGCAAGACAATTATATGGCTGTATTCCAGCTCAACAGAATAGACCTTGTAGAAAAATTACTTTTTTTCCTTAAGATAGCAATTTTCTATTAATATGAAGGAACAGTGCAAAAAAAAATCTTTGTAAGAATGATGCTTTATGAATGACTAAATGTTCATCAACTATTTATTACTCAGGTATCATGTACTGACAAGACTTCATGGCTTGTGCTCTAATGCTTTCTATTCTTTACATCTTTAACCTCTTTATTCTTTGAGTAACTCCTCTTCTGTGGAAAGAAAGTCTCTTTCAGGTCTGTAATGGTTGTGAAATGAAAATTAGCTCACTTACATCCTCATTGTCTCACCTAAAAAATGACCCAGAGCTAGCCAAAGCCCCTGGGTAGCTTCCATTACTATCTTACACTGCTACTTACCCATGGTCACACAGCAAGACTGTGAGATGACCAGAAACTGAAATAATATCTCCTATAACCAAGTCAAGTGCCTTGACCACAACACCATCTTTCTCTTATATCAATCACATGTGGTTTTGGTTACCCAAAATCTCATCAATGAGGTTTTCCATAAGAAGTGAAGCGCCAGCACAGGGCTAAAAGTGGCAGCCAGAAGGAGTGGCTGATGGCTAATGGCTTCTGTGGGATGGGATTGGTATTAATGAGGGCAGGACTTGCCCTTTTGTTTCTTGGCCCACAGAAGGATTTCAGCATGCAATGTTTGAGAGATGGGGATAAGGGGAAAAAGACGGTCCAGGTATGGATTTGTGCAAGCCAGCTACTTGGTCTTTTTGTTCAGGGTTTTTTTTCAGTCCAGTTTTTTTTATTGTGGTACAATATCACGGTCAGTCATTACTCAAACATATTGATCTTGCATCAACTTTTTTTCACTATAAGAAGTGTTGCATATTGTTAACACAATATGCATGTATAGTCAGGTGTTTCAGTCAAGGCTTGCATGAAACCCATATAAAGAGGTTTTCCTTGAAATCAGGTGACTGTGGTTTGTGTGTGGGGAGAGAGTTTCGATTCCAGCCTAACTGCCTTCAAGAAACATGCTCTGGCAGCTATGAGGAATTAAAAAGTTTTAATTCAACAAATCTTAGTAATTTGCACTGAAAAACTACCTGAAAGATATTTTTGTGAGTTGATACTCATTTTTAATAACTGTAGAGGCTCAGAATTCCAGAAAAAAGATCAAAATTCTTGTGCAAGTTTTCAAGGCAGAAAAGTGAGATGAGGTGGGTAGCTAAGACTGATGTGACTTAAATTCATGGCAAAAATAAAGGAATACGGGAAAATGATTCAATAAGCAAAGAATTTAGAAATAATGTGTAATTGGGGCAAGTCAGTACATTCAAATTAATTTGGTTCTCTTTTGAAACAGCACATTTGGTCTATAATAATATTTTCTGAGATATATGAGTTATATAGGCTTTTGCAAGGTCAGTTGACTGTGTCATCATTCTTCTGCAACTATGAACATTGCATAGTCTTAATAGCACATAAGTGAAATGAATTAAGAAATTATTAGCTAAGAGACCTCAGAAATAGGAATGTCATCAGGAAATTAGTTTTTAATATGGTATATCCACTGGGCTTCTATAGGGATCGGTATTGTGTCATGCATTCAGTGCTTTTGATCATTGTTCTGAAAACAATAATAAAAATTGCTGTTCATGAAGCTTTCAGATTAAACAAAGTTTTCCTGGTGGCTAAATAATATATGAAGACAAAGCCTCAATGCCGAGTGAATTGGATCATTCAGTAACCTCATCCTAGTCAAACAAAGGATAGTTTGGCAGGTAGTTCAGAGTGTGCAGGAGATCTCCAGATCAGCTATAAATGTTTTTCTGGAAAACATGGGTAGTTTTATTAAAGCTATGCTTTGGACAATACAAGATGTGGGTCAGTCCCCATTATTTCCAAATTTTCAGTTTTATACCCCAAGGACCAAGTTCACCTAACCACAGGTATACCCTTAAAATCTGGACTACTGCATAGAAGTAGTCACTCTGGATTCCATAGTCACAGAATCACAGAATCATGGAGTGGTTTGTGTTGGAAGAGACCTCCAAAGATCATCCAGACCAACGCCCTTGCCGTGGGCTGGGATATCTTCCACTAGAATAGATTGCTCAAAGCCTCATCCAGTCTGGCCTTGAACTCCTCCAATGACATCCACAGCTTCTCAAAGCAAGTCGTTCCCGTGTCTCACCACCTTCATAATAAAAAAATTCTTCCTTATGTTCAGTCTAAATCTCCCTTCTTTCAGTTTAAAATCATTGCCCCTTGTCCTGTCACTGCAGGCACTGGTAAAAAGTCTTCCTCCACTTTTCTGATTAGCCTTCTCTACAGATTGAAAGGCCTCAATTAAGCGGAGCTTTCTGTTCTCCCAGCTGAACCACTCCAGCTCTCTCAATAGTCAATAAGGAGAGATGCATTTTAAATTCATGGTGCACCTTTTCCAAACATGGATAACAAAACCAAGCTAGATTAAGCAATCACCAAGGGATCCTATTTCTTTCCTTTGCTTATAGTAGATGCCTGGGTGAGCATCCTCAGTGTAGATATCCTCACTGTAGATTTATAAAGTTATACAAGATAAATCCCACCTCAAGGGAGAACAAAGGAAACAAATTCCCTTGAAGTCATGAGACACTAACATATCTCTTACTAAATTATACCTTCAAAACAACATATATTAGGAATAACACAATTCACTGTTAAAGAACTGACAACTCATATTGGAAGACAGTCTGAGAAATGATGAAAGGGCTCAGTTTTCAGAAACAGTTTCCTGGTTTCACAGAGAACTTTTTGAATCACAGACTGTGTACCCCTCATATTTCATTTATATCATGACACTGCAGATTGAGCAAAACAGTGGGGTTTTGGTATTTATGCCATTAGTTTTCTCTTAAAATCCATTCTTCAAGGTAAAATTCAACAATAACATCAGTGTATTCTGATTGGTGGAGACTTCAGGGTGTCTTTATCACAAACTCAACCCCATTTGTCCTTCAAGCAAGCCTACTGACATTTCCAATGAAGAGGAAGGGAGAATGGCAGGCCTGTTCACCCTTACGTGTCTGGCTTGCCTCCCTGATGTGACATCATTGCTCATGCCCTACTCCAGCATAATCGAGCAGGTCAGTGGTTATTCCAAACTTCACCCATTCCAGATTCCACCCTTAACCCTCCAAAATAAGTCTTTTTTAGTTAAATGATTCACTTATTAGATAAAATAAACATGAAAATAATGTCAAATTAAAATAAAGAGAAGTAGCATGAAGTTAAATTCAGACTGACACTGAGCAAACAGTCTGGCTGGAATCATTATACCCTTTTGAAAACAGGCACGGATATCAGAGCATGGATCCAATTAGTTTCAATTGGGAGGACCCTTCCTGTTCCTGGCTCCCTGAGCTTAAATCTCACCATTTAGATGTTATTTTAGAGTTAGGGACAACTGTCCTACAGTTGCCATCTACAGGAACTCAAGAAACCTGCAAACTGTGTTCTGAGCTCAGGTATTGAAACAAAGCGTGAAATTTATCATTTGCAAAGATCATTAAGACCGTAGTCATGTAAATCTTTAACAGGCCTTGGCTTCTATAAAAACTTGGAGAGAGAGAAAATCCAAGCCAGATTCACCAAGTTCAAGCACTGGTCTTCATGTCTGGAGCCAACAGGCAGGCCAGTGAGCACAGAAGAAAAATGATCAGAAAGGGATGTGCAAGGGCTGCTCTTCCACTGCCCGAGAGAAATGCTAGACCACACTTTCAGGCTTGCTGTTATTAATTGGAGTCCACGAGTGATTTATTTAGATGCACTAGCAGACCACCTACAACCACTCGTTGGCTTTCCTGCTGGTGCCTCTTCCCTCAGCCCGGCAGGTACAAAACGATGTGCAAAGCAATACAAAAAAGCAAGTCAGGAACGTGGAGAAAACTTGTGGCTGTAGGCAACTTTCTGCCTTTCAGACGTAGCCCCCTTGTTGAAGTTGTGGTATCATATAAGGAAAACACAAAACCACAAAATTAATTTGATGATGCCAAGTGAAAGTCAGGGAGGAACTTTTCACAAGGACAGGTATCACAAGGGGGAATTGCTTTAAACTGAGAGTGGGCAGGTTTAGATTGGATATAAGGAAGAAATTCTTTACTTGGAGGATGGTGAGCCCCTGGTACAGATTACCCAGAGAAGCTGTGGATGCCTCTTTCCTGGAAGTGTTCAAGTCCAGGTTGGAGAGAGCTTTGAGCAACCTGGGATAGTGGAAGGTGTTCCTGCCCATGGCAGGAGGATTGGAACTAGGTGATCTTTATGATCCCTTCCAATACAAACCATTTTGTGATTCTATGCCAGTTCAGGATATGCTGTACACAGGATTCTTCACTGAGCACATCTGCTATTGATGCCACTCAAATACAAACCCCAGAAGAGGAGGGAAGTACATTTCCCAGATAAGCTAAGCTTGTTTGAGCTCACTGACGGGAAGACACCTTTCAGGTTCATGTGGAAGAACAATTCTCAGCAGCACTTGGTAGATTTTAAACCACTATTGAAACCATGTGAAGGGTGTGTATAGTGCGAGGTTCATCCCTACTTGTTTGCAAACATACCACCACCCTGAGAACTGGCAGTTCTCCCCAGCTTTGTCACAGGAGGTGACATTTTAATATCCTGACCTAACAGAGCTCAGGAACATCTCAGCAGCTACCTGTCATGAGGCAAGTGTAAGCACCACGGATTCATGCAGTGCCTGATTTTGCATGCAGTAAGAACCAAAAAGAGCATCAGGATGTAATTTCAAATACCTAGGGTTTTATTTATATTTTATGAAGAAAATATGGACATTGACCATCTTTTTTTTTCCTTTCAATTTCTTTTTAAAATATCAAAGCAAATGGAGTCATAGTACTTCTGCTGGTACACCCAAATTGTTCTTTGGATTTCTGTATATTTGGTGGCAAGCAGTTTTCCTCTCTCTCTCTGCGACACCACGAACTGTCAATGCACATAAGTGTATTATATCCACACTTAAATTCCCTTTCAGCCCAGTGGAAAACATACATGTATTTTTAATTATTAAACTGTTGACTTTGAAAATTGGACAACAGTGATTTAAAATAAAAATCAAAGCTGATATCACCATCTCTGCCAAGTAAGAGCGATCCAATCAAAACTTGGCATAATCAAGTGGTATGAATTCTTCCAAACAGTCATTACAATCTTTAAAGCAATCCTTCGTCCAAAAGGCTGATACAGCACCAGTCATCACTCCAAGGAAGCATTAACAAAATAGGTAAGAGAAAAGAAAAGGTAAAAGAAAAAATGTCTTATTAAAAATCACACAAATTGGGCAAGAAAAGTCTTGACTTTGTTTTTATTATACTTGTTTCTCAAATATGACAGGCTTCTCTAGGTTCAGTATTCTCTGGATGAGGACATCAGCTTTTCAGCAGAACACTTTACATCCTGGCAGTGGGTCACAGGGGCATGGCCACACAAATAAAAGCCATGTTTAGAGCATTCTTGAGAAATAAAACCAGTAAGATGGAATTGCTGTAGAATTTCTCTCTTACTGCCATGGGGAGGCTGAAGATCTCTGCCAGCATCTGGTAGCTCCAGGTCAAAACCACAAGTATAAAAGAAAAAAGGTGGAAGATAAGCTTGGCTGGGGAAAGGGAAAGGTATCCTTAGTGCCAGCTCCACCCTCCCAAGATGCTGATCTGCAAGACTAGCCACCTTCCCAGCACACCCTTTGGGGGCAGCTTGGCCCTGTGGTTCATATGGCCACTGATGCCAACAGAAAGATGATCCTTGACCCACACACTCCCAAGCAGAGTCAGCAGCCCAGGCCTTCCCCCAGAACACAATTGGCCACTTGCAGCTTCCTTGCTTCCTCCAAGACACACTTCTTGTGCCCCATCACTCTGTCAGATGGTACAGTCTGACACTGTCATCCCCCTGTTCTCTCTCCACAGTCCTCAAGGACCAACACATCCATATCAAGATGTAACAACAAATTCAGCCTGTTGGAGTAGTTCTGCTCTGGAAAGGCTGCCAATAAACCAATGTCTAATGGCCACCTGCGTGCTAAAAGAAAAGTTTCGGTTTACTTTACTAGGGAAAAAAGATGGCCAGAGTAAACTACTGAGCCCAGGATCATTGCTGTTGATGACTTGAGTCAAAGTGTTACATCCAAGACTGTCAGTTTGATCCACTCATACCTACAAAACCAGAAAGTGAGACTATCTCCTGTCACCTGAATGCAACCTGCTGAGCTTGACCTCTTGATATATCATGGAAGTAATTACTTGTTCTACAACATGATCCATATCTTCCAACCAAGTCCACAGATTACAAGCACAGCTGGGAATAACAATGTATGTCCTCACCAGTTTGGACCAAGGTGAGACAGAACAATCATTCAACATTGTTTGTGCTCTGTGGAACTACAGATCTTTCTCTGATACTCTTATCTTTACCCTTAAAAATACAGAAGAGAGGCTGCAAAGAGCACTCAGCTTTTACTAGCATTGGAATAAGATTTCCAGGGAAGTGGTAAAATCACGATACCTGGAAGTGTTTAAAAGATGTGGATGGTGTACTTGGGGATATGGTTTAGTGGTGAACACAGTGATGCGAAGTGCTAGACTTGATGATCTTGGAGGTCTTTTTCCAACCCTAATGATTCTATGATTCCAAGCCTTTTTTTCTCAGCAGGTGTGAGTCATAAATTAATAAATCCTTGGAGAAAAATTGAGAAACTAAGAGAAAGTGTTTCCTAATTGCAAGCCTAATGCCACCATTTCATTATATTTCACATGAGAAACCTGGGAATATTGTATAGAAGATTCAGCATCTCAGCACAAGGATGCTTTTACACAGAAGGTATTTAGCAAGAAAATAACTGGGGATTGCCTTCATGGTCCCTCGATGATGGATGGTCTAAAGAAATTCAACCTAGGAGATGATGATGAAGACTATAGTATGGCTCCTATCGACCCAGATGCACATGTGAATTAATATGCCTTTGCATGATCCCTCTCCTCCATTTTTATCTCACAATATCGGAGCAGCTTCAGGCTCAGTTTCATTTTTTTTCAGCACAAATCTCACCAGCTGCTATTTTATTCATTACCGCATTTCATCTATTTTAGTTGTAAAGATGTCTTATAAATAAACACATAAGACCTGCTTTCAGTGTCATGATACTGAAAGCCAGCTGAGCAGATGCTACAGCAGTAGATGGTAGCCCTCTTGTTGACATCACAGACACCAGAGAAAGGCTTTTAAGAAATGGTTCTGGAAACACCATCTTGAAGACACCCACACAAAAAAAATTGTTCATCTTGATCTCGGTAATGCATTTGTACATTTGTTGCCCAGAGAAGCTGCGGCTGCCTCATCCTTGGAAGTGTTCAAGGCCAGGTTGGACGAGACTTGGAGCAACCTGTTCTAGTGGAAGGTGTCCCTGCCCATGGCAGGGGGTTGGAATGAGATGAGCTTCAAGGTCCCTTCCAACCCAAACCATTCAGTGATTCTGTGATTCTGTGATTTCCATTGCTTGCCCAGGCTCAGGGTGAAATGCACAAATGAGAGCCCCTCCTGATGTCTGCTTTACAACAAGAGATTATGGCCTTTCTGGCTCCTTGAATTTTATAAACAATGCAGTCTCAGCACACGGGCTACTGTTTTGTATATTAAATTGTTGGGGGGGGTGGTATCAATAAACAGCTGCACGGTCCAATTAGTACTGTTTACTGTCAAATTAACAAGGAAAGTGATACTTTCTGCTCTTTGTTTATAACTCTGCACAGTTGGCCCTGGCACCAGAAAGACTAAATGAGAATGGACATCTCCTGATGGTAGATGCTCTCCTAGATCAAACAGAAGGGAAATTTTGTTTGCCTTATAAACTAAACAGTATCTTTTCAGGTTCATGTGCTCAGAATAACAGCTATTCAGTTGCACCAGCTGTTTTTTATTTCACTGCTAATTGTATGTCTCATTCCTCAGCCGACTTGCAGGTCATTGTTTGATTGCTGATGTTCACTCAGAGAAAGGGAACAGGAGTCCAGTGCACATGTGTGTGCATGAGGTAGAACAGTGGGTAAATGTTTAAATTCCTGGATGAAAGTTGTGTACAACTGTAGATTTCCTTCGTACTGAGCTTTAGGAGACAGGCCTTGGCCTTTCAGCATGCTCTCTGAGCTTTGCTTTTGGAAAGATGGTGTGCAAAGGATGTCAAACACTTGCTTTGAGTCTAAAGAAATTGTCTGAGCTCTCTGGTCAAAATATAAATAGTGAATGGAATTGAAACACCACTTTTATTAAAATATATACTTTAATAGGGAAAACTTAATTTATTCCAACTAAGCTTCATTTTTAGGTGTGCTCCAGGCTACTTGAATCAGGAAAATGTTCTCTCTGTGCACTGTGCTTCTTGCCATTCACTCACTCTTCTGACTTTTCCTCCTTCACCTCTCCATTCATTGCAATTTCTCTTATAATCGCTTATTTTCTAAAGCCCTCTGCACTCAAACAGAAATATAGAAAGGCTGTCATCACATTGCAAATAAAAAAAAGAATTGATCACACAAACTGTGCACAACCTCTGATTATGATAAACTTCCCCCTAATTTTACATGATTTGCATTATAGCCTCTTCAAGACGGGTTTTTGCAAAACATTTGATATTTGTGTATCCTTCTCCTTTAATCCAATAATAATTTTTTCTTGTATTTGCAAGAGTATAATGAGGAGAGCTGTGTGGAGAGCTTCCTAGAGCTTTATTTCTTATCAGAGGAGGCAAAACTTGGAAAAAGTAAATATATAGACTGTTTACATCCTTTTGTTAAATGCTCAGAAACTGTGTGAATGAAGGTGGCGTAAATGCTTGGATGCATTAAAACCAAAAGGCAGTTCTTCTCTGTCTCCAGTTAAAAGGCTTTTGTGTGGTATCATGTTGGTAAGAACTTTGAAATGCTATAAATAGGTAGATACAATCTCTAAAGAATGTCTTTGAGGTCATTCTAACTCATCCATGTCAAGAAAAAAAATTCGCTATAGGCAAAGTTGCAGATCACATAATAATTGGTAGGCAGTTAAAGCAGTAAGAGGGGTCATTTCTCCAAAGTGACTGATGAGCACTGCAGTGAGGTATGAAAGGTGGGATGAATAATGTCCAGAGCGCTTTCAAGACACATTTACCTGTGAGCTGGGCATCTGACCCCTGTTTTAGTCACTGGAGGTTTAATCCTAAACCGTGAGGTTCATCTTGCTGTGGACACCTACATCAGGTAAGATGTTCTTTGCCCAAGGTTCCACTACATGTACCTATAAGATTTTTACTATAATGGGGCTCAAGACAACTTGGTGGATATGTACACATATAGATACCTGAAATTATGAATTAAGGTGACACCTAAGTTACTTGCCTAAGTTCCCTGTATAAAATATGGAGAGGAATGTCCCTTATTACATCTTTAGAGGCAACCGTAAAATAACAGGTGGGATGTCCTACTCCACTAAATTCCAAGGAACCCTAGATCATTTAAGCTGCCCACAAAGCTTTTGAGGAGTGAAATTCAGTGGGAAAAGAGAAAGGGAGGTGGGGAGAAGGGGAGGGAAGAGAGAAAGAGAGAGAAAGAGAGAGAAAGAGAGAGAAAGAGAGAGAAAGAGAG
>JAWWLV010000121.1:109685298-109734388 GCA_035041135.1 Platyrinchus mystaceus | reverse complement strand
AAAGAAAGAAAGAAAGAAAGAAAGAAAGAAAGAAAGAAAGAAAGAAAGAAAGAAAGAAAGAAAGAAAGAAAGAAAGACTAATTTCTCATTTTTATTAGAAAATAATATCATGTATTAAGAAATTATGTGGTCATCTTTACTGGAAATTTTTGAGAACAAATCCTAACGTGCTATAAAGCAAAATTCAAATCAGGATCCTAGAAATTGAAACTTTCCCTGTGCTTTTATCTGGATGCTTAATGATATACTTCTGATCCAAAAGCCTCTGTAATATTATTCCTTCAGTATAACACTACTACACAAATGACTAAACTTCAGAGATAAGTGAAGCTATTTCTGAACGTTTCTGGACATTTTAAAGCTGAGGAAAATTGCACCAGATTAACACAACAGCAAAAGGTGCCCAAATAATATACAACATAGCTTCTCTAAACCTTAAACACGGTGTCTATTTAACTATAACAGCATTTCTGTTATGTGATGCCAACTAATGCAGGGCAACTGTAAAGTCGAAGAGGATAAAGGAAATCACTTTTTTCAAATCTCTGCCAGACTCTTTCAAAAGAGAACTAGGAATGTAGCAAAAGTGATCAAAGGCAAAAGAGCCTGCCAGGCTTTATTTACTCTCTACTCTCTGTCTGTTTGGGATTGACATTTTTTATATTTTTATTTCTTTTTTAAAAACAATAGTTTAGACAAATGTGTCTAGACTGATGGTAGAGCAAATGTGACATTAATTATGGATTCTTACACGGTGGCTCAGCGTATGTGGGCAGTTGCCAGTTCCCAGGGAAACAAAAACTGCCAGGCTGCCAAACTGGAAATAGCTGCTCATCTTACCATGGTCCCTTCTCAGAGCATGACTGGTGTCAGAGGCTTCAGAAGAGGTTGCTATGAACGGATGTGGGCAACTGTAGGGCACCTTTTGCATTTCCAGTACAAGGTGTCAATGGAGAGGTGTCTACGAGGGGATTTGTTTTCACAGCTCTGCAGGAGGTACTTCAGGTCCAATCACATGCCATGTGAAAGCCAATTTGGCTTGAAGAAAGTTTTGTGCAAAGGTAGTGAGGTTGTCTCTGCATCCCAACCTGACCCATTTAGTGGAACCCCTGAGTCTGCTCTCACAGGGTTGATTTTCTCAGGCTCGTCCACCAATGGGTACCCAGGAATTAAGCAATATTGTGGATCTTTTATGACAGTGGCAAACATCTTCCTTGCTGGGAACACCTCCCATTTTGGGAAGACTTTTGTGTTATTCTGATTCCAGTGCATTGGTGGCTCCAAATAAATGTGCTATCAGCTAATAAACTAATGCTTTTCATATCTCAGTTGCTTCCTGGTGATGGCTCTGATATTTTAGCAAAAATCATTATTCTAAAGTGCTCTGCTGAATATCATACTATTTCTGCTTTTCTCACCCTCAGAACATCAGATCTCCCTGCATGATACCCCACTCCTTCTCTTTGTGTCATCAGCAAATTATAGAATCATAGAATAACAAACGGATTAATGTTGGAAGGGAACTTAAAGACCATTCAGTTCTGACCACCTGCCATGGAAGGGAACTTAAAGACCATTCAGTTCTGACCACCTGCCGTGGGCAGGGACAGCTTCCACTAGACCAGGTTCCTCAAAGCCCCATCCAGCCTGGCCTTGAACATTTTCAGGGATGGGGCAGTCACAACCTCACTGTGTCTTACCACACTCAGAATTTCTTCCTAATATGTAACCTAAACATACCCTCCTTTAGTTTAAGTCTATTCCCTCTTGTCCTATCGGTCCATGCTTTTGTGAGAAGTCCCTTTCCAGCTCTCTTGTAGGACAAGAGACACTGTAAGGGGCTCTAAGGTCTCCTTGGAGCCTTCCCTTCTCCAGGCCGAACAGCTGCAACTCTCTCAGCCTGCCCTAATAGGAGGCTGCTCCAGCCCTCTGATCAACTTTTTGGCTTCCTCTGGACACATTCCAACAGGCCCACGTCTTTCTTGTATTGGGGACCCCAGACTTGGATGCAGCACCACAGGTGGAGTCTCACAACAGCAGAGTAGAACAGCAGATCAAGAGCCTTTTGTGCTAAAGTGACAAATGGCCATTTTAAATGTGCTCATCCTTACAAAATGGTTAATGACAAGCACAGTTTTTGAAAAAAAACCCTAATCTTGCAACCTTCTTCCAGTCATACACATGATTTCTTTCATCACATTCATTTGTTCTTTCTATTGAGCTGATTCCTTACACATCTTCTATCTAATTCGTATTTGATCACTGATCAGCTACCACTCTTATTCTGATGTGGAGTTTTTGGAGGGCACAACAAGACATAAACACAGTATAATAACAGGTCAATGTCATTTACTGTAGAACATATTACTGACCATACCCTTCTCAGTTTATACATGAAGTTATATTAGTGTTCCAGACCAGGTTGTCAGCTTCTACACAAGTTTATAGGTAATGTCTTTAGCAAGAAAAACACTTATTAATATTTGAGCCCATGACTGAACCTAAAACAAGAAACCTAAATTTTTTTAAAAAAGAAGTGTAGGCAAATGACTTTGTCTTTTAACAAAGACTCAGCATTATAATTTTTAGAATTTGCCAGACACAACCTATTATTGGTTTGCCCATATTAAAAACTTCCTGGCTTTATATTTAATCAAAAATAGCTCTGACTGGCAGAAGTGCTGACGGCTGTAACCTTCTGGTTATCCACAGGACTAGAATAACAAGGGCAATGGGGTAACCTCTCCTCACCCTGCCTCTTCATGCTGTCTGTTCTCCCAGAGGGTCTAACTCTTCCCACTCAGTCTAGGGCTGTTTTGCTGAGTCTGACACCAGTCTGTGGAGCTGAATTTCCTGTAGGAATGCCAGGGACAAAACCAGAGTCGATGTGTAGCCACAAAGAATCCCTTAAAACTTGACTTAGAAAAATGACTCAGACTGGCTGAGGAAGCCAATTCATACAGATAACTACTCTCTGCAGCACTCAGGCGAGGCTGAAAGAGGTGGGTAAAGACTCCTGCCCTGTTATTAAACAAGCAATTTCCCTGAATTCTCCCTGAACTGAATTCTCCATTGCCTTAAGTGATCTGCTGGTGAAAGAGCAGCAGTCAGCTCCTCTGGTGCCAGAACCACAGGCGCTGGGCATCACTAGAGCATCGCGCGTTCTCTCCGCAGGCAACGCGTCTCCCGAAATTTATAATTCCCCACTTTTTTTGAGAGGTGTGAATGTGGAGCCACTGAAAGTGGGTTGGGTGGGGATGGACCATACACTTCTATGTACGTTCAGCATGGAGAAGAGAAGGGTCCAGGAGATCTCACTGGGGCGTTTTAGTACTTAAAGGGAGACTATAAAAAAGAGGGAGAGTGACTTTTTATATGGACAGGTGATGATAAGACAAGGGTTTTAAACCAAAAAAGGAGAGATTTAGATTAGATGTTAGGAAGAAGTCCTTTATTCAGAGGGTGGTGAGGCCCTGGCACAGGTTGCTCAGAGAAGCTGTGGATGCCCCATCCCTGGAAGTGTTCAAGGCCAGGTTGGAAGGGGGCTTTGAGCAACCTGGTCTAGTGGAAGGTGTCCCTGCCCATGACACGGGGATTGGAACTTGATGATTTTTAAGGTCCCTTCCAACCCAAACCATTCTATGACCCATCAGGATTTGAGCCAAATCACTGTGGTATATATGTAAATAGATGTATCACTTCATTTAATGGCCAAGAGGCAATTAGCACATTAACACACAATCAGCACATCAGCACACAAGTAGTGTGGCTTTGTCCTCCTGAGCTAAAGGAATGATTTGGGCATGTTTTGTCTCATTCCACTGGTGCAAGTGGGCAAGGCAGGTAGAAAAACCTGGAAAACTAGGACTTGAGAGATGTGCCAGCAGGACTGCCACCTTCCCTGTGGACTGTATCACCTCCACTTTAGCCTCCACCTAACAGCTACTGTCCAAGGAACTTTCTGCCTCCTCAGCTCTACCACATTGCCGTTTATGAGCTGATGCTGCTGGTGTTTACATGAAGACACCAGACTATGAGCAGCAGGGCAGGATAGTGAGCCCCAACAAAGAGGGAGAGCAGGCAGCTGGTGATGATTGTGCCTGGATCCATCTCTGTCAATTCCACCAGCACTGTTTGTCAAACTCCTAGGTCCTCATGCTGCCCCTTTTTCATGTGGTTTGGCTTTCAAGGCAGGACAAGTTTATTTAAATGAACTCCCTGATATCAGGAGGGTGGAAAAAAAATTTAACTTTTAACTCAGACCTTGCGAATAAAACTTCTCTTTCTACAAGAGGAAAGCAGTTCTTTGGAGAATTGTGTCCAGCAAAGACGCACCCTGAAGAGAAACTTTTACAGCTACAACACACAGATGAAACTGGAACGGCCTTTAAATTGTATATCAAGGAATTTCTAAAGAGCAGTTCAAAATGAGGGCTTATGTTACTTAAACCAGTTTAAGGAGCATAACTGCACCTACCAAACCATGTGCCCATAATCAGGAACAGCAGCAGAAGCAGAGAGAGGAGAAGATGAGGTCACATATGGGGCCAGGGCATTTCTTCCCAGCATGAATATTAGTTGATGGTTCTTGCTTCCCTCAAAACACACAGAGAAAATTTGGATGTACAACCTTCCTTTGGAGCATCCATGGTATAAAGGCACTAAGTTCATTAAAAGCATTTATTTCATAAACACCAGGCAAACATGCCCAGTTGGTAGGAACTATCAAGAAGAATAGAAAGATGGTAGCAACTACTGGGCAGAGTAAGATCTACCACATGACAATGAAAGACTATGAATTATATTTTGAGCTTCCTAAGCCACCAAATAACTCTAACCTTTTTTGTCCTCACTTGGACTGACATTATCCACATATCAAATTTTTTAAAAATTTCTAGAGGATTATTCACATTCTGTTAAATCTTGGGCGAAGAAAAATCCTTCTTTTTCAATGGAATCCATAAGTGACAACAGCACATGGATTACAGAAACAAATTATCTGCTGTGCTGTTCCCACTGTGCACAGTTGTATTAGTTTACTTAAACTTGTCCAGCTTCTGCCAGTGGTCAAATCCTTAACCTCAGTGCACAACAGGAGAACAGCGACTTTCCATCTACTCCCATTTACAAGATGTTTCCTAAACACTGTCTAAATTTAAGTAGGTGGTATTTTCCCATGGACATTCATAACTGAAGAAGCTGGAGATATAGTCAATATAATCTAGACATTCTGTGTTTTAGTACTTGTCTTATTAATGTTTCTCTGTGCCTCACTTTCCTTACCAGTAAAAGGACCTTGATAAGTCCCGAAGTACTATCAATACAAGATAGTACAGTCAAATTAGCCAGTTCTGTTTGTTTAGCAAATTCTAAAACAGAAGTGATATTCAACATTAGTAAACATGCATGCAAATCTAATTGTAATTTTAAAAAATGTCCCAAAAGACTAAAGCTCTGCAAAATAGTTGACCAGGAGCTGTTATTTTTCCTTTGATTTTAAACCACCTTTTTACAGACTTTTTAAAGTTTTTTAAAGTTTCTAGTAGTTTTCCTGGTTTTGCTCATTTCTAGTTTTTTGTGTTGAATAATGCCTATGTGTTGGGTTGACTTGTTTTGTTTAGTTTTCCACTTTCCAGTATTTTTTTGTTGAATTGGTCACTTCTCATGAAAAGTGCTTATCTTTCCCTATCCTTATTGTGATAAGAAAGGGCTAGAGACTGTGGACAATAGGCATTTTTCCTACCTCTTTTCTTTTTATTTTAATATATAATTGGACTTTTGGAAGAGAAAATCCCTTGAAATAAATACAATGCAACCTGAGAATAGGTTTTTTGTATCGTGCTAAAACTTGATTTCTTCATGTGGGCTAGCTGGAGGCTGTTGCAATAAATTATATGTTCCCAGCATCCAGAGATTTTGAACAGTCACTGCCAAATGCCAGGATTTGCTATTAATAGCAATCTTTTGACTACTCCCTGTCCCATAAATGACTGTTTCTGATACAGAATGGCTCATACTTGGTGTGAGCAACATATGTGCAAGACTGCACACTCATGAAATACACATGCTCCCTATGAAAACATGGACAGAGATACAACAGAGCAGAGAAAGAGGAGATGAGAATATTTTATGTTTTGAGAGAGAAGAGAAAATCCAAAACACAAGCAAATAAACCTCTTGAATGAGGGGTCCTAGGTGAGGAAGGTGTGTAAGCTTGTGTGTGGGATCTCATGAGTATTAATGGGATATTGATTGCCAAAGCTCAACTCCCACTGAGACCCTTGGAGATCCCTCCATTACCTTTTATGGATCCCTGCTCCTTCTCCTTCTCCCCCAGCCTTGCAACTCTTGCCCCAGGCCTTCTTGCTGAGCCTTTTGCTCAGCTAATTCAGCTCATTAAAGTGACAAAAGATGTATCCAACAAAAAAGAAGTGTGGAAGTGTGCCATTTCCTGCCATTTTACTGGGGAGACTCAGCTCACAGCAGGGCTGGGACAGCAGTAGAGCCACCTAAGTGGAGGTGCAGGACTGCAGGACTCTGGTGCTCAGCTGTCCCATGACTTCCCACTCCAACACCTTCCAGAAATCTGCCACTAGTTGCTTATGATGGATATATCTATTTAAGTATTTCACTTTAACATAAGCACATTGACTGCATCTATGTTAGTATATAAGCATGGGAGCAATGCTTCGCTGGATGTCCATGTCCACACTGCTAATCTTGAAAGTGGGAAGCTGCATCTGAACTGCTACTGGGAACAGTGTGAGCTCTCTTCTAGCTCCCAGCTCACAACTGGATCCTGCTGGGATCAGGCCAGAAGCATACTGGGGAAAATTCAGGCAATTTAGCAGCAGAGACAATCGAGGGGCTGCACCTGAAATACTCCTTGGCACTCTTTAAGCTGTCAGCATAGGGGAAAACACTGTGTCTGTGGTAAAAAAAAAAAAAAAAAAAAAAAAAAAAAAAAGTCAACCAACCAAACCATAACAGCAGCAGCAACATAAGGACATGGAGCAACCAAAACTATCAAAACCACTGCTGGTCTCCCAAGACACTGTGGTCTCCATTCACATTTTTATCTCAGAGCCTTCCTAACAAGATGTCTTGAGTCAACAAGGTATTTACTTATTTATTTGTCCTCTATCCCAGGATTGAGTGACCAGTCTTTTACTGATTTTCCTTCTTTCTTGAGGATTTTGTTCCATCTCCCCACCTCCCCTTTGTATCAGATGACCCTGTCATATAAACGTTTCCCAAATACTCCCAGCATGTGCATCTCAAGTTGTCACTTCTTCAGAACAGAGTTCAGGGCTCATTTTTAATCCATATTCAGTGAGTTGGGGGAAGGGGAGAAACGGGAAAATGTAACGAGTGAATTTATTTCTTCTTTTGCACGAGAACAAGTCCATATTAATTCCAGTTGTGCTGATGAAAGAGAAATTTGTCTTGGTGCTGCCCAGCAGGGATCTTGTAGGCTACAGAACATTCCCCTCCTTGGTTGTAAACCAGCACAACCTTACAGCACAGAGAGCTCTTTCTTCACAGCTGTCATCTGGCTCAGCCTTGATTTGCAGAGATGTCAATAAGAGCTTTTCTCCTGGCTGCAGTGGGGGATGTCTACAGCTCTTCCCTGGTTTGCTTCCTACTCATTGCATTCTGCTGGCAGCTATCTCTACACTGGAGAGACAAATGTGTTTTCAGTTATATATCTCCTGATCATCTCTCTATGGCACTGCAACGAGAGGCACCTTTCTGGGGCTGGAGCACAATTTGTTCCTTTCAGAGGGGTGCTTGAGTCAATGGAGCCACAGGTAAACTTGGGGGTTGGTTATAGCAGCTGCTGACTGTCCAATCCAGCAAAGTGTGCAAGCCCAGAACTTCAGTTCAGGCCACCCATAGTCCCATTGGTGTGCACATGAGATTTTTCTCCCTTGACTTCACACACATCATAATGCTAAACACATAGTCTGAGGTGGTGCTCTGGAAAAGAACGGCGTTCCTCCCATCCTAACGGCGTTCCTCCCATCCTAAGGGATGTGTCTACAACCAGCAAGGCAAACAGCTGTGTGGAGGTGCTAATCTCATGTCACTGATGGCAGAGGCACCTTAGTCTGAGGTAGTCAACAGCTTGTCCTCAGATGAGGAAAACCCCACCTGAAAGGTTTGGTTTGAGCCCTCATCTTAACAGGGTCACACCAAGGAGCACTGGGCTCTGCAGAGGCAACATGCAGCCCTTACTGACACAGAAGTTCCTGAAGATAGATAAAACTCTCAGTTCCCTCCTGCACTACATTGCCATTAGCTAAGTTATTCCTCATGATTTGTAGAATCATAGAATTATTTAGGTTGAAAAAAACCTTTAAGATCATCAAATCCCACCATTAACCCAGCACTGCCAACTCCACCACTAAACCATGTCCCTCATGACTACATCTACATGTCTTTTAAATCCCTCCAGGGTTGGTGACTCCACCATTTCCCTGGGCAGCCTGTCCCAATGCTTGATAACAAAGAAACATAAATAAATAAACAGACCTGTGATTGGCAGGTGCCAGATTTCTAAGAGGGTTTAACATCTTTGTGACTGAAGCTTTTTGCAGAGTGGGATATCAGTGTCCTGGTGGGAGACACCCAATGCTTCTATTTGAATTCATTGAATTCACTAAATACAGTGAATGGGAAGGAATCCAGCTCTTTAGAAAACCTGGGACCTCACATTTCAAACAGTTTCTTGTTTATGTCCTCCACAACTGTCACCTCTTACAGTCCTACAAGGAGTCAGAAGCAATTCACTGCTAGAAAATAGTGAAGAAATATAGAGATTTTCAAAGAAAGCACCAACAGGCCTTATTTCCAGAGCTCATCTCTGCTGGTACTGAAGACATGGCAGGAATTTGTAGCTCTCTGGGACCCAACACTTGCTATTCACAAAGCTGGTAGAACCACCTGTTCCTCACAACCACTGCATGTGTGTAACCTACATAGCTGTGAGGTTTTTGCTACGAGCTGCAGTCACTCCTGGTTTGTACCATTCCAGGCTGTCCGCCTGGGAGAAGCCACACAGCTTCTCACGATGCTCCTGATGGCAAACACCAGGAAGGGGTTGACCACTGGGTACCACCACCAAGCCACAGCTCAGCTGGAGAGGCAGCTGCAGAAACTCAGCTTCACCCCAGGTGGGGTTGGACACATGAGGTCAGAAGTCCGGTCTGAACCAGGACCTTGGTTTCTCTCTGCCTAGAGAGCATGTGGGCATTCACCACATTTTTAAAACAAGGAGAAAATGCTTTGAAACGGCCATCTCCACCACTGCCTTTGGTGCCCACAACTATGTTTGCACAAATATATGAGGGGTATCAAGAATTTTATAATGATACTCCCTCACCCATGGTTCCAGTTAAAACCGCTGTAATAAACAAAACATACAGAGCACATCACTGGCACCAGAGGCTATAATTTTCTCTGAGCAGAAATATTACCAAAAAAGAAAAAGAAAAAAGAAAAAAGGCAGGATTTCATCCAATTTAGGAAGAAATCTATGCAGACCTTTCCTTTCATTAAGCTTCTCAACTGTTATTAAAGGAAAGTCAGTAGCCAAAAATTCTTTGATGATGACATTGAATCATTTGATGACAGAGTGTTTTGGGAAAAGCAACAGATGCAGATCACTAGTAAAAACCTTGAATCCCAGGAAGAGTAATCTTTCAAATATCTCAATGCTTTCTCTTTTGTGGGGAAACACTTTTAACCCTCTTTTTCAAGTGAGGTTTGGATTTTCTCTTAAGTCCTTTGGTTTTGCAACTATTAGGAATATAATATGTGATGTCTTTTCCTCAGAAGCTGCAGATCTTGACTGATGTCAAAGAGAAAGCATGTACCAGGGCAAGAAATCTTGGTACTGTGGGATATGAAACATGCAGTGCTCAAGCATGCTGGGAGCAAAGGTGTTTACTTTCTTATTTTCCTGCTTGAGACATTTCATAAAACCACAAGGAAAAAATGGGCTACATGGTGAACAATTCATCACCACATAGCTCCTGATTATTCCAAATTCTGTTGTCTACATATCTTTATGTTTCAGATACCCCTAACAATTTATTTTTTACTAATTTTTGCCTAGCTGTGGACATTATAAAGAAACTGCTTTTGAAGATGTTGATCAGTGTTATCCAGAGGACAGAGTTATCTGAAGGGCCTTCCATTGCTGTGTCACCCCTGTCCAGTGACATTGACCTTCTCCATTATCTTGTTGTTCTTTTGTTCATCAATCTCTCTCTCTTTAAATTAGGAAGTGCCCCTATTCAGTAAACCAAGCATGTCTTCAAGCACACTCTAACCCAGATCAACAGACCTTACAATCCCCTTGCCTTCAGCCCTGGATTTAAGGATAATTATGTGCCCATGCATGTTTTCAAGCGGGAGTCAAAGGAACAAGAGATACAATCCAAGCTTCATCTGGCCAGCTTTGGGCACCTTCAAAGAGAGTCTGAGGGCTACATAAGTCCAAGGCAGTGATCATTTACCACAGAATTGTAGAATAAGTGTGTAGGTTGGAAAAGACCGTTCAGGTCATCAAGTCCAACCACTAACCCAGAACTGCCAAGTCCACCACTAAAACATGTCCTTCAGCACCACATCAGGAATGGTGGTACCTTCAGGAATGGTGACTCCAACACTGCCCTGGGCAGAGTGTTTCAATGCTTCACAACCCTTTCTGTGAAGAAATTTTTTCCTAATATTCAACCTAAACATCGCCTGAAGTAACTTTCCATTTTCCCTTATCTTCTCACTTGTTATTTTGGCGATGAGACCAACCCCCAAATCTCCACAACTTCCTGTCTTGTAGTTGTAGAGAACAAGGTCTCCCCTGAGCCTCCTTTTCTCCAGGCTGAGCCCCCTCAGCTCCTTCAGCTGCTCCTCATCAGACCTGTGCTTCAGACCCTTCCCCAGCTTCATTGCCCTTCTCTGGACATGCTCCAGCACCTCAGTCTCTCAGAGCCCCATCCAAACCTGGCCTTGAACACTTCCAGGGATAAGGAAGCCACAGCTTCTCTGGGCAACCTTTTCCAGGGCCTCACCACCCTCACAGTAAAGAATTTTTTCCTAATATCTAATCTAAACCAAACCTACTCTCTTTCAGTTTTAAGCCATTCCCCCTTGTCCTGTAACTTCAGGCCCTTGTGAATACTCTTGGCCCATCTTTCCTGTAAGTTCCCTTCAGGTGCTGGAAGGCCATGATAAAGTCATTCCAAAGCCTTCTCTTCTCCAGGCTGAACAATCCCAATTCTCTCAGCCTTTCCTCATAGCAGAGATGCTCCATCCCTCTGCTCAACTTGGTGGCCTCCTCTGGACTTGCCCCAACAGGCAAATGTCCTTCCTGTGCTGGGGACCCCAGAGCTGGATGCAGTGCTCCGGGTGGGGTCTCACCACAGCAGAGTAAAGGGGCAGAATCACCTTCCTCCACCTGCTGGCCACACTTCTTTTGACCATATTTGACAGCAATTAAGTAAAGCAAGAAGGGTGAACATGAGGTGGCAATGACTGTTAGCCAAATATAGTCCATTTCGGTGCACTGGAAGGAACAATTCCTTTTGAGCGGCTATCATACTTAAAAATGTAATTTAATTTCCAAATACTGAACTTCTATGAGATTTTTAACTTTGGTATCCTGGTTAGTAAATGAAGATTAACTGTTTTAGTGGGGTTTTGAGAGTGCATCCAAACCCAAAATTTCATATGGAAAATTTTGACAGGATTACATTTTTTAATCAGAATTTCCTTTTGGCTGAAAAATGTTTTTCATCTGGGATACATAATCCCTTAACTGAGGAGCCACATACATGGCTTACACAACACCAAGGCCTTTTCTGCTCCTCACCCCAGCAGCGAGGAGATTGGAGGGGCACAAGGAGATGGGACAAGGAGCTCACAGAGCTGAGACAAATGACCCCTAACTGACCCAAGGGATTTTTCACATCATAGGGCATCATGCTCAGCATATTGAGCCAGGGGGATAACAAGGAAGAGGGGAAGTTTGGAATGATAGCATTGGTCTTCCCAAGTCACTGTTTCCCTTGATGGAGCCCTGCTTTCTTGGGATGGCTGAACACCTGCCTGTCCACGGTAAGTGGTGAATTGTTTTGCTTTGCTCTCTTGTGTGGCCTTTGCTTTACCTATTAAACTGTCTTTATCTCAACCCATGTGTTTTCTCATTCTTACACTTCCAATTCTCTCTCCTATCCACTGGAAGCATCTGAGCTCAGTTGCTGGCTGGGCTTAAAGCATGAACAGCTGCTGTAGTGCTGGTGGCACTGAGGAGATAAAGGTTTCTTGGTCAGTATTATTTACCAATTGCATTTAGTCCCAATGCCTGGTGGACCTCAACCCTTCCCATGAGATGGGAGGTCAAGAGCTAACAGAGAACATGGAACAGAGAGATGTGGCAAAGAGAACAGGAAAGAAGAAATGGTAATGAGATTATCATTCAGCGTTTGCTTTCCTACATGGTTCCAGAAATAAATGAAGGCAGGGACAGAGAGGGGGCTCAGAGAGTTTGTTTATCAAACCACCATTCATGGCATTAGTCACAGCCCCCAGGTGCTCTGTAGGTAAAACAAATCTGAGGTACTGGGCAGAGAAAGGAGGATTTGTGAAGGAGGATCTCAGCCCTCTGCACTGCCCAAGGTTGGTGCCACCAAGGTCCCACTTGGCCATTGTGACTTGTGGCTACTGGGAGGTGCAGTCAATTTAATTCAGGTTGTGTGGCTCCCAAAAGCCAAATGGTAAAAGCACAGTAAAACGTGACTTGTTGAATGGTGACCAGCAGAACAAACTGCCCCAGACAGCTGCTTTTCCCAAGTGTTCCCTTTCCGACAGGCAGCTGGAACTGATAAAGCTGTAATTGCCCCTTCCACTTCAGAGAGCATCACAGGGAGGGGTGCACAGAAAACAGTCTCTGTCTTACCTGGTGGGCAGAGGACTCTCATGCAAAGCAGATCTTTGAGTGGAACTGGTGCAAGGATGTGGAGAAAACTTTTTTTTTCTTTTAATATAATCAGCAAGTATCACAGATACTTTTAATACCTGTAAATACCTTGGTCCCTCGGCATCTTCCAGCCCTAGTCCTGCTGGTCATGCCTGTAGGAAGCTGGTGTAGAGGATGAAGCAGAGCCCCGTGTTGTTCCTCCATGGCACAGTTAAGCAGTGAGGGTTTGGCTACCAGAGGAGCCCCAGAATCGGGCTGGTCTCCTAGGAAACAATGGCATTGTTGCCATTGGAAAAGACATCCTGATGGGCCATTTGTGTTTATCTGGTATTTCCATTCTCTGTTGATTAACCCAGCCAAGTGAGGTCTTCATGTGGTAATTACAGCACAGCTCATTTGTGTGTGTTTTACAATGGTGTTGATATAATCCCACTAGAGCACCCCAAGCATGTGCAAGGAGTTCCCACCAGAAATCCAAATAACGCCCCAGTGCTGCTGACAGCTTAATAACATGACAAAGTTCAGTCTCGCTGGATGTCAGGGACAGGAATGTGGTTCAAGCTCTGACCTGGAGCTTTCAAAATACTGTACAGTTGAGGTTGAGTGTTTGACAAATAACCTTTTCTTTGCCTGCCTGAATACATCAGACGCTACCAGGTGCCATGGAGAGGCCACATGCCACTGTTAAAATGTTAAATTGAGTGGCACAGCCATCGAAAGCTCTGGGGAGGGACATTTATCTTTATTATTATTGTTATTAATAATGCAGATATTGCTGTGCGTTGCATTCCAAGGTATTTTTGCAGCACTAAATCATGCAAACACCCATCGACGGCCCTGATAAATCACACAACAAACCAAAATTCAATACAGCTGTCAGCCCAGACCCCAAGCAAAATCTCAGTGAGCTTAATTATGAAGTTCAGGCAGGGACTGAGCCTGCTTGTGAGGGGATGAACGGCAGCATGGCGCTGCCATTCCAGGCACTTGGAAAAGGCTGCATCAGCCCTCTCCTCCTGCTCCACAGCATCCCAGTGCTGCCACAAGCAGCAGGATGGGGACAGCTGCTCATGACAACATTTCTCATTGTTTTCCTCTTTCTGCTTTTTCCGTGCTGCTTTTTTACTTCTCCTGATTTATTTTAAGCTGTTTCTCTCCCTTCGTATCATTTCTACTTTTCCTTTCGCCTCTCTCTTTTCCTTCTGTTTTTTCCCCTCTCCCTCAGCACTTTCCTTCTGTCTCACCATCCCTTTCTTGCTCTTTCCCTCTTCTTCCCCTCCTGATCCCCCCATCAAAGCGAGGAAACCGTAACCCAAAGAACAAGAGTTGAACCTGTGCCAATGCAATGGGCCAAGAGGCTACATATGGAACCAGCAAATCACAGAGCCATGAAGGATGTTAGTGATTTAAAGTTATGTATATTGTAGTCTGGATCTTAAAATGAATCCATAATGGTAGAGGTAACTAATGGAGAGACTTAACTGACAGCAAGAAGAGGTTTTTTCTTTAACATTGTTATATTCCCACAAACTCCTCTTTTCCTGTCCCCACCCTTCTGCTCCCCTTTCTGATTAGTTCAACATCCACGTTGACAATGAAAAGCTGAAGCTGCTTCTTTATGAATAAAGATTTTAGCCCATACACCATAAATATGAGTGCTACTCCTGCTGGATGTAGAGCAAGTCATCCAACTGGCTGTGGGGCTCTCCCTGGGGAATCATGCGCATGGCAAGGAATAGTGAATGCTCCCAGACGAGCAGGCACGGCAGCATGACTCTCACTGCAGTGAGATAAATAACCTCCTGAGGACTCAGACTTCAGCAGAGATGTGTTGCCAAAGCCAGCTTGTCCCCTGTGGCAGGTCAAATACCAACTGCATTGATTTTCTGAGATCATTAGGGATACTCAGAATGAAAATGCTGTGCAGAGGGAAGGATGTCACTGTATGTGTGTATGCACAGGCATGTAGAAATAGATGTACATATGTGTACAAAACATAATACAAGGAAAAACTACAGTAAAACATTATTAAACTTGCAAACTCAACACTCCAAAGCTAGGAAAAATCAAATACTGCTCACCTCCCCCAAATTTGCTACTTTTTATATATTAGCATCATGGTGGCACTGGAACCTGAATCAACAGCTGAGGGACAGGAGCTTCTGAGCACTCCTGATTGCACTTGAAAGCAGTGGAGACATAACCCAAATACCTGCCTTTACTATTTAGTGTATATATACACCACATCCACCATATCCATATCTCTAGCCTGTGAGACCTCCTTTGGCTTAGGCCACGCAGTACCCTCCCGAACTAACCTTTGGAATTATTTGGAAGCTCATTTGTCCAGGGAGTGTTTCTAATAAGCCATTTGCAGGCAGCCATTCAGTTTAGGAGGACAAACCAGTACAGAGAGGACCCGTTTTGTGCCAGTCTGTCCTAGAGGCTGGGAGTCATCCCAGCACATTGAATTGATTTGTGCAGCAGCACCCTGAAATTGCAGCACAGTGTGACATACTGAGAAAAATCATGTCTTAAATAGGTGAAACCAAGCATTCAAAGTGAAAACTCACATCTGAAGTTTTCAGTCTTGGTTCCCACGCTGTGAAACATCATCCCATGCCCCTCAGGGACACATGAAGTGGTCTAATGAATGTTTGTGAAGCAGTTACAAACAACACTGCTGCAGAAAGCACATGATACCGTAACTATTTTAAAGAGCTTCCTAACAGGCTGAGAAACAAGGAATAAAGAAGGTCCAGCACCACACCATGCCAAGAGAACAAATTGTATCACCCATCCAGGGCACTGAACGGGGCAGGAGCTGCTCAGGATGTGGTATGTGAGCTGATGAAAACTGGTACCACAACCCACCCACACAAGGAGCTGAATGAGGATTACACGGGTGACCTGAACTCCAACAGGTTCTTCAAAGTCCTTCCCTTGGCACCAATAATGTTCTTTAATATTATTTTAACAAAGGGCTGGGGGAAGTGGGACTTCTTGCAATACTTTCTCACACTTCTCAATTAATATTCTTCCATCCAGCTTTTCCCAAAACCTGTGGCTTTCAAAGCAAGGGAACTAGAAGAAATCCTCCCGTCTTCTCTCTGCTTCTGAAATCAGGAGCACAAGGGTTACATATGCACTAAAGAAAACATCCTTTCTTTTTGTTTTTGGCAATTTAGGATTTTCAAACTGCTGCACCTTCTTCCCTATGGCATTAAATTCCCCTTTGCATTCTGCAATGCTGATTTAGGGAGAAACTTAAATGGATAAAATTCCCTGGGGTGTACACACAACACCCAAGAGAGAAGGGCTGCATTTCCCTCTAGCTGCTGAACAACAGGGCGTGTTGGAGATTGGCCACCAGCCACTGGCATTGCCACACTGAGCTCTGGGATGCTGGAGGAGCCAGTTCCAGTCCTGCTGAGGAGTGACTAGACTGCGGGTTTTACTTTTCCTCCAGGCTTCACCAGAGAAAGGCAAGATCCTGTCAGCGGTGGCTGAATATCGGCCAGATTATGGGGCATGTGGGTATAGTCTATATTTATTTTTTTTAAGTATATATTTGTTTGATGTTTTGCAAGCATCTGCTTAAGATTTCTGTGCTTATCTAACAGGAGGAAAGAGCCCATTCTTCCTGAAGCCAATTCAGTGCTAGAAATGTCATAACACTGCTGGGCCCCTTCGTTTCATCCTTCGCCAGAGGGACTCCATAGTTCCTCTGCTACTTCTTGGAAAGCCAAGAAGCGAAGGCTGGCAATTAAAGGCATCTGCTGGGCTCATGAAAGGAAAGGCATGCACAAGATATGAAGGATGGATGACACCTGAAATGTCTAAACTCTTGCCTGGCGCAGACTGGACTGATTGCAGTGTGTCTAGCAGGACGTGTAGAGTGTTACATCAGGTATTGAGATAAAAAAGAGAAGCCAAACTAAACCCTCCTTGACAAAGCTTCCCCCCACTCCATCCCTGAAGGAATAGGTGCCAGCAGCTCTGTGGAGCCCATCTATTTTTCACATGGCAAGCAGGGAGAGACAGCAGTACAAATCCCCATCAGAGAGAGCGATTAGCTGGGTAGAAGAGATCCTTCAGAGACCAAATGACCAAAAAAATGACCAGAACCAGCAAGACATTGCTGTGGAAAGGGGAGAGCTTTGGCTTGTTCAGAGCAAATGCATAAGGAATGATAAAATAAAGACAGGAAAAATGATAAGTGATCCAGGTTGTTTCTCACCCCATTTTTCATCATTCAGGGCAGCAATCACAATCACTTAAGCACAGAAACCTCTTATTTTACACAGTGCCCAATGGATCTGATGCTCTTAGTTTCACTGCTGTAAAAAAACACCTAGACCACTGTCCGGAGAGCCTGAGAGCAGTGTCAGGGTTTTTTGTACAGTGAGAGGAGCCAGAGCTATAAGTAATGATTTTTAATGAAATAAACACTGAAAAACCACCACCAGTGTGGAACATTTTTTATGTGTGGTCAGTAGATCAAATCCCAAGGCCTGGAGCTCCTGGCAACACTCTGTGAAGCTTTCAGTACTGACCACTCTGAGATGTTCATCAGGATGGAACTGTCTCATACCTGTGGTTCTGGCAAGGCAGGAACATGTTGTAGCTGTGCAAGGTGTGAATTTCTGCTAGAAAATGCACAACAGTGTCACTAATCAGCCAACAACAATGCTGGCCATGGTCACCTACAGAGCTGAGTGACCAAACAGCAAAGCTGAACTTCCATTCAGGACAGGCTACAAAATGGGCAAAAAAGATATTTATTAATAATTTGATATGTCTAATGGCAGGTTTTTCAGATTCCCTGGTTTTCTTTCATCTTGCCACAACTGGAGAGAACGGGAAAAAGAACACATTTGCTCTGAAGGTGCACCTGGGTGCTTGCACATTGAGAGCTTGGCCCAGAAGCAGTCAGCCAAGGCCCTAGATTTCTGCAGTTCTGAACAAGTGAATAAGTATTTCAGCTAACAGGTATAACAGCTAGTTAAAACAAACATTAGGCTGGCACCACCTTGGGTTTGGAGAATTTGGAATATCATTTTTATATCACACATAACATAAAAGAGATGTGGTACTAGAGTGATGCATTACTACAGAGATGTGGCCCATTGGGTACAATCTTGGGTGACCAGAAGAAAAGTTGACACATAAACTTGGAAAAATCCTACTTGTTCCTCTCCAGCTGAGACTGTGGGATGATGAACTCCTGTTGCTTTAGATGGAATGTGATTCCCTGTCATTTGCTACGAGAGGGATTCCAAGTCTCTGTCTCTGGTGCTTCTCTGGAAGTGGTTTGCTTTGCAGAAGATAAATTCAAAGTTTTGTGATGGAATTCAATTTAAAATGCTCCACATTGGTGCATTATAACATCAGAAAGGCCATCCTGCAGCCAAGGCACTCGGCCCTCCCTCAGCCGTGTCTAACCTCTCACAGCAGAAGCAATGAAAGAAATAAGACAAACGGAAATCTACTTCCTCATGGACCTTCTCTAAGCCTTGGTATTTAGGGACTTCTTGACATGGAAATTGCTTTCAAAGTTTCTTGTTTAACAACATTAATGGATCTGTTTGTTCAGGAAGTTAGTATGTCCATACTTAAACCCCATATTCATTTTGACCTGCACAGCATCCTCTGGCAAAGGGCTCCAAAGTTTAATTACACACTACGTAAAAAGACATTTCTTTCTGATTATTTTAAACTTGCTGCTTGATTATTTCATTATGAACACATAACCTGTGATATGAGAAACAGTGAATAATCATTCCCCATTTCACCCCATCCATTATTTTATAGACATGTATTATAACCCCACCAGTTCTCATATTCCATTTTTAGATCATAAGTATAGCTGTATTCAAGCTGTGAGCACACATTTTTTTCTTGCAGCCAAGGAAAAGTTGCCTGTTTAAAAAAAATAAACAAAATAAAACAAAATTTCAGGAATAACCCAATGAGAAAATAAACCACTTTTATTCAAGTTATCAGGTGTTAATCACTCTTGGAATATAATTATAAACTCCAATTACAAGCTCCAATTCAGGAAGGTGGATTTCTTCATTTAACGGATACTCAGTTGAAGGATACAAAAGAAGTATTTGCTTATCTATTTAGAAGCTTAAAATGAAACAATGAGCAGATACTTTTTTGATTTTAAAAATTAAATTTAACTCTTTCTTCAATAATAAAATATACTACCTATTATACAAAAAGGACATTATTTTATTCACAGTTGACAGAATACAGTTGCACAATCATAACATTAAAGGTGAACTGCAATAATATTTTATTCATATTTTTCCTATTATTAAAGATTATGAGGGCTAGAGCAGCACACAAAGACCCTAATCAGGCTCCTGTTGTGTAAGGAGCGGCACATGCAGAGAAGAAATACATAGTTCCTACCCCAAAAAGTTGCAATCTAATCTAAGACTGCCCACTAAGAGAGGATGTGCCTCAACTGAAAAACAAAAGTATATGAAAGGATTTATCCTGGCTTTCTTTCTTACCTGATGGACACCCCCAGATACACAGTTACTTTTCATTGTCAGCCACTATAAAATGGTTGTTTACAAATAAATTACTTTTCTTTGAACCTTAGCAGGTCTGAGTTTAAAGGTAATTCCCACTTTCTCCTTACAGGTTCCTGATCTTGCTTTTAGTCCAATAATTCAGGTCGTAGCCCTGAAGACATTAGGCATTTCTGAGATTAATGACATTTTGGAGGAGAAAATCCAGTCATCAGATTGGGTCTTGGCCTTTCAAATGAGCCATTTTTTGCCTGCATAATGCCCTGAACAGGTACCATGTCTGATCACCATGTCATTGTTAACAGCTCAAATTTTGCTTTTGAATGTCAGTGCAGTTTTTAAGCAACTGTGGGTCAGTAGGGGCCATGCAGGTCTCTGCATAGGTTGCTCACACACTGGATAGGAAACTTTTCATACATCTTTTAGGACTTCCAGACCAGTTCCTGCTATCCTCTCTCAGTGGAAGGACAGTAGCATGTACAATGGGCTCCCCTTCCTCTCCTTCAACTTCAGACCCCCTCAAAGTAAGCAGGATCGTGCCCCAAATGAGTCAGGATTTGAAAGCGAGTGGGTTTGTGGGGAAAAAAGAAAGCACTTCTGTTCACCCCTAAATCTCACTATGCAACTTGGTTTTGATCTTCAGGCTTCAAAACTGAAAACATTCAGATTACAAAAATAAATCTATTGATCACTTGATTATAAATTTTCTAGGAAATACAGAGCAGGACCCTTCAATAAAAAGTAAAAAAGAAAAGAAGGGAGCAAAGGGGGATTGCCATCATAGCTCCAAGAGTTTGCACAGATGAGGATCCATTCTCCGAGCAGCTATTGGGAATTTGTTCACAACCTCTGAAAATACAGTCAGGAGCACGAGCTGTCAGTTTTGCACTTGGAAAGAGGGTTGGGTTGGGGGTTGGGGTTTTTCACCCCAATTTCTTACAGTTAATAATGCCCAGTAATTTCCATCGCTAAACAACACAATACACTCCTGGTTTATTTGAAACCCAAGGCTTAGACACAGAGCGGCTTTGGAAATGAGAAGTGAGGCGGCCTGGCAGCTCAGTGCACTTAAGGGAACGTTTTTAGGCCATTTAGCAGGAGTTTATTGCTCCAGCACAGGAGGCTTTGAGCACTCAAGCACGACAGGGTGTGCATTGTTGTGCCAGAACTGCCCGCCCTGGGTGTGTGTGGTGTGCGGCAAAGGGCCAGGGGCTGTGTTTAAACGCACCCGCAGGAGAAACGAGATTTATGCAGAACAAAGCACACTCCTGTTGTGCCTCCTCGTGATTATAAAATAGATCTGTGTCATTATAAATAGAAAATGACTGGTGACAAAGATGCTGCTTTGACTCACTTCTGAGGCCAAGCTCCTTCGCTGTGGTTCCTGATGTCAGACCAATTTAGCGGCTGCGCTGCAGGCGAGTGTGTCTGGTTCGGGGTTAGCCAGTCCACGTCTCATGATGGCTTAATCTCATTTTATAACAGCAGGGGATTCACTGGGGTGCTTTGCAAGCAACAGGCCCCTTCACCCAAGGACAGTCCTGGACGCCACCCGAAATGAGCTGTGCCCACTACACGGCTCAGATTGCTAAACAGCAAATTACGCTGTCCTCCCAGGGACTGTCAAACTTTCGGGATCTGTGAGGTTGAGATCCTGCTTCTACGCAACGAAATAGTGTAGTTCTTGTTTATCCGAACGGGAACCAAATCAAAGACACAGAAATAATAGCGCTGTTTCAAGAGTGTAAGTTTTCCTCTTTATGCCACCCTCCATCCCAACAAACTTCACAGCACTATTGAATTAAATAATGCAGTAAAATTAACAGAAAATATATACTTATATATAAAAATATATACGTATATACAGTTTCTATGTGGTAAAATAAGTAATTAAAAATAATAATAATTAAAAAATGGAAATTAGAATTGATTCTTAAGTCCCTATTGCAATAAGTGGAGTATGCTGTTCATTTATTCCTAGGCATGCTCCTTAAAACAAACTGTGATCTTTCTACTTCAATTATTTAATCATAATCCCACTTCCATATATATTTTATACCACAGTTTATTCCCAAAGCTGGGGATAACCTCTCATTTCCTGAAAGCTCTTAAAAACTTTCTTAATGAAACAGTAGAGAAATCTGCTGTTTGCAAATTCTATTTACTTACTGCTTACTTCCAAACTAAAGCAGTTCATTTAATGAAGGAGAAAAAAAAAAAGCAAAAAAGAAAAAAAATAATGCAGTGCCTGTAGCCGTTTCCCAAATTCTTCAGAGTTTATAGACCTAGGGAGACAGGGAAAGAGCAACTTCTCAGCAGTGCAGCAGAATAGGCTAAAATGACTCTGTGAAACTCAAGCAATTCTGCGATGTTCACTCCTGTTATGGTTCTACACTGCAAACTGCTTTTAGGGGTCCCAGTAGTACCCATTAGCAATAGCCAAGCTTTTCTGTTTTAATTTAATTTAATTTCCACCAACAAATTCCACCCTGTGGTGAGAATTGACAGTATCATGTTGAGAACCATTAAAGCATATTTGGATTGTTTTTTTCTCCATGTAAATATATTAAAAAAAATCCCCCCACCCTTTCTTTAAACAAGCCATTTCATAATAAGAGTGAGGCAGACACATTGGAGGCATCACTATGCTGTGGGATACCACCATAGAGAGTGTGGTTGGAGATACAGGGGAACATACCTTGGCATTGCACTGCCAGCCTGGTCCCAGCTCCACTCTGAACCTCTCCATGAGACCAGAACAGAGCTTGGCAGCACCAGGCTGCTCCTCCAGCTACCACCTGGACAGAGCTGTTGTCCTTTGCACTAAGGCCCTGTATATCACTGCTGCTTGCTTTTCTCCTTGAGTGCTTTCTGTTCTCTTAAGGACATCTTCACAACTTGAAACATCTTGATGCTTATGTAGCCTTTGGCTTTGCTGGGAATTCCTATTGGGAATTCCCCCACTGGGAATGATGCCACAGGGTTTCAAAGGAAAGAGAATAATAATGCCCTTCATTAATATAGGCTTTTCTGTCATGACTTTTAGGCCTCTCTCCAGGCAAGCAGGCAAGCACATGTTTGACATTAAACACATGAGTAGTCTCTATTCACATGCGGCAAGCTAGAAATGCTCATTAGCGCTGGATCATGGCCCCAGCTGAGCTCTAACACACTCCAGCAAGGAAGCTGGGCTGGAGGAAAGGTGGCCCTGAAACCTTTCATCATGGTTGCACCAGCACTGGCAAAGCAGCTTCGGCTCCTCCAGCAGGTGATGGGCCGTTACCTTGGCAGCAAAGGCGAGACCCGCTGAGCTGTGACAATGTCATCATTCAGAGCCGCTTAGCTGACGAGCACAGCTCAAACACACCACATTCAAACCCATCCTCTGGAGTATTTGCAGCATTAGCATCTCTCCAATGAATGCTGAAAGGGGAATGATTTTGGGGCAAGAGTTGTAACATGATTGCTGTGGTCTCTGAGAGGCTGCTGAGCCCTGTGTGGAGAGTGCCTGAGGGGTTCAGGGCTCTTCAGGCCTTTATGTCACATGTTAAAACATGAACTGATCAAACTTTGGAAACCAGCACTGGATGGGGTCTTTGGACTTTCCTGGGGCCAAGTGTTGCTTGGGATGTGGGACAAGGCAATAAAGCAGCTCAATGCTCTGTGCTTTCCCTGCACATGAGCCAGAGGGGGAGAAAAGGGAACAAGCCCCCTCTTCGATGCTGAGCACCGAGTGAGTGGGCTGTCATAGTTCAGCAACCAAGCCAGCAGATCCCTCCTGAGCAATGAAATGGGAAGTTTTGTGACTCGGAACATGTTTACTATCTCAGAGAAATCCCTAGGCAAAGCCACCTTCATGGTGCCTTGCTCATGCTTGTGCTGAAATTCATAATCCAGACTAAACAGTCTATCACTCTTGGATAAAGTATCCCAGATGAAAAGACCAATTCTTAAAAATGCCTTTAATACTGTTTTCTCCAAAAAAAAAAAAAATTACTACCTCCTTCAACATCTCAACAAGTATAAACCTCACAGCTTTCCTGCCACCTCTGGAATTACCAGGTCATTGCAGACATCAAAATTAATGAAGAGATGAAAGATTCAGCAAAAAGGCATAATCTTACTGGAAAAATATTTCTTAATATCAAAAGCAATCCAAGAATAATGAATATATCTAGAAGAGTAATAAAAAAATGCAAGCTTCCTGATGCTTGAAAGAATACACATGAAGGAAGACACAAGACTTCAGGGTTGTTATTTTTTTCTTTAAAACACCAATTCACTTAAAAAAAAATAATGTTTCCATGTGCTTTTGGCTTTACAGGAGTGTGACTTCCACTGGCTAAATTTTTGCAATACTTTAAACTCAGTTAATTAGCCAAACTCAGTCAATGCAGAAAGGGAGTTTCATCCCACCAGACGGAAGGGTTAAACTAAAACACAGTTCCCTGTATGCCCGGCCTTGAGGACTGTGCTACTTAGCACTGAGGAAATGGTTGTGGCTAACTTGGAGCTGAATTTGAACAGGGACAAGAGAGGAGGAAAGGTAGCTGGGGGTTAAAACAAAATAAATAAATATTCAAAATAAATGCTACGTGCATTTCAGCTGAACTTTCTTGTAGGAAAAACAACTTTGTCTAATTTCTTTGTGATATAGACTGTCATTCCCTGCTGGGCAGTGGCTTTTCAGCTGGTGCAAACAGAACAGTAACCTGTAGCTCTATATTCCACACTAGACCTGATAAAGCAATATCATTATGTGATTTCTATTGAAAAAAAAATGTTTCTCAGAAGCCCTCATTTAAATAGACTCAAAACAGATACTCTCTAGTCCTACCTGTACAGCAAAATGACCTCTTGGCAATTCAAACAGCCTAGAAGAGAATAAGAGTAACTAATCTATGGGATCCTCCTGCACTCCCATACCACTGCTAATAGAAGAAAAATCAATATTAGTTCCAATATGAATGGAGTGTTGGATTGACTGAGCAGGGAGCTTTGAAATAAATATCTAAGAAATGTTTGGATGAAATGGACATCTTCACAGACATTTGGTCTGCATTTTTGAAATGTAGATGATTAAATCCACATTGTTGGCTTCTTCCCCCTCTGCACTATGTCTTTCTTTACATCTTGCAAAAAAATTTATGAACAAAGTTATTGTAAATCTGCAATGTCTGTCTTGTCGCATAGATTCTTTTCAGAAATGCTGCCTTGCCAATGTAGATATACAATCCTGTATGATTAATATTTATTACTTATAATTCTAAATACAATGGAAGGTCACAAAAAATACCCTGCCTAAAGGAGCCTGGAGCCCTTTAAAATCTCATTGGTGATGGATCCTGAGTCTTGAGAACTGAGCTCAAAATCTTAGCAAAACACTTTTCTATGTAGGATTTCCAGTATTTCCTGCTTCTGACTATAAAAGTCAAAAAGCACAAAGGTGAGTGAAAGTTACAGATCAGAAAACATGAACTTGGATTTCAAACTCAAACAAAGGTCAGGGAATGCCTGAACCTGTCCATAATCTTGTATCAGCCTATAATAGAGTTATGAGTAAAATGCAAAGTTAGGATGCAGAGTGAGACTTGAATTCTTGCAGAACAGGCATGGGAGCTGAAAATTGCTCCATTTTCCTCATATTCTTTCTCATATCCATTGTTACATCTTATCTAGATATTTAGGGGGTATTCTTAGGAAAATGAAGATATTCAAAGATTTTTTTTTTGTTAATAATTAGAAGGAAGGTAGCTTGGGGATTTTTAGATTTTATAATGAAATCTTTAAAAGTTTTTAAAGAACATGCAAATCATCTTAGTGCTCATTGCACTTACAGATAATTTTCTTTTTGGTATAAGCCCAAACATTTTTAAACATAATTTTTCAAAAACAGATGCAATTTGAGGTTGCTAAGAGCAACTGATTGTGATTTGGCCCTCATTTACTACAGAATGACATATAAGAACATTTCAGAACCACAGGATTCAGCACAATGGTGAAGATTCAGACATGGAAATCAGGGCAGACACCAGTTTGCTTACCCTGCCTGAGATCTGCTGCATGTTTGGACAGTCTTCTTTTAGGAGGTAAATATAATAATCAGAGAGAAAGAATCTGCATCCGCCTCTGTGTCTTTTATTCAAAGATTCAACTGCAACTGTGATTAAGCAAAGCTACTGATTGAAGTACAAACCTGAGAAAAATGTAGTTTCTGTAGATCAACATGCTTCAAATCATACTGGAAGTAAAGAAATCCCTGTGACCGTTGGTCAGATAGAAGACTTTTCACTAGGAACAATTTGGCAGAGCTTTGCTAATAACAGTTTTCTAAACTGACCAAGCCATCTTGACCTGCGCGGTGAGTGAAAACAAAACCAGAAAGACAGACAGAAAGGACCAACTCAATTAAGATAAATAAATAAATAAATAATTGCAGAAATAAAAGGAAAAAAAAAAAAGAAAATAATATCACAAATAATAATTCCAATCTCATGAAGAAATGTTTTTAACAAGGCACATGTGCTTGTGCAGACAATTCTAATCTCATTAGATTTTTCTGGCTGCTATTAGTGTTCTCTGAGCCAGCTGATTTCTCAGCAATATTTTAAAGACTGAGAGCCTTTGCCCTCCTGTCCAGCCACTGATAAAACAGCCCATTAGGAGAAGACTTGGGAGTTCATGGATTTTTCTTACAAGGTTTTGAAAGTTTAGAACAAATTGACCATTGCATGAGAAACAATAGTCAACCACAAACCATCTTCACAGTTAATGAGTAACATTCTGCTCCCAGCTGGGTTAGTGTGAAAAGTGGAATAATCCCACCAAAGCAACAGGATGGTTTCAGATTGTCATCAGCATCACACGGCAGAGGCTGGCACTTGATGCTGTCTCCACTCCTCCAGCTCTCTGGCTGCAAACAAGCCTGCTGTGAGGTTCCCCTTGGTCAAAGCTCACCAGCTTGGGGTTCCCCTCAAATCAGTGCAGCTCTAGCAGCTCTGATCAGAAGGGGAGCCACATCAGGTTAGAGCTCAGTTTTATTTTATCTTTTAAAACAGCAATAAATCCCCCCCAAACTGAAAAATCATAAGCCATGTGCACTGCTGTACATATTCAGGCACATGAGTTTCAAGTAAAAGAGCTGTCATTCTGAATTTGCTAAAGGAACGTGCAAATAATCACTAGTATAAAGCAGATGTGCCAGGCAGGAACTACAGATAGAACAAAATAATCACTGTTAGAAAAAAATTCCTAATTCAGAACCATGGAACCTGGATCAGTAAACCCTGGATGAATGGGACTGAGGCATCTTGCACGGATTTCTGCTGCCATACTTGAATTTCTGGCTGGAAACGTGCCTCTCACTGTTTCAGCCTGCCCTCTTTGAGGCTCTTAGAGCAAACTTCTCCTGGGGTGAGATGATGAGTGCATGAAAGTGACCCATCTGGAGCCCAAGGCGAAGAAAGCGCTTCCCCTGCCTGGAATTCGTGTGCAGCGACAGCTTTCTACTGCTGATCCAAGTTTCCCAAGATAGCAATTATAAAGGAACTGGCAGCCATACAGTCAAGACGACAATATCCTACGTGGTTTGGTTAGCTGTGCCAATTCCCTCTGTGGGTGCTGGAGTCAATCTGCTGCCCCTGTTATTGCTGTGTCTGTCTGTCTCTACCAACCAGCAGATCCACTGGGCATTTTGGCACGAGCCCTGCTCTTCCAAGGGCTGCCTGCTCAATTGCTCATTCACTCTCTTTTGCTTTAAACATTTGGATCCAACAACACCATGCAAATTTTATGCAGAGTAGCATCTGCAAGTCTGACATATTCACTCAGGCTTCCCCCTCTTCCACCAAGTTAAAAATAAATACCCTATAAACTCTTGGGCCTGCTAAGACAGAATATGCATTCAGAGAGTTTATTTAAATATAACTGCTAAGAGTATTTCTCCTTTAGGGTCAAACTCCCATTTTTCCCCCCTCTCTCTTGCATTTTGTTCATGCCTCAGGATCTCAATAGCACTGGGGGGGAAAGCGTCCTTGAAATAACCTACAGAAGAACCAGTTCTATGTGTTCCTAACTCTCTTATCTGAAATTTCAGCTAATATCTTATTTTTAAAACTCTAAAGACTACAGGTGGTGATATACCCCTCACATGAAACAAGAAAGTTGTAAAGACTCATTTCCAATACTGATTGCAAATAATACTAGTTGAGTCAGACCTTAGGTTAAACTTCAAAGGGTCTCCACCCACCCCACCAGAGCTGCCTTCTCTTTTCTCCAGGGAGAAGCAGATTTGTCCCTGACCAATATACTTGGAACAGGTGAAGTCATAGGGATGCCAACCAGACAGCATAACAATAAAGTATATCTTAAGGCAACAAGGAGAAGAGTCTGTAAAAAGGGGATACTGAGCCACCACAGAGGTCAGTTAGGACTTGCTGAGCCGCTTGGCCACGTCTGCATAGGCTTGTTCGATTTCCTTGTCTGCTGCACAGGTGTTGGTGAACTCATCCCTGGCATAGGCGTTCTTCAGGTACCGCCACAGCCCCGTCATCTCCGTCGGGAACTCAAAGTTGCGGTATTTCTTTGCAACAATCTAAAACAAGGACAAAAGGGGGAATAAACCATCTTGCTTGTGATATATTTCTCCCGATTCCTCCCTAGAAAGCTTCTTGCTCTTTCTTGTCATAGAATTAATTGCAAATTAGAGAAATGCTTGGCGACAGAAAAGCCTGAAAAAGGATTGTGGGTTGTCCCCTATCTTGGGCTAAGGACATTCTAAATCTGCGATTGGGCTACTGCCAACAAATTACTACTTTTATGGTACCTGAAATCCATTAATTTTACCATACTGAGTTTTGGGGGATTTTTTTACCAGTTTTTAGTATATCACTTAAAGCTGAGATGCCACATAAGAAAAGAGCTGAATCATAAAAACAAAGATTTAAGAGAAAAGCATTACTAAAATTTACATATTTTTCATATTAATATTTATATTTAAAATTATATATATATAAAATATTATACTTTTTAATATATGTAATATATTTTGCCTGGCCCATGGTGTCAGAGGATGTAACTACCTACAGCTGTTGGAAGGCTCTATCCCTCTTGGTGAAAAGGAAAAATTCAGGGTGGTATGGGTACCATGATTAAGAAACCAATATGATTTAGCAGGTATTAGAAACAGGAGCACTGGGATGAACTGGGTGAGAAAATGGTTATTTCAAGACTTGTTAGACTAGGAAATTGTCTATCAAGGGAAATTTTGAATTTCTAGAAACACTTAGGCTCTTTTTCAGGAAAATAGTTAAGTGTATACTTAATTTTAAGCACCTGCACAGTCCCACTGAAGTCAATGGGATTAATCTGTGCTTATAGCTAGTTGGTTAAGTACCTTGCTGGATTGGGATATTTCAGTTTCCCTTATATAGAGTAAGCCTGTAGTGACAGAGTGAACTAGTTGATAGGAAGGGAGGGATTAGCTAATTTAATGAGTGCTTCCAATCTCTAGTTTTTCTGACAGTATAAAATTGTTCCTGGGCATAAATTACATACATATGTGCCACAGAGTTCCCCTTCATTTCTAAAGCACATGGTAGAGCTGTTTTCCATCTCAAATTTCTTAAGACAGTCATGTTCTCAGAAATTACTGTGATTTGTTTTTATTACCGGGATGCACTTGGTATATGGAAGTCAAAATCCTGTCCTAAACTGCATTTAATTAAGCATTCTTGCCTTCAGTGATGCTTTACACACATATGGGGAAGATAAAACCTGCTGAGAAACTTAAGATTTTCAAAATTTCCAGCACACATCTTCCATCAAATGAAAAAATAATTTACCCTTTCCTTCTATCTGTGAAATGTTTTTCAGGCAATATCCTATGGCGATGCTTGTCTGAGAAAAATTTTAGTTCTCTTTCGACATCTTTCATTTCATCCCAAGGAGACAAGAACCAGTAAGGGGCCATACATTCATTTTGCATTGTCTGACTCCAGTGTCATCACTGAAGACAAGCCAAAGAAAGTGCTAAACCTGTGAGGATACTATCACATTTCTTACCTGGTGACTTATGCACTTTTTTAATTTATTTTTTTTCTTTCTGCATGTGTGCAGTCAGCTCCCAGGCTCAGTTTATGTTTTGGCTCATGGAGCCAAATTAGATGCATGACTTGGCTTTAATTCCTAGCTCACTTGCCTGCCAGGGTCTGCCAGGTACTTGCGTTATTCTAAAGCAACATGTCATCTGATGAATTAAATAAATACAACATTTAGAAGTCAGGATTATGTACACCATTTGCACTATACCAGCGACCATAGTACATCTTAAATCCTGGACCTCTGCAGTGACTTTGATTTGTTAACTTCTCTGTGTGAAACACCAGATGGAATAAATATTCCACAAAAAGATGGACTGCTGCTCTTAAGTTACAAATGGGTGGGAACTGCCTAAAGTTTTGACAAGTCTCTTAAGAATACTAGGAACTAATTAATATGAAAGACTGCTGTTACTTGCAGCAGGGTAAAAATAAAGAGATGAGATAGAACTTAATATTGTCTTTGCCACTAATCAGTGATGGGACAGTTTTCCCATGTACTAAATACAAAGTTCCCTTAGTTAAATTATAGGAAACACTGAGGAACAAAAGCATGTTTCAAACTGTTCTTCTAAGACTTCAGATCTCTCTGCTGAAATACGAGTTGGCTTTAGCACTCAGCTGCCAGAGCAGGGCACATCACTGTCAGACAAGGCTTCTTCGAACATTGCATGACATCTTTCACCTTGACAACATGGAGTTTGGGCAGAAGGTTGCAGTCAGCAAGAGTCAGGTCATCTCCATCCAGAAACTTGCGTTTGGACACTTTCTCCTCTTCAGTGCTGTTTGCGTCAATCTCCTCCGGCAGAGGGGTTCTCAGGTAGTCATCGAGCTTCTTCAGAGCCTTCACCAAGCCTCTTTCAAGAGCTTTCCCAAAAAAGCAAAGAATAAGTGTTTAGAGCAGAGTAAGAATTGTTTATAAACAATCACTGTCAATGGCTATGGTAGTATCTAGAAAAGAAAGCCAAGAACCATCTCTTTGTTGTTAATTTCTGCTCCAAACTCTACACAATCTTATGACAAAGTAGCCCAGCAAGGTCTGCCAGAGGGTAAAGCTCATCCTGCAACAGGAAAAAGGGACACAGGAACCTGTTGTGCCATGTCTTCTCCTGACTAGACAAACAATAAAAAACCACTGAAAGCGATGCCAGAAGGAAAGAACAGCTTATCAGTATGATACAGTAATAAAACACCTACAAGCTAAGATATTCTTCTGGTCTGTAGAGGCCATCACACAGTAAACTGGGGCCCTGTACTCTGATACTTTATTTAACTAAGAAGCCACATAAGACTGCAATGAAGCTGAATTTTGTAGCATCAATTCAGCTTTAAGAAGTCTTAATTTTACTTCCTCCGACTCCCTTCCAGAGTTATTAAAGGCAATAGCAGTAATTCCAAAGATGCTAACCAGAGCTCTAAGGAGCTGAAAGATATACTACAACTGAGATGAGATACTCAGCCAGGGTTAAGATTCCCATTTACCTCAGGTTCAAACTTAGGTGCAAATACTCTTTTTGAGATGTCTCAAATAGGGTGTCACAACGGAGAGGAGACTTCAGAACAGTTACTAAAGACCATGTCCCACACTGCTGCTGGCTCAACAAATTCCAGTCTTTAAATAACACTTGGACCTCTACAGCAGAGTGCAAATTTTTCACCCAGGCACAGAATTTGTGTTCTTACACTTCACTTGCAGGATAATACAAAAACCTGATTGCAACAATGCACTTACAAAAAGCTGAATAACTCTACACAGGTTTATGTGTTACTTGAACTGCAAACACTCTGGGGCAAGAAGGGTCTTTTGCCTTTCTGTTTGAAAGGTGACAAGCACAGGGAGTCCTGGTTCCCAACAAGTGCCCCAAAGTGCTAAAGCAACATAAATAAGAAACAGCAAGAATTTACAATGTGAAAAAATAACAACATGACTCATGGGCTCAGGGCCAGAATTTCAGCTGGTGAAAATTACCTGCAGTGATTTATACCTGCTCTAGATCTGGCCTGGAGTCAGAATTAAAATCCTAATCCTGTAAAATCTTATATCTCTGAGTAACTTACTGTCACTGAACTTAGGAGAGTCTACTCAGTGGGTCAAGTTACTCAGGCAGTGTAGCAATACAAGGCCTATGGAGAGAAAGTACAAGGAACAACAGGTTCAAACTGAAAGTGGGTTAATTTGGCCAGTTATACAGAAGAAATTCTTTACTGTGAGGTGATAAGGCATTGAGACAGGTTGGCCAGGGAAGCTGTGGATGCCCCATCCCTGGCAGTGTTCAAGACCAGGCTGTATGGGGCTTGGGGCAACCTTGTCTAGTGGGAAATGTCCATGGCATGGGATTTGGAACTACATGATCTTTAAGGTCCTTTGCAACCCAAACCACTCTATGATTCTAAATATAATTATGGAGCACAACAGAAGCTTGAAAGGCCTGCAGCAATCACCCTTCAGAGAGAGGCATGCTGGCACAGGTAGCTCTACAGGCTCTGCTGTCAGCCACCCCTGTATTTTTGGCTTGGAGAGAAAGGCAGCATGTCCAGGGCCATTGAGAGAGCAGAAGCTGAACACCACAGAACAGGATTTCTCTGCTGCCCTAACACCCATTAAACCTGTGCCAGCGGTGGAAGTCGGATTAAGCTGCCTGATGCCTTGTTCCCACTGAAGCCTCTTGGCCCAGCACCAGGGAACCACACCAGCTCTTTTGTGGCTGACTCTGAGACACAGTGGCAAACCCTGGCTTAATTGATTGACTGGAGAAATGACTGTGATCCAACTGAAAACACCCCCACAAACATAGCAGGGAGGGAAAGAATTTTATTTCTGAAAGCAGAACATCTAAAGCGACTGAAGTGCTGCCATCCATAAAACAAAAGTGTTGCCATCCCTCATTTAATCAATTCAAATTGAATTTTGACACTGACATTCTGCTGTCAGATGCTGGCAGTGGTGCCTTTAATCGCCTGCAGCTGTACTGAGTCTCACAACTTCTACTGGAGGGTAGTAACTCTGTAGTGTGTAATTTACCCCCATGTGGCAACACTCAAAAGATTTAGCAATCTCTTTTTGGTTTGACCTATAACACCTGTTGAATAGATAGTTCCCCTTCTCTTGGTCAGCCTCAGACTGTGTCCTCTTACAAGGCATTCATGTCAAGACAATAGACTTGAATTACTGCGATTTAATTCAATTTTGCTCATCCAGATTTTAGAGAACTGGCTTGACGCTGAGCATTTTCCAGTATTTCCTTCGCCCAGTAGGACTGTTGGTTCTCCAAGTCATCTGAGCAGTGTTCCAGCATCAGTAGGACACCAGACACTTTGTGTTAGCCTGTGGGGTGAGTCAGGTGTGTGTATGGAGACAGGAGCAGCAGGTGAGATGTGTTTATGTAACTCTGCTGGAAATTATTATGGTTTGGGTTTATTTTTTTGCTCCTTCTGCTATATCAAAGTGCGTCATGGCTGTCCCAAAAACAATGCCTGGAGCGAAGCCTGTTTGTGACACTGGGAAAAACTTCTATCTGAATTCATGCTTGGCCCTTGCATACGGCAGCTTTAGGCCAGAAATAAGCATATGTTCAGGGTTCAGTACATCTGTGACCTAATTCACAGGCTCTGCTGGAACCCGCAGGATCCTGACATCCCACTGGGAAATGAACCCACAGGATCCTGACATCTCACAGGGAAATCACCACATGATCAAGACCATCTTATATCCTGATAGTCAAGAACAGGACCACTACTTATGACACCAATGACCCCATTTATTTAACTAAAACTCTTCTGATCCTGGTAAATGTCTCAGAACAGCCAGGAAAACAGAAGAATACTGAAAAGGGGAGGACTGATCTTCTTCCAATTAAATAGTGACAGAATTTTGAAAACTAAGATAATTAAGATCCTAAAATTGCAATATCTAATGTTTTTTAGGTGCACATGATCAGAGTTTTAAAGCCTGTTGATGGTTTTCAAGGCATTTTTTGAAATCGATATGCAAATATCCATGTTGCAAATCCTACTTTCTAGGTGTCCTGACACATTCAGATTTATCTGTTTGATTTGAAGTCTTATGATACTTGAGAAGGTACTCAGGGAAATCCCCACTCAAAGTAGAAGGATGTGTAAAAGAATTTAATTTTCTCTCTTACCTGGTAGATATTTAAGCATTATGTGAAAGGTGAAAAAATGTGAACGGAGACCAGGGAAAGAAATAACCCCTTCAGTATATCCTACAGCTTTGAATGTTCTGGGACTTTAGCTGAGGAAAGAGCTGTCTGGGTTCATATTACTGAGCAAACTCAGCAGAAGATTTTATTTCAAACCTCCCATACTATGGCTATTTCATGAAAATCTGAATGACTGTACACATTGTCTCCACTTAGAGCACAGGGGAGAGGATGCACTCACCAGGGCAGAGGTCATACAAATACCAGCCACAGCACTAGACTGGATGAAGATGTTTAAAAAGGTGTGACTAACTAAAAAAAATACTAATTCCCCATTTGTGAAAGTACCACCCACAATGAATTTCAGAAGTGGTTAAGCACCTAATTCCCTTGGCAACTTATCCTCTGGGAAACATCATTACATAACTAATAGGTTTGCTGATAACAGCCTATGGGTGGGATTAATCTTCCCTGAAGTGAGTAAATTAAATAAGTTTGAATTAAGCACCCTGAGCTTCCTCTGTGTTCAGTGGAGTCTTCTTGTCTACACTTGGTTTCAGTGACCCCTAAATCAGCTGCGGGGAGAACCTTTCCTGAAGTGTCTAATCTCACCCTTGCAGTGTCTTGGTAACTTCAGGGTGGAGGATTCAGTATTACACCACCAAGTGGAACCATGCCTGAGAATGCAGCTCTGTACTGCTTTTGAAATTTCTACTTCCAATTGCTTCCTGACCCTGCAAACTTTCAGTATGAACTTAGAGATCCAAAATGTGACCATCTTTGTGAGAGGAATCCTGTCATCAGCTTATCCATCAACAGCTGAAATGTCTGAACTCCTGCAAACTGTCTTTCTGGACAGTGAAATTACCAAGCACAAAGGCTCCAGCATCATATTGCCTCCACAGGGATATATTTAATATAACTTCAAATTCCAAGAAGTTCTACCTGTGTATATACAAAATCCATGGTGGAGCCATCTCTCTCAGCCTTCACTACTTCACTTTGGGCTCCTTATGCAGCCAAAAACAACTTACAGCAGTCACAGTCCTGCCCTGTCATCCCACCAATAGTAAACAACTATATTAATAAAAAAACCTTATGAGCTCTTTGTCAATCTCCTTCTCCCTTCAAGACTATGCTTTTAAACAACTGTACTTAAGAATCCAGAGTTAGAAGCCAGAAAAATAGCACTTTCCAACCTCAAAGCAACCACAGAACACTTAATGAATGTATTACCATCTGTCAAATGCACAGGGTGAGGTTCAATTTAGTTGATGATACCTAATTCAGAATGACATTTCGTTTTCAGCAAAAGGTTACTTGATGTTGAACAATGGGATTAACAAATTCTGACATGCACAAAAATACAAATAATGTAACAAAAGTTAATAATTGGCAAAATTGTGCTCTCGGTTACACTGACATAAAAGAAGAGTAACTCTGCATTGTCAACAATCTATTCCATATTTACTCCAGTTCAACCAAGAACAGACTTTGGCTCTGTTACTCAACTCTTCAAGCAAAAACTTCCTTAAACTATTAGCCTGTGCAACTGTTTCCAGAGGATGGAGTGAAATCTTCGTGTCTTGTAAGTGCAAACATTAGAAAATGTAATGCATGGAGCAATCCTGCAAGTCAAGCAGAGGTCCACATGACAAAGATTCACTAGTAGGTACTCAGGGTGAAATTTTGGGCACACTGAAGCCCATGGAAGTTTTGCTGTTGACTTCAGCGGGGTTACGATTTCTCCAGCAGCTTTTAAATCCAAGAGACTGTTACAATCAGTTAATCTGACCTCTGAAATAATACTGGCCAGAAAACTTCCATCATCATCAGTCGTTTCCGTCTCTTATTTTCTGTGGGTCAAATAAGGCCGAAGTAAAATGGAAAGTAACTAGAAAGTAGTAAAAGAGAAACGGTTCGGAAAAAGTAAAACCAATGCAGGCTGCCCACACCCACAGCATTTGCAGAGGTCAGACGAGGACTCTTCTTCCCCTTCCTTGAACTCCAAATATTTCCTTCCTTGTTTAATGTTGGGACAAGGAGAAATAGCAAAGCAGACAAAGCACATAAATGCCAATCTCTGTGGCCTGAATGAGCCGCTGGAAGGCAAATCATTCCGTCCTAAAATAGTAGCCTAAGAAAAGCTGAATTACCACCAGAGAAGCCTCAATCTCCCTCTCTCTTTTGAGAATAGGCAGACTGGCTACCTAAATTTAAAATAGCTAAAATGAGATTAGATGAATCCTGTTTTATGTGTCTGAGTGGAACCATTTGCAGGATGAGGATTTCACTTGATAGTTATTATGGGAAGAGATGCAAAGCATAGAGGGCACAATAAGAGCAGTAAGAACAATCAATTCTTTAGCCAAATTAAACATAAAAACTACTTGATTTTTGTAGAAAGAGAGCAAAACTAGTTAATTTTTTTAAAGCAAACTTTAAGCAGAATAATGCAAGACTTTCAAACAAGCATGAAAACAAAAAAGTCATGTTTTGGAGTGGTTGGTTAAGTCATGCCTAGGCATTCAATCATTTTCATATAATTTTTAAAGTTTTGGTAATCTTCAAAATTAACATATCATTTCCAAATTAAAAAGAGAATAATCTTTTGTTTCAAAAAGTTTAGGAGAAAATACTCTTACTTTTCAAAGCAAGATATTATGCACAATTTTCCACCTACATTTGCCAATAATTCAGGCTACTCACACCACCCATGGCATTTTTTGTCAAAACAAACCATTTTGTCACAAAACATTTTCTCCAAGTCAAGGTCAAATATATGTGGCCCTCTTCCTAAGTAGTTACCACTGCAAGCACGGTGGCAACAAGGCTTCAAAGTAATTGAAGCCCAGCAACACCATGGCTTTTGTAGCCAACATCTAAAACTACCTGAGACTGACCTTGGCAGAACTGCAAGGTTCTTAATTGTCAAGCCCAGGCAAGTTCAACAAACCATGATCCATGTACAGAAATGAACAACGATTCCTGCTGCTACCCTGGATCACTGATTGATGCTTTCCCTTTTTACTGCTTTCTCCCACTGCCCTGCAGTAAGATTTATCCTGCAACACACGCAAATGAACTTGGTGAAATATGCAATGAGGGAAAAGGGGGAACAGTACATAAATATTCACAGTCGCAATCAAACAATCTGCGATTTATTTTTCCTTAAAAAAAACAAACCACCTTTCCTGATCACTTCCAGATTCACAGAGTTTGATACTATATGAGACCCAATACTCTTTTCTGGTAGGAGAGGAGAACCAGCTAAGAAACAGCAATTTAAGGTAAGAAAATAATATCATTCTATGACTCTGTCAGTCTGATTAGAGACCAAGGATTCATATTATCACTCTCTTTTTTCTCCATCCTGCTCAGGTTTTTTTTCAGACAGGCTCAACAGAGTATTGTAACAATAATCTGTATAGATTAATCCTCCTCCATGGAGGAGCTGTGACTGCAGTACACATGACTCTATATCACATATTGAACAGTTTATCTGCCCTCCTGTGATTTAAATAGAACTCTTGAGATTTGAGTGCTGCCTTGATTTCTTCTGTTCAGCCACTTAAGAGTCAGGTGCCTTGTCTAAGCTGGTTATGTAGGCTCCCTCTCTGCTCAGAGGGACTAAGCATCTCCAGAGGGTAATTCCATCCAACTGCCTGAGACACCTGATTTAAACCAGCGTGACTCAATCCACACATGCCCTTCTTGCTGCATCAATTACAGCTGAAACCTAAAGGACTAGCTCAGACTAGACACCTCACTTTCAGGGAGGTGAAGTTAGTGGAGATGAATCCTATCCTTTGAATACAATTTCACAGTTCACACAACTGATGTAGTATAATATCTCCCATTTTTAAAAAAATTACTTAAATATTAGGGCTTACATCCCAAAGGGCAAATACATGGCCAATTTGAGCATTGCAACATCCTTCCCAGATATGTTTCTGCCTTGTAAAATCCCCAGTTCTGAGCAGCAATGAGTGGGTAGTCACTGAGAGCCACTGGAAATGCAGAAGAGGATGAAGGCTGTGTGCTCCTATGCATCCAAGGCATTTAGATGTCTAACTCTGGGCCAAAGGGAGTTTCTGGGGTGATTCATCTCTCCTATTAAAGATTTTCCACTCCAGATAAATAATTTAATATTCACTGGAACAGACACTTGTGCATGTTCCCACAATAAAGGCAAATGCCCACACATCGATGTGGAAAAGGTGTGATCTGTCTGTTTCTACTCACTTAATGAATCAACAAATACCTAGTTGTGTACACAGAAGAGGAATAGATTAGTGTCTCTTATTCCTCAACTCCATTTTCCTGATTAGGGGGTTGTTTTAGGTGACAGAAGTTCATATTCGTCCTCCAGACAAGTCAGAGCTGGGCTTTGAAAAGGGATTTTTCACTCCTGGTCAGCGTTCAGGTGATTGTACACCAGGAGGAGGGTGAGTCACACAAACACAGGTGCACACATGCAAACAGACACACAACTTTGGTCCTAACTTGCCTTTCAGACATGGTCTAAATCAGGCATAAATAGGGACAAATTTTCCATATTTGTAGGTGTATATATGCTGTTCTGTGTATGTCCGGTGAGAGACATGGTGGTGCAAAATCTCAGGAACACTTCACCCAGGACTCAGAGGAACATGGAGCTGAAATATAGCTGACGGATACTGTAAGCAACCTTAGGAACCCAGACACATAAAAAATCTATTGATTTACTCAGGGGTAAGGTTCACCTTGCCTAACTTCAGCCATCTAATTGTTAGGTAATTAGTCCCATCTAATTGTCCAAGTCTTCTCTGCAGATATCAATGAAAGACAGGTACCTCCAAAGGAAGATGAAAGAAAGATCACCCAGCTTTAGATCTGTATTTTAAGACAAATCAAACTGCTCTTTAGAAATGGATTGATGTCTCTCTCCACTGATCACAAAAGAAGTCAGGATTATTGAATTACTAATATACCTTTTAGACAGATTTAGACAAGGTTATACCTCCCTCATAATCCCTCTTCCCTTCCCTCCTCACCCCATCTACAAACTTTTGATGATGTTTATTGCTCAATTAGAGCTTCATCCCAAAATTTTTTATAGTTTGACACATCTGTCTCAAAAAGTTCCACAGAATATGACTCAAAGAGCCTGAGATCTTGATTTCCCAAGTACCTTTTTCCTAAAAAAGAGAACAATGATCCAAGGGTTAAGAGGTTACCTGGATTTAGGAGACCTGAGTCTCTTCTTCTCAACCTTTTCTACATGATCTTATAAAAACAATTCAAATAATTTGCCTTGTAACTTCATACATACAAAATAAGAATAAAAGTACACTTCAGTCACAAAGTCTACATTACTAAAGCTGTGATGCACCACCCGTGGACATATGTTTCAGGTTAGAGGGAGGTACACAGTAAATATAACAAAAAGAAGAGGCCTCTTGGCATCTTCCTATTTTCATTATACTATTTGTCCTACTCCCAAATTAAACCTAGTGAAACAGGTGAATCAATCATGTCTTTAAAAAATTTAAATACATGTTTTTCAAGCATCTAGAAAGATTGTTTTGACTTGTGTCTAGTTTTATACTGAAAACTAAGGTTTCCTCCTTGCCTTTCCTTATTCAGTTTTACAGTGGAGGCAAGAAATAAATGCAATATTTGTAACATTATCACAAAGAATGCAAGTGGAGCACCTTAAAATGCTTTTTTTTCAGAAGAAAACCCAGGTGTTCAAATGACACCAAAAGTAAGCATTTCCAAGTCTCTCAGGAGTCCAAGCAACCCTGAGGGCAGGAAGCAAGTGAATGTAAAACTACTGGCCTACAAGTGCCCCGGGAAGAACAGCACCGAACTTGCATTTCACAAACCATTGTAACTCTGTAGCAGCACGTAAGTGACAAGCATCATTTCAAGAGCACATCCTCGAGGGCCTAATCGTGACCTCTGCGATGCTTGCCCTGTGCAGGTGTCCCTAAAACAACTGCAGACAATCAGCAGCTGATTTACATCAGAAACTTGAAAAAAAAAATAAAATAAATCCCTGCCGATTATAAACCCACATTATTTATAGTATGAGATTATTGATTTTTGAGATGCTGTGTGTTCACTCAGAGTCTAAAGTTTTGTTTTACTACCAAAGAGCAAACAAGATGATTCTGGGACCAACAAAGGAACACTAACTACGTGTGTCTGCATTAAAGAGTAAAGTGAGCTGCTGGTATAGTGCAGCTGGGCTGTAGCGACAGTGCTGTGGGGACCCCTTGTGTTCCAAGATTTAAGGACCTTAAAAACTTTTAAAAAGTTAATTCCTCTACAGGCTGTTGGCACTTGAATCTTGAATATCATTTTCTTTCAATTCAAGGCATGTAGAATAATAAAATCTGCTTTTCCAGGACAATCCCAATTGCACTTCAATTCTTTCAATTACATTATATATAATTCCAGCATTGGTGGAATGAGAGGGATACACAGCAATGCCTATCTAGCAGCACCTGAGGATGAAATTTTAAAGATATTAAGTTCCCAAATCCCTTAGTTCACTTAAAAAATCTCAGTCTCAAACAGATTTATTTAATGTTTCCAGTATTTTCTGTCCTTTGTGTTCAGAAATTGTTACTGAGACACAAAAAGCCATGAGACAATGAGATTTACAAATGACTCACATCTTAATTCTTTCCCATTGTTTCTCCGCTTTTGAGATTTTCTTGTTTCAAGCCCCATGAAATGACTTAGGGATCATCGTGATTATGCCTCAACCTCTCTGAAAGGTGCAGACGCAAAAAGAGTCGTAATTATATCTGGATGTATGAAAAAATTTCAAGTATTAGTAGGGAGGTCACATTCCCTCTGTTGCAACTTTACTGTTGTGGCAAGCATTAAGAACATTTGTCCGAGTCCTGATGTTCCCTGTTAAAACAAGGCATTGGGAATTCTAGCAAGAGGTTAAAGGAGAACAATAATACAGTGCTCAAGGACTGGAAAAAAGCCTCAAAGACCAAAGACGCTTCAGTGCACCAAAGACACTCCAGTTCCTCCTATTCTCTGCACAATCAAATCAAATCCTTTTAAGGATGAAATACTAACATGTTTGCTCAACGGCAAAACTGACTGGGTTGCAATTTGCAGGAGATGGTAGCAAATAATTCAAAGGTCCTCCTAGCCTCAAAGTCCATGAAATTTGGATTTTTTTTTCTGCAGTCAGAAGAATTGGGATATTTTGACAAGAATTATGTGTCCAATTCCCATTTTGATGCCTTATTCCCAGCACTGTTTTCAAGCTAAAGGTCAACTATTTAAGATGTGATCTAATAAAGAAAATTAGCTACATTGATTTTCATTTATGTCTCATTCTTGTTTTCCCTGTTATTTTATGAAGAACATTTGCATGCATAAAACAAAAAATCTGTTTGGGGAAAAACAGATTCTGGGCCAATTCTTCTCCCTTTGAAGTCACCAACAGTTTTGCAAACTGACTTCCAGGAGCCAGTCACTAGGCTCTCTATCATGTGATAGCTTGCTCTGCAATGGCTAAATATAAGCCTGTGAACAATCCTCTCAGGACATTAAGACCAGTTGGGTGTTTAAATCTGAACATCTGCTTATATAAGATTTGGACACTGTACTGAGTAAGGCCGTAACTTCATATAAGTCCTTGGTGTGGGAAACATACTTAGGATACACCAAGTATAATGTGCCAAGGGGAGTTACCCACCAGGGCAAAACCATAGAGCAATGAAGTTAAAACTCAATTCTAAATAATAATGTAATTTAGGCTTCCCATTCCAGCAGCGAGGCGCTTAATTCCTCCCAGGACTGCTGCCGCCAGATTGCTCTAATCCACTTCCAGCTGTGCTACTGCTCCTGTGTGCGAGCATGGGAGCTCGGCTGGGAAACAGAACAAAGCACCCCAGTAAAGCCAGAAGCACTTGGAGGAATATTCAAACACACAGGGGAAATAATTCCCTCTTAAGGAAGAGCATCTGCCAACTACTGTTCCCACTGCAAGTGTTGTAGTCTAGGCCTGGCCTGTGCGTGTAGGCCCTGGTTCAGCAAAGGCTTGAGAATGTGCCCTAATTTCAGTATATCAATAATCTCGTTGACTTCAGCATATTCTATAACTTTAATTTATATAAATACAAATATTCTTTAATTTTTTTTCCCCTTCCTCCTTATGGTAGGCTATGTCTTCAAAGTTGCTTCAACACAGATGTGTCATAAAATTACATCTGTTAGTAAATTAATTGCAAATATTTACTATTCCCAGAATGGCTGCATCTAAGGCTGCTAATCAAGCACACCAAGCTCCTCCCTTGGAGAGCTTGCAGTCTGATCACATCTGGATTTACACAGGATTTTAGTTTTTGTGTTGTTTTTACATAGCGTTTTTCACATTTCCATCAGGAAATTTTCATACCTTGATTAGCAAGGTCTTAGAAGAAGGAAAGTTCAGAAATATTCTGTAGTAAAGTACATAGTTCTCAGTTTAAGGTGGTGATGTGTTATCATTTTAGAAAACTGAAACCCTCTTCCTTTTCATGGCATAAAATTTCAGATCTCAGTTCTGGCAGGTCAAAAGATATTGGTCCTTAAAGCTGTCACTGGTCCCAGACAGAATATTGATGGCTCTGGGCCTCCAGCCAGCATGGTTTTGAGAAGAACTTTCAAAGAGTTATTTCTCAAGCAAACTTTTTTTGCAAACTGCTGTTTCTGGGCATTTTAGAATCAGTCTTTGATTACTGGGCAGAAAGCAGATAAAGCAATTTAGGACGGATGATAAATGCAACTTGCAGCACTTCTTAACAAGTTAGCACACAGCTATCACCACAGTTTTAGTGGTCTTTATACATGTGTTTTTACAAGGAGACAGAGTGAACTGTTTTATTAACATATCATGAGTGAGTTATGTGGGTCATCCCAAATGGATGGCAATAAAAGCTTTATATCACACTCACCAACATGTATTTGGTACTTTATGTGCCACAAATGTTGCAGAAAAGCTATTTTACATATGTTTTAAAGACTGGGTATTTTTTATATTAGGGCTGGTTTTGTAAAGCTGCCAGGCACTTCAGCTACCACGAGCCCAACACTATTCAGCTCAGGGGGAGTCATAAAATCTTGTTCAAAATGTTCTGAAACAGCTTTCATAGAACCATCACAGAATGATAGAATGGCCTGGGTTGGAAGGGACCTTAAAGACCATCCTGTTCCAACCCCCCCGCCATGGGCAGTGACACCTTCCACTAGAGGAACTGTCATCCTGACATATTACATCATAAAGCAAGTCTTTTTCTCTAAAACAAATTTAAAAGCTATTTCTAGTCCTTCTTGGTTGCTTGACAGAGAAAGCTTGGTATTGTCACAGCACAGGACAAATTGTGGCTTGTGCTGGGCCTTGGACAGATGTGGGGGTATGTAGTAGGAAACGGAAAATCTGCAACCAAAGAGGAAGAAGGAAAAAAATTAATGGCAAGTTGATACACAGACATCACACACTTATTTATATATTTATATTGATACCTATATATTTATATGGCACCTTGAAGACCTGTTCAGAAAGCATAAAGCACTAATGTTGGTCCCAAATTAGAGTCTGATCCAAGATCCCCATCACAGGAAACACCCACAGTACAAGAGCATTCAGTGAGCTTTTCAAACTTGCTCTGGTAAAGTCAAGAGAAGCTTTGCCAGGAACTTTGCTGAGCACGGGGTGAAGCCTTTAGTCACAGAACAGGACCAAATCCTCAGGATAGGCCATATCACATCTACAGTTACAATCTGATCCCTTTGGATGAGAGAAGTCGGTCTGGAAGGAAGGGAGGTCATTCCCCTACCCTTCCCCATCACACATGCAATGCTTTGGGGACAGATGTTTTGCTCTCCTACACCAACCTGCTGCTGGAGCCAGACTAGACCATGCTTGCCAGGATGACACAGGCTGCCCCACCACATCAAGAAGGTCCTGTCCCAGCTCAGGTGCCACAAAGGGTCTGCACCATGGAGCTGTATTACTGTAAATATTCTACGCTGGGGTTTGGAGTGAACTGATTTAAGGAGGCATGTGATGGCTTCTAAAAAGGATCAGCGCACACCGTTCAGCCTGTGCACGTACCTGTTCTATGGGTCTGACTCTCTGCTTAGCAGGAGTAACTCCACAGCATAAAACTGATGTGGGGCAGTTTAAATTGCAGCCCTATACGTGTGTGTGCATATCTACCGTACACACACATACACAGCACTGGGAGAGAGACATTTCCCACCTCACGCACTTAACCACAGAGTGTGATGGAGCTACTGAAAGAGGTGAACGGCATTTAATCACATGTGAGTTAATGATTTAAATGTGCTTTTATTTTTGGCCTCTTGATGTAAATCCAAACCAGACAAGCGGAGTCCTCTGGTCAGACGGCTGGAAATTCCTCTGCATGAAATCATGTTGGTGGTCTCCCAGCTCAGCGCCTTCTGAAGAGCCGTACAGTGAAATATCCTTCCGTACCACTAATGAATGCGCCCACCCACACTGGAGCTGGTGCCCCCTAAGAACTCAATTCAAGAACAACTTTTTAAACTCATACATGAAATCAAAGGACTCATTCTGTGAGCCAAAGAACTTGCAATTTTAGGCGGGACAGTTAATGGGTGATTACTCTAGGTTGTCCCCTTGGTTTGCAGTACACAGTCTTGCAGGAAAAAATAATAAGCAGGATACTGTATATGTACACAACATTCCAGTTAATTAAATTTCATCCTCCTCCAATGAATACATAAATTGTTGCTACCCTGGTGACTGTACAGAGCTTGAGTGACTTGCTCAGCATCAACCAAAGGAACCAAAGTAAACACACAAGACCTTGGTTTACTTTCCTGTGCTCAGACAAGACCTCCTTCTCGATATTAAACAATCACTAAGCAACCAGAAACACTCAAATTGGCTGTGAAAGCTTGAGCAAGAGCATCCAGGAAATAATTTTCAAGACTTCTCTCACCGAAACCTCCCAAGGACTCCTGTCCTTGTGGGAAGGAGCACTTATCATTTCAAGCACAAGGGCCAGAAAACTGCATAACCTGGTTTTGCTACCCAAGCGAGACACAGATCTAATCCCACGATGAGGGGATGAGTCCTTCAAACAGGCCTGTTATAAAATTATCGAGTGGCAGGGGGGGTGGAAGGAATCAAGTTCTAATTGAACTGACTTGAAATAATAAATGCACACACTTTCTTTAAACACAGCTTGCCACATCCTGAGAATCTGGAATCAATTCCTTCCCTTTCAAGAAGCTTAAAAGTGGTGGGACTTTGATATGGCATGAGCATGTTTGCTTCTGGGCTTACAGCCCTCGCCAGCCCGTTCCAAAACTTTCAGTGCTTTTTTATTATAAGACAGAAAGTTAGGAAAACAAAGATGGAAAAAAAGAATCAGAAATTCAGGGAACTATTAAATCAGGGCAGCCTTTCTGCCAAATACCTTTGGTAAGTAAATGAATCATGATCAATAACATATTGCCATGCAGACTTACAAGAGAAGGTTATCACCTGCTCCTGTGCCAGGCACAAAACATAACGGTGTGTGGCTAATGAAGTACTGCATGAATCCAGAAGAAAAAAAATCACTATTTTTCTCTGTAATGTTAAAGCATTTTACTTCAAAGTAAATTTAACTCATCCAGAAAAAACATGATTTTTTCCATTTGTCAAAATTGATGGGTTGCTATGAAACACTTCTCTTTTGATGATGTTGCATTTGTAAGAGGAAACTGTCTTGACAGAAGGAACCCTATTTTTGTTAAGGGGATACTTCGGCCCTGATTGTAAAGCTGCTTGTGTAAAGCTGCTTGCTTTATACATTCACATATTTGCCAGCAGAGGGTATCACAATCTTAGAAACACATGTACATACCTATCATTGAATCTATTCATTTACATGTGAGGATTTAGAGACACACACTAAACCAAGAAGTTACCAATCTCTCCTTTTCTTTAGTAATTTTTTCCATTATCAAAAGAAAAAAACTGTTTGGCTACTTAAAGGCTACAGGCTGTGTTAGCAGAGCCATCTGCTATGAATATTGCAATGACATAGCTAAGCAATGGCATCATCTGAAGCCTGACATTCCTGCATGGCCCCAGCTGTAAACCCTCCTGAGAGGAACACCAGCTTGGGCTTATCTTCAGCATGCATTAGGTTCTCATTAATTCTTACATCCACTATCCTCATGCTGCATAAATCTTGTTTAATTATTCCAACCACTTCACGCCACTTTACCACAAAGATGTAACAGCCACAGCCTGTAGTGAGAGCTCATATTGCACAAACCACAGGATCTCTGATAAACCGGTACACTACGAAGACTGATCACATATAATTACACCTTACCCATACTTCTAGAGATAGGCTGATGCTACAAATTCCCAGCCTGATATCCCACACGTTAATGAATTTACTTCCCTGACTCCCAGTTTAAGAATTTAATTTAAACCTGATGTTTGGTGCTTCAGCTTACTTGGTATTCAGCAGTCCCCTATTCCCAACTAAAATAAGTTAAAATTATTGTTTATATAATGGCCTGGGTTCTATGATCTATTTTTAATTTATTAACAAGTCTTTTTCTATTTGTGTTTTGATCATGTGCAACTGATGTCCCAGTTACTGGTGTGGCTTTCCAGATTAACCCAAGCACTTGAGTCAGTTGGAGGTGGGAGCAAATAGAGAGGATGACTGTGAGATGTATTACCTTTATCTGAGAGTTGGGACATATGGGAACAATTTAAGATAACAACAAACAGCAATCTCTGTTATTTTTGGATCTCACCTGTTCATATGGAGACAGGGAAAGGGACTTCAGCTAAGTAATTACATTTTATGTATATAAAATGCTTTTTATTATTACAGAACTATACACAAGTATTTATACAGGAAAGATAATGTGTCAGAACATGCTGTAAAAGGACATGTATCAGATCAGGGCTAGACCCCTAGATTCCTTTTGGATCAGTGTTGCAATTTTACAAAATATCAATCAAAAAGAAATAGGTTCATGTGGAAATATGTATCCAGTGGCGCTGTCTGTTCCTTTTCAGACACTGTCTTTTCACTGCTCAAGAAATCTAACACAAACACTTTTTGATTAACTCATTATCTGCCATCCAAATCAGCCTTCAGAATAACTGCTGTGGTTCAGATGAACTGGTCAGGAGGGTGGGTAAAACATCCCTGGGATAAGGGAAAAGGTATTCTTGCTTAGCCCTTGAAAACCGGAAGTCAATTACTGAAATTGAGGTCTCTGTCCCACAAAGTGTAAGTCTGCATTGACAGTCCCAAGGATCCAGAGGTCCTCAGGTACTTTACTCTGTTGATAGAAAAAACATGTGGGTACTACTGATACTCTGCTTGTCTGTGTTTTATTCTCCATGCACTGCAGCACTACAGATGTAAAAAAATTAAGCTAAAAACTTTTCTCTACTTCAAAGAGGAAAGTTGAGCATCAGTATATTCAGAGATTGCAGTGTCTGGATATGACAGGAGCTCAAACCAGATAACAAAAGTGGAGTGAGGTGTTTGCAGGGAACAAAGACTGTTGCTCTTCTGCAGCTTAACATCTCTTTTCTCTACGACCTTGGTGTGCCTAATTGCCATTGGAAGCATTTTCTTTTTCTTTTCAAGAGTACCTAAACCAAGGGCTTGTTAGGCACATCTAGGGAAAGCTCCCATTAATCATACTGCAGCTTCTAAAAATGTGGAGTGCTTTGCAGGGTTAGATCCCTTATCTCACAGTAGCGGATATCCGACCTTGAATTCCAGCTCTGCTTATGGCCAGATGCAGACACCTCTAGGACAGCCATTTATCCCTGTCTGAAGCTGCCAGCCCTTGTGAATTTAGGGATTTGCATATTGCAGAGTCACTGAGGAGCAAGAGTTGGGATTCTGCATGTGGACTGATACTCGTGGCTGTTTTAGGATGCAAGCTGAAGATTTACAGTTGCAGAGCAGACCATAAAAATTCCTTGTAAATGGCCAAGATATTTTACTTTTGTTGTAACATCTATTTAGTCTAACTCTTAATTTATTTTCCTTTTACAACTTCCTACAGAGATTAGCTGAGCATCTCATTAGCATTAGACAAAAAAACCCCAACTCTTTAGAATCACTGAGAAATGAAGCACTGTAATTATTTCCTTCTGTTAACAACACAAAAATATGACGGAGGAGATTGTTATCTGACATAAATCATCATTTATCCACTTTTATCTCATGGGTCAGCCCCGGGCAACGAAATATAATTGCACAGATAAAATGTGTGGCAGAGCTGGAGCCTGAAAAAATCTAGTTTTCTCTGAATGATATAAGCACATGGTGTTCAACAGGCATTAGGTCTCTGACTATGAAACCAGTAAAACAAGATAAGAGGTATTCCTACATTCTTGTGTTCACATCAGTAAGTGACTGTAAATATTCTACTAGATCATCCCCAGGGATAGGGATGTGTAAATCCATTAGCTTTCATGGAGGAAGAGGAGCTAAGATTAGCTGAAGTCTTGTTTCTCTAGGGGAGAGGAATGTGGAGAAAATAGCAATTTCATTAAGAAGACAGTGTGGGATGGATGTAAGTATGAATGGCATCTGGTTTCTGGGGGGGTTCTTTTTTTTGACAAACAAACATGTGAAGGAAAGTATGGACCTTACCAAGTGCAGATACATTTCTTAAAGCCACTTCTTTCATTTAATAACTTTATATTGGATGTCTTGATATAACTCAGTTTATATGAGCAAATTAGCTATAACAACATAACATAATCATGAGGTAAGTGGGTCTCATGGCCACATCTAACAAAGTATGAAGGGTCATGGCACGAGTTGGCCTCACAGTTCTGGGTCCAGTCAGCACACACTCCTCTAAGCAGTGCCTGGGCAAAGTAGAAGATGTAGCACAGGCCACCAGTCACTGCCAGCAAGCACTAAGGGATTCTGTTCTGATGAGGAAGCTGGGCTGTATGGACAGGCTGTCATGGCTGTTGGTAAAGAGGCTACTAAACACTGTGGCCTGTTTTATTTACTATTACAGATGTAGTTCATTCAGCTGTGAACATGCGGATTTAGTCCACTGACCCAACCATCTCCCACTGCTCAGCAGCAGAACCCGATGTCATTTGAACAGACCTTACAATAAAATTGACCCCTGGTGGCCTAGCGGTTAAGACACTGGTCTCTCAGAGCCAAGACCACAGGTTCGAATCCCGGGTCCCCCGGGCAGATGGAGCTCGTCAGCCCCTAAGGCCATCCATCTAAGAGAAGGTCACTC
>JAWWLV010000121.1:109670851-109685198 GCA_035041135.1 Platyrinchus mystaceus | reverse complement strand
TTGCGCAGGCTTGAAAGGTAAAAACACCTTTCCCAGATCTTCGTTCGCGAAGACTGGCCACTTACTTACTTACTTACAATAAAATTACGAGGGGATGGCAAAGATTATTCCACTTCTAAGCACACTAACTCCCTGGCACATTTGGCAGTGATCACACTCACCAGCATTATCCTGCTGCTTGGTATTTTTGATGTACGCAGAAAATTTGGAAAATATATCAATTCCAGCAGTGTTTGATTCCCGGTGCTTAGCAGCCAGCTTGGGGTACCTGAAAAAGCAAAAGCAGTGTGCAGAGTAACATCTTGCTATCAGCATCATACAATTTAATAGAACAAAGACAAAAGCTCCTGTACGAGGAACTGTAATTAACACCATCATCTATCTCAAAACAACAGCTTGGCAAGTCCCTCTTAAAAGTATCTGTTATCTGTCTATTAAGGCAGGCACTTGGAGAGTTACACAGGGATGGTTTCAAGACAAAGGTAATTGTGCTTTGTGTTACCACAATCCAAGATACAGTGGCTTTAAATCAGAAGAAAGCATAAATTTCCAGAAAGGTGCAGGGGAGTTTGGCAGCCAAGTCTCTCCATTATGAAGGGCAGTCATGTCTAATCCCCTACGCTGAAAATGTACGCCAGGATGGAACATCAAGGCATGTTAGGATTACCCGGGTGAAGGAATATAAAGATTTCAGTCTCTGAATTGCTCTTTATAGGCATCTGGTGCAAAGGAATATATTGACTTGGAAGATAAACACAATTAAAGGCTTCTGCTGACTTCGGTGGTCTTCAAAGAGAGTATAGAAAATTTAAATATCTGATCCCTTGCCTCAGGGCTATCCTATAGCTGCTGAATCACTTGGAGGTAAAACACTCCACAAGGAACCAAGCCAAATTTCATTGATTCATAGATTCTAAGGTCCAATTCACAAGCTAACAATTTCTTTTTTCCCATTATCCTTGTATTAAGTCCAGAACTTTTGACTAGCTAAGGCATATCTGGTAAATCTAAACCTTTCCTTGGTAGCTTTTTCATACTGAAAAAGCCTGGGCCTTATTTCTAATCCGAATTAGTTTGGTTATAACTTCCAGTCATGGGCTCTTGTCATTTCTCAACTAGAATAATGAGCACTTTTCTGCCTCCAGAGTCTCTCATCCTCTGTAATCAGTTCCCTTTCCAAACTTCCTAATACACCATACAGTTCAGAATCCTCCAGTTTTTCACTGTAAAATGCTTTTCCTGGCACAGATATTTTGTGTGGCAATTCTCAGTATCTCTTCCAAGTTATTTTTAGCTTTGCAAAATGTGGCCACCAGACCCCTACAAAATTTTTCTGGTACCAGTCTCCTTAATTCTGCATACAAGGGCATCCTGAAATGTGTACAGAGAAAACATTCTGCAGTTATTAGTCACACAACTAACCTTCACACATGGAAGTCATCTCACTGAAGCCAGCAAGTTTTATAAATAAATATTACTCCTGTAAGTAAAGGTTGTAGGAAGGAGTGCTTTTTAGGAACTCTTCCTAGGACATCTTTCATTTCTAGGAAATGGAATATTGACTGAAAAAAAATCTCAAGTTCTTACTTCGGAGGTGCAAGAATCTCTTCCAAGAATTCCTCAATCTTGTTAACATCTGTCTTGACTTCTCCATTAAATGTCAGGAAAGGTGGGTGGGTCCCAGGAGCCAGATTGTGCAGGTCAGCTGGCTTTCTGCAGACAGAGAAAAAAGTAATGAAATCACTAATCTTTATGGTCAGGTAGTTGCACAGATATTTATAGTTCCTACAAAATCAGTCTGTGCTCTTTTTTTTTTTCTGTAATTTGTGGTTGGAAGACTCTGAAAGTCCCCTAAGCACCCTGTTTAATATAAAAACATTCCTCAAGTGAAAAAAAACCAACAACCAAACCTGAATCCCAACTATTTTGCTGTGCACCACAGGCTGTCTAGGCTAGATACAAATCTGACTGAACTTGGTGGTGCCTTTGTGTAGGGCAAACACTGGATCATTTCACTATTTCAATTAAACTGAACAGCTTTTACCTTTTCAGATCAACAGTGGTGACGTTGAACACAACTCCTTTGAGCCACAGGATCATGAAGAGACGCTGGGAGAATGGGCAGTTCCCAATGCTTTCTCCATCTATACCAGCCTGAGGGATGGAAAGAGAGGAAAAATGGATTTCAGACTTGTTAGTCATTTACCTCCCTCAAGATGGAAAACGGGATGTTGCAAGAAAAATAGCAATTTTAAAAATAACCAGCAGTGCCTCTTATTTAACATAATTTATCATCAACACAAGAATGGAATTATTGCAGGATTCAGCCTTTTTCAGGAGCTCGAGAATGCAACATGGAGCCTCTCCTGAGGGCTGCTCTGGGTGAGGAGAACTGTCCTTTGCTGATGGCAAGCAACATCAAAGATGTTCTTTCAGTTACTCTCATCCTACAGGAATTCCAGCTTCGTGAACAGGATAGAAAAACTCAGGATAGGTTTTCTGCTCAATTAAAGTCTGCAGATTATATCAGCTTAATATCTGCTTCACTGTTTTACTATATAAAATGTGTACTTTCTATTTAAACCCAAATATTCTGGACATCGATTCATTCTTCTTTACATCCAGTAAAGCAACCTCAAACACAAACAACCAGATCCAGACACAAATCTCCATCCAAATCCTTCTGAGGTTCAAGGCAGATTTCAGCCACCACATTCAGTCTGTTCCTATCTCCAGTACCTAATGAGTTGCCTACAAACCACTACAAAACAACAAAAAACTGCTAGTGTTAGCATTGAGGAAACAGCCTATTTCTTCCTTTAAAAATTTATGGTCCTTAGCCATGCAAATTCTGACTTTGAGCCATGGAGGGATACAAATAACACCAGCTGAACTGAGCCAAAGCTGCATCCAAGGACAACATCCTTCTACAATAATTATGCTTGTGGCCAAAGCTTTCAGGACGATAATGGGTTTGATAGATTTCCATTTTAATTTGTGGTACCATTGTGTTTAAAAGATTCTTATAATCCTGGTGAAGCAACCAACCTTCCGTTGTTGACCCACACGGGTTGCATAACTGTATTTTATGCACACAGTGTGTGTCTGAAAATGGCTGATGAAAGAGCTAAGCAAATAAATGCCCTCTTCCTTTGGAGACAATATTATATTACTCTGTTGGCTCTCATAAATTTTATCTTATTAATATTCAAGCTGTGAGGTAGCATTTCTCTGTCTTAAAGAAAGAATCAATTCAATTATTGCAGCTCTGTGAAACATCCACAGCACAACTAGAAACATTTTGAGATTAGAAACGTCCAGATGCTACAAATTCAGGCCTTGCCTGTGAAATTACATTTCTTGTCTCCAAACTTCGGAGAGAGTGTGGATTCAAGGCTTGGAGACAACCTGCCATAAAGTTTAGGGCTATGTAATGAATTTTGCTCCAGATTCAGATTCAGTTTCAAACACTCAGACTCTAGAGGTATTTGGATATAGGGAGGAAAATTTGGCTGCAGTTTGACTTGAAACTATGGATTTGGAATATGTCTGGCACATGGAATATGCAAGAATCAGCAAACAATGTGAGTGAAAGAGTGGCAGGGCATAAGGATGAGAAGATGCATTTTCCCATCTACCTGAGGTGTGAGTAGCCCGGTTCTATAAAATTTTATAAGTTAAATAGTTAGTGCTGTTCTGCAAATTTCATGGCAACAGCAACAATGTCACCATGGGAATACCAGGCACCACCAGGCATGCTATAATTACTGTAAAGTCACAGTTGCTGATTAAACCATTGCCAAGAACTTTTAACTTCTTACCCTTCCTCAAAAGAGGCAAATGCTATGGGAGAAAACAGCGATACGACACCAGATTTCCCCTTGGCTTTTTCACCATCTTCATCATAACTGCATCCTTCATGATGGAGCTGGATAACTGTGTCTGCAAATAGTATGTTATAAACTAGAATTTGAAGAAAAACAGATCAATGACTGAATTAGAGGGTGAGAGAGTGCAGGCAGAAGGGCTGATTCTCATCTTACCTCCTCTGGAATTACTTTGGCTTATAAATTCATTGATTCTGTTTTTTCTTCACCTGACTGCCTTCAAAGTAAGTGCAAAACCCTGGTTTGCCAAGTTCTGCAAATACCTCGAGAGAAAAGGGGTCTTGTCTCACAGTAACATGCAAAGCTCCAACACTCCTGCAAGTCTCCATCCTGCATGGAGGCAAACTCCTGCCTGGCCTCATCACCCAGTTCTTGTGCTCCAAGCAACAATTTCATCTTTTTCAGGAAAGAGACTCAGGAACACCATTTCCCTCTCTCTCCAACTTTATATTCTCATGCAAAGGTTAAGGGTTACCCAGATCTGCACTTTTTTTTTACACATTCTCTGTCCTTCAAGGAAATAATGAAAAGCTCTCTAAATACCAGAGGACTAAAGGGGGGGACAGAGCAGCTGAATTACAAGGAAGAAACAGAAATGATGGGTCATGTGAGGCTAAGGGATGTAGAAGTCATTGGGGAAAGGAGAAAGATTGTGAAATCTGGAAGAAATAAAATTCACTTGGTGATCAAAAATAAAATTAATTGTGTAGGTCAAACGAGGCCTCTGGTATCTTCCCAACACTTCCAAAGGAGTGGGAAACATTAATTGCTAGAGACACACTGGGAATAGGCAGAGGAAATTCCAGAAACAAAAGATAAACTAAAGAAAAAGTATGGCATGATCTCTGTTCAAAGCTCCTGGATCTGGAAGCCAGGCTCATGATTTGGGTGGCGACTGACTCATGGGTTTTGATCTCATGTGACTGGCATAACTGAAAACACTACCACAAATCACAAGGCAAACTGGTGACAGAGGAGGGAACAGAATCAAAATCTCCCCAGCAACACAATTTATCCATTAAATTCAGCTATTTTTCTGCAGAAATTATAGGCAAGGCTCTGTCGGTTTTGTGAATCTTTTGTCATTGCTTCTAACAGCAGTCAGTAATTCAATGTTCAGTACTCAGAAAGAGCAAAACCTTAGTAGGTAACAACTTCAAAGGCTTATCAGAGTGTTGTGAGATCCCTTGTGAAGTCTATTAACTACCAGGAGGAGATGAGAAAGAAGAGAGAACTTCCCAGGCTTAGTCACTCTTCAAAGAAAAACAGCTTTCTTAAAGCACCCCAGTAGTGCCTAAATACAAATCTGTTACATATCTGTCCAAGGGTAAGGGCTCAGAAAGGCAGGAATTAAATAATACCTTAATCAAGATCAAGAACTCAAACAGTGTATGGAAAGAAAAGAGCAAATAATTGACAAGCTGGAGAACCACCATTTATTCCTGCTGCTGTTCACAAATGAGCATAAAAGCTTCTCTGAAGCACAGTAAAAGTGATGAACCACTTATAAAAAGGAGCAAGTTGATGATATATGCACTCTCCCTGCCAGTAATATCAGATATTTCTGATATAATGATTGCAACTGGGGACAGTTCTGGCAAATCTGATTTAATGATTGCAGCTAGGGATAGACTTGAGGCTTTGTGGGCATGGATAAAGGAGACAGAGTTCTTAAAGTGCACTATAAGCCCCACAGCTCTCTCAGTGGAGAAGAACCTTACCTGAAAAGACAAATTTCCAGAGTGACTGTGGAAGAGTAAAACAGATTTGAGGATTTGCTGGGTGAGACTCTTTGGCCAATGCTTATCCCGCTGCAGTTTAACTGAGATGTCTAAGGGAAGGTGTTCTGAGCAGGTAAGGCCAAGATGCACATCTGAAAGATGATTGTGGCCACCTTTCACTTTACCTGAATCCACTGAGTATCTGATTTTAGGTGGGATGAATGTGGACCACAGCAAAAAAAGCCTGGAGTTTGCAGAGGCAGAATTTCGAGAGCATTATTTTGCTTTATCTTGGAAACATCACTTTCTCCTCCCATTTCTTCCTACAAGCTTACTTTTATTAGGTTACTTACTAAAAAAGTATGCTTTTCTACTTAATTTCCAGCTGTTTAGGTCCTTCACACCAAGTGATGCAAGGTCTTGCCCTGGAACTTGGTATAATCACATCAGGAAAAGCACACTGTCATGCCAGCTGCTTGCCTCTATCTGAGTAATGGCAAGAATGAACAAGATGTTCTCCTTTATTAATTATAAGGCACTCCTCCTTACATAGTTAAGCTATTTTTAATTAATTAATTAAACCTTAAAGACAGTTGTGTGCACAAGTGGGGGCTGTAGAGACATTATCAATTAACATAATTAAGGAGGTTTTGGGAGGGAGAAAAAAAACCAGTCTCAGTGATTTTATGAGCTTGTGTCAAGTGTTTTTGTAGAGTTGTGGCAGTATTGAGAGACTCCAACCACTGCACAGCACAGCTGAATGATGTGAACAGGGAGCTCTTCTCAAGTTCAAGCTAATACTTCGCTATAAATGAAATAACTGGAATAAACTTCTTCACATACTCCAAAAATAATCCAACTAGTACATGCACAGGGACTGCAATGCACACAGACAGCCATATATTATTTTAATAACCTTAAGGGAGGGGAAAAAGGGCAAGTTTCAGTTACTCCCAAAATATAGAACTTTAAAGAAATACATCATCATTAATAATGATTAAGCATCTATCTTAAAAATGGCTGTGCTGGAAAGAGTTGCATATCACAGAGCACTGTATTTTTTCCAGGCAAATAATATAATTGTGTTTTTTTTCATTTTTCACTGCACTGAGGCCACTCTGCATGTGGTTCAGGGGTCTGTAAGACTCTGGGGTAAAGCAGGGAGACACTTTTGATGACACTAAAACACATTTCTTTTTCAAAAGGATTTTAACAAGTTAACAAAAGCAGTCAGGCTAATTAACCTCAATGTTTCCCAGTAAGGATTAAGGAGGGATTTGATTTCATCATCCCTACAATCAAAATTGAGACTCACATTACACATGGTTACACCCTCTATGTTTTAAAATTGGGAACGCTCCTGCCTTTTGACACTTACTCCCCTTACGCTCAGAACCCAAAGGGGAAGTGAAAATCCTATTTGAAACGCAGAGCAGGCCAGGAAATATCCTATTTATTGTGCCATTAAGAAAAAAAAAGTCTGTCTTAGTAATTATACCACACACACAATAGCACAAATCTCCATTGTAGGGAAAAATCATTGGTTGCAACATGAGATCAGACATGCCAAGGTATTGCTTTAGTAAGGATCATTTCTTTCCAGTTTCTTGTCTTTTTTCTTTCCCAACTTCTCATCCAAATGTAAAAGCCAGCGAGCAATTTGGAGTGCCACCAACGGAGAGGCAAGCTAAGAAGTGCACATTCACAGAGCAGCACTGGTAGGTCTCAAGTAAGAAGTAAATTCCGTTGCACAAGCCCTGTGTATCACAGAATACTCTTGTTGACTGTGGCTCTGGTTCAGGAAAAGCATTTAAGCATGTGCTGAAATACATCCCAATTCAGAGGAAGTATATGCTTGACGTTAAGCATGTTCTTAAGTCCTGATGATTTCAATAGACTTAAGCACATACTTAAGTGCTTTCCTGAACGGGGGCCTATAACAACAATAATAAATTTGCTGTGCAGCATTTTAACCTCATTAGGCTTTTTTCCGAGATTTTATTTTGCTAGGAGAAGCTCTGAGCAGCAGCCTTCCAAGGGAGGGCAAGACAGAACAGGAATATATTCCTGAGGACACACACGCAGAAATAGACTGTGTGCATATATGTCAAATAAAAATAGAACATTTGCCTGGAAGTCTGTCAGAGTAGTGACAAAACAAAAAGGAAGTGGTGAAACTCTTTAGCCAGCTCCCCAAAAGCCAGCCAAAATGTTGTCCAAGTTTGGCATTACATACAGGCACATATTATAGATGCACATAAGCTTAACTTGGTCTGCACTGCCGGCCAATTTGAGGGGAGCTGACTTGTTCCACTGGTTCAGACCAGCTGGGCAGCACGTCAGCAGAGCTGAGGATCTCCAAGGAGCTGTCACTGCACTTCTCAGATCTCTGCACTTTTGTGAGAGATGTGTTTGCCCTCCTGAGACATTCAGGATTTTTAGAAGATGGAAGTGCAGGTTGGAGACCCCGTGGACAGGACAAATATTATCTTTAGTTTTGGTAAGTCATGATTTTGCAACTTTTTTATTCATATGAATGGCAGCATGGGCAGGAAGGGATCAGTCATACAGGTCAGCTTCTTCCTAGGGATCTTTTCACTACAGCTTAGGATACTCACAATTAAAGACCAGAGTCATTTTGCACATCAGCTGAGGTACTGGTAGCAGAACAGCTGCACACACAGTGATCAACCTGCACAAACAGGTCTTGGGTTTCCTCAAGGGATTTGTTAGAGCCATTGGCCACTGCATATGTTCTGCATGAAACATGTTTTGCTCTGAAAGAAACTTTGAGATGCCCTAGAACTCCAGTAATTCAGGTTCAATGTAGATGTAGAAAACTACAGACTAAACACAGGTATATAGTCTCATCACAGAATCACGGAATGGTTTGGGTTGGAAAGCACCTAAAAGATCCCCTTGTTCCAACCCTCTGCCATGGGCAGGGACACCTTCCACTAGACCAGGTTGCTCCAAGCCCCATCCAACCTGGCCTTGGATACTTCCAGGGATGGGGCAGCCACAGCTTCTCTGGGCAACCCATTCCAGTGCCTCACCACTCTCCCAGTAAAGAATTTCTTCCATATATCTAACCTGAATTACTTCAGTTTGAACCCACCATGTGAAAATGGTTCTATGCTATTCCATCACCTCTTCTTTCTTCAGAGAACTAAAGGCCAATGATTTGACAATATCAACAGAGCAGAGAAACATAGAGTGGTCTCACACCCTAGACCAAGAAATTATTTTGTTCTCATTTATATCTATAGATCCCTTACTTATCTTTGCATATGGTCAACTTAATGAGAAATTATTATTAGATAATTAAAGATAGTGGGAACTACAATGAAACTTCCTACACCAACATACATATATGAATTAAGGCTGGGACAATTATTTTTTTCCAGGAGAATATATTCCAGCATGTTCTGCTGTGAAGAATTTCTGCACACCAAGACTGACTTTCACATGGTGGTGTATAAGGGAAAAGTCTCCAGAAGAGTGAAAGTCATTTAGTAACATCAGCAGTACTATAGAAAGAAATCACATAGAATATGTATTTAATTTATATTCTTTTATAGTCAGCAAAATATGAGCTAAAGGATGGGTGGCAAATGCTGGCTGACATTTCCAAAGTGGCTAGCAGTTTTAGGTCCTGTGAGACAATTCGAAAGCAGCTGACTTCTCACAAGTATCAATTCTCTACACTTGGAAAATCAGGCCACAAGCCACCCAGAATGAAAAGCTGCTTTTAAAAGCCTTAGTAAGAAGGGAGTATCACTGTGAGCTGTGACTGTGAGCTTCTTGAGCAACTAGACAAAAAATTAAGAGTGTTGTAAAGGAAAATCTCTACTGGAAGAATATTCTTTGAGGAGCTCACTCGGAATTTGACAAACACCTGATGGAGATGTGCAGTGGCTCTGGCCAGACCACCTTGGAAACAGGCCTGGAGTTGTGGTCTTTGGCCACCCCCCTGAGGGTAGGCAGGGTGCTGGGACCACACAAACACATAAGAGAATGGGGTCCCACCGTGCAGCTCAGCAGGACTCCCAGGCTCCTGGCTGCCCAGCAGCCCACCCATCAGCCAAAATTTTCTTTTAAAATTACTGTGACTGTTTCAGTTTCCCTCCTCACCAAAGACCCACCACAGCTTCTGTTCAATAACATTGTGAATGTTTTAAAATTTTTTTTTTTTGAGACTTAGAGAAATTTAGAGAAAAATCTTGACATTCTTCAAAACCCAAAATTGCCAAAAAATGCCATTCTCATCACAGCTCTTGACAGCAGATTGTGTACAAAGCTCACATGCTTCTGGACAAAACAGACTGAAAGTACAGGTGCTTCTATCTTGGCTTGACAGAAAAATAACAATCAACCTTTACACTTCTTTCTGAGCCTTTTCCAGTCTAATAAAGCAATTCTGTTCCTATCACTCACCAGTATCATGGCACAGGATCCTGGGTACCCATGTTAGCCACTGGATGTAACCTCAGAGAAGGGCTTTTAAAAGCTTTGTTTTTTGGTGACCTATCAATAATTCATTGAGACACCACAGAAACAAGAAAAGAACTTAAGAAATGTCAGATATATAAGCTTAACACATAGGTAGATACCTGAACAAACAATTAAACCATAACTCACAAGCACACATGGAAATCTAAAGTTTTGTTCTCTGCCAGGGTTCCCAGCACTGCAGGTAGAAAGGAAGCAGCAGGTACCTGGAAGGTGAGCTCTGTAAGGTTTCCAACATCAGCTCCAGACTGTATTTTATTAAACAAAGCAGGGAATGGGACCTGTACGAAATTACTGCAAAGGGCTTGTATAAGTGGTTGAAAAATATTTATGAAGTAGTAACAATAAAGTTTTCTGCTACTCTACAAATGCAACAAATAGAGGTACCATGAAGGCCTATGACAAGATGAGTCATATTTAATGTTTCCATTAGCAAAATGGGGGAAGGAATAGACAGAACCTTGCAAAATCTCCTGACAACAACAAGCACAGAGAGGTTATCAGTATTTCCCAGGAGAGAAGCAGACTTCAAAGTGATGCTAAGAAGTTGGAACAAGGTGTCTGAAGTCACTTAAATGAAATTTAGGGAAATTAACCTCAAGGTGTAAGATGTGAGAAGAACAAAATGCGACATACAAATGTGGATGGTGAGGCTGCGAGGGCGAAGTGAAAGAGGTTTTACGTAAATCACAAATAAGAGGAATCATCAGTATACGCATCTACAGGCAACAGCAACAGGATAATATGATGTACATGCAATGTTCTACCACAACATAACAGTCCTCAAACATAAGACTTTTCCACAGAGGATGATTTTCTATTGTTGTTCATGACCACAGAGGATGGGATTAAGTATTTTGCTTAATTTGCAACAATAAAGCTTTAGGAGGGGGAGGAAAATCCAGTGTAATTATAGGACTAATGAAACACAAAGCAGGCTTTCTAAGGAGGTTGTGTAATCTGCGTTTAGTGGAGGCTTTTAAGAAATCAAAAGAAAATAAATTGGTAAAATTGGTCTTGATTTATTTCATCCTGCTGCAGAGTGGAGAGGGGGCATATGATGTTTCAAAAATCCTTTCTATACAGTCTATATTAGTGACTCTGACAATAAAGCTGTTTTTGCTGCCAGTGCTGGATGCTTGGTGGCACAGACTTTTGCTTCTCTCTGACCTGCACAGGACGAAGTCTGGCCCCAGTGAAATCAATGGCAATTTTGCCTATGACTTTGACAGGACCACAATTTCACTTAGAGGTTTCATGGCCAGAAGGGACAATTATAATAATCTTTCCTGAACTTTTGCATCATACATACATAGATTTCACTCAGCCTGTAGCCAACATCTTGTTGCTGAACTAGAACATATGTTTTGGAAGGTTTTTCAGGAGAGGCACATGCCTGACATAGAGTGGTAGTAAAATCCCCTCTAGCGTTGCCTCCTTGCATTGCAGGGAGAAGCTCTCACTCCCTGGGAAGTCAACCACCAACATCCCACTTGTGCAGTTTTCCTAAAGGTGCCTAACCTGTCACATCACTTATATATGTAATCTTTTTTTCTTATCTATCAGTTGCATTTATGCATGTGGGTTTAAGTTTTGGAAGGAACCTTAGTCACAGGATTTAGGGAGGCAGGACACAGCAGTATTCAGAAAATCATCCCATTTTTAGTAAAGTCAGTGGAGATGCTGAAGCATCTGCTACTGCTTGGTTGTTTGGATATGAGTGTATCTCATAGGAAGAGATACGGACATTGAACAAGAAAGCCACAAATACCTTTTTTAAGACAAATTAACTTAGAATCATAGAATGGTTTGGGTTGGAAGGGATCTCAAAGACCATCTTGTTCCCACCCCCTGCCATGGGCAGGGAGACCTTCCACTAGTCCAGGTTTCTCCAAGCCCCATCTAACCTGGCCTTGAACATTTCCAGGGATGGGGCATCCACAGCTTGTCTGGGCAACCTGTGCCAGGGGCTCACCACCCTGAGGTGGTGAAGAATTAGGGAGAATTTCTTCCTAATATCTAATCTAAATCTACACTCTTTCCATTTGAAGTCAATTCCCCCTTGTCCTGTCACTCCAGGCCCTTGTAAATAGTCTTTCTCCATCTTTCTTGTAGGCTCCTTTCAGGTACTGGAAGAATCTTGTCCTGCAACATATTGATACTGGGTGGCTGTTCATGCTCTGTATATACATAATGCAGCTCCTACATTTTGGAAAATTACGCCTATAGGGTCATATTATAGGTTTGGTCTTTTGGTGCCACACCTATTAGTTTATTACATTCTAATATAATAGGTGGTATGTGCCCCATTCTTGGAAACATTCAAGGTCAGGATGGACAAGGCTCTCAGCAACCTGATCTAGCTGAAGATGTCTCTGCTCATTGCAGGGGAGTCCAACTAGATGACCTTTAAAAGGTCCCTTCCAACCCAAAATATTCTATGATTTTATGATAATATACCTGATCTAATTCCAGAACAGTTAGTATTCATAAAAAATATTCCCACTGATTATAAATATTCCACTGAATTCAGTAAGAGCAGAGTCATACTTTGGATTCACTAGTTTCTTTCTAATAAGTGATTTAAACCACAAGTGGTTTTATGTGCTCTGGAGAAAGAAACTGGGAATTAATCTTATTTAGCTATTCACAAAGCTCCAATTTTAATAGTTTCAAATATTGATGATTCTATATCCTGAGAGCTAATTAGATACATTAAAAAAACATTCCCCTGGAAAGCTGCAGAAAATAAAATGAGACAGATCACTGTCAGAAGGTGTCACAGGCAATGCAAATTATAGCCAAATTATTCCTGTTTCTAGTAGAGATCAGGTGCAACTACAGGAGTTGTTTCTCCAAAGCAAGCTCTATGCAGAGCTCCCATTACAGTACCAAAATCCTGAATGCAGTTTTTCTTGTAAGAATTAAATCTGTGCACATCTGGAATTTACATGTCTGTTAAAAATCTATGAGCCAGGGATTTTTGACCAGGGTAATCTGGTCATATGGCATATTCTGCAAATGTTGGTGAATTGTAGCCAAATTTCCATGCCTCTAAGCAGCGTATCAGACTAACAAATAATAACAGCAGCCAGGTGCTGAAAGTTAATGCTGAACCTGAAATCAGATCCAGAACTGAATTATTTATTGAAATTCCATTACTTCATTTGCACTATTAGAAGACAGAGTCACTTGCAGGCACTGCAAATAAAAGTCTGGATGGTGGGATGTTGCTGATAAGGGCATTTACCACATCAGCTGACCCCAGCACAGGCCATAATCTGCCCTCAGGGGTCTCATTTTGTATCTTATTTAACATCACAGAAATACTGTTCATCAGTGATCCAAGGTCACTGGACTAAAAGAGCAGTTGGCAGCCCCCAGGAGGTGTCCCCCAATGGGCAGGACTGGGCCTTTCTATCTCCTTTTGCATCTCCAAAGTTCAAGGCAGTGCAGAGGGTACGCAAGAAGCTCCATCCTGAGATGTGATGAATGTTTATGATTTTCACCAAAAGCAGATCAAGTTACTTTGCAAATGACCAGCACATCACAGGCTCAGACTAGTCTTTGGTCTGTTTGCATCTCGGTGTGACTTCTCAGTGCAACCCACAATACCTCCAATAAACTATTTACCAATACAATCATCATTTGGACCAAGACTTACTGCTGTGAAAATACAAATGCAGTAAAAACAAATTTTCTGGTTTCCAGATATTCACAGATAAATAATTACAGAGTTTAATGATTAGACAATATTTTTTCACCTTTAATATTTTCTTACCTGCCAAAATTGCCATATTTGCTCATCTGATCATCTACACATACAGTCATATTTAGACATTCAAGGGTGTTACACTACAAGGCAGTCTTTTCTGATAGCCATCTACAAAGGAGGAGGATGCGACTCTCTTTGACTATTTCATTAAACAAGAAAGAGAGAGCAAGTTCTGAGTTTGTAAATGTAAATACCTGCAATGAAAACAAGTCTGCGACATACACACAACCAGCAAACAATGTTTTCTTGAGACTCACCTGAAAGCAAAACAATTTGTGTGTTCAATAGCAAATGCTCAAGAAAACAAACAGTGATGCCTTTCAAAAGCTACTGAGAAATTCTGAATGTGTGTATATTAGTAGCAGTATAATTTACAGGGGACCCCTGGTGGCCTAGCAGTTAAGATGCTGGTCTCTCAGCGCCAAGGCCACAGGTTCGAATCCCGGTCCTGC
>JAWWLV010000121.1:109659308-109670751 GCA_035041135.1 Platyrinchus mystaceus | reverse complement strand
TAAAAAATCCATTGCGCAGGCTTGAAAGGTAAAAACACCTTTCCCAGATCTTCGTTCACGAAGACTGGCCACTTATAATTTACAAATATTTCTGAAATTCATGTATCATAGATGTTGTAAGTAGAAAAAATAGTTGGATTAGTGAGTGGAGTTTGGATCACATTTCTTGTTTACTCAGCATCCCAGTGCAGAATGACTTCTTAAATCCCTGTCTCTGTACTGTTTGGATCCATTTGAAATGCTCCGGTGATATGACTTTACAAACTTCCCAAGGGAAACGGCTTTGACAACTTTCTCTGAACACATTTTAACTTGATGCCTAGACTGAATTTCCTCTAATTTTATTTTATTCTACTATCTAGCATTAAAAAAACAAACAAAAAACCCCACCTTAATTGCCTTTAACTCAATGCTATTCATGAAAATAATTCATACTTTTCATCCCTTTATACAAAATCTTACTTAACTATGCCATTGCACTTTCCCCAGCACCTCTTCACCTCTTACGGCCCTCTTGTTTCTGCGATCCTTGACCATGCCCTCTACTCCCAATATCATCTGTTCTACAGGAAAACATTCACTTAATCATCGTTAAAATTTTTCACTACAGTTTAGTCTGAACACTCAGATTTGGGCTGATAGATCTGGATTTTGGGCTGTGATAGGAGCACCTCATACTTCCCATGCCATGCTTGTGCTTTCAACATAGACATTACCTTAGATGGATTAAACAAAGATTTCATGCCATCAATCTACAATCTTTCTAGTCCCATATACCACTTCTATATATTTCACATTTAAATATTTCTATTTTATGTAAACTATTTTATATTTACGGGTTCATTTTATATTACCAGTTTGTCACGAGAGGCACAGTTAACCTGCTTCCCAGCCTGGTTAATGTATTATAATTCACACCTTACCACTTTCTGGTGCCATCCTCTTACCCAAATTACCCAATTAGGTAATTGGGCCTAACTATCATCTCTATAGAAGGGCTGAATCTCACTCTCCTTCATTTGAGAAGTTTCTCTGGCAGCATTTTAGTTTATCCTGTGCTCCCACAGCAGTTCCCCGGTTCAGGCTGTTGAAGAGCTGTTATCCTGAACAACTGCAGCCTGCAGAATGCCACTGGAACTCCATACACCAAGCACCCATTGTATAAAACTTATTGGAACATCCAGGTTAATGAGATTATTGAGAAACTAGCATTTGGCAAGGGAATTTCTGAACATTTTTTATACATTTGTGTGCAGTTAGGCCCAATTTCCTCAAGTACTTGAATAGGCTCTGAAGAATTAGCTATCTTCTCTCTAAAATGGAGAGGCTTTTTTTCTGTCACTGTGAAATGTCAAGCACACAGGTGGTTCTTGAAAATTAAAAAATACAGAGAAATCCTGTAATTTCACACTTCCACTGAAAAGCTAAGCATCTGTTAGTACAAAATCTCTCTTTCTGATAGCATGGCACAATTGGCATTACCACTACCTGCACCCAGTCTCAAAGACCTTGGATATGGCTTTAAATAACTGTTAAATAAGCATTCAAATAAATTTTTTAATAAATTAAAAAATCAGTAATTCTTGGTGCCCAGAGTGGAAGAGGTGTCCAGAGGCTAATTATGAAAAGCTCTTTTGCCCATGGGAGCTGCAGGAAGGTGCTGCCCATGTGCAGATGGAGCTGGGAGCAGTGGCCAAGGTCAGGGGAGAGAGGCACTTCCTTCCCCTGGAAAAGAAAATCAGTGTTTCAAGGTTTGTCTCTTTGTCAGGGGAGTGGGACTGCACCTCCCCTAAGTTCCCGTCCCAGTCACATCCTTTCCTGGCTCTCCAAGGTTGGACCTGAGTAGCTGTCTGCAGTCAGCATTTTTAACATTATTAGTATTATTCTTGTTGAGTCATCTCTTTTGAGATACACACTGAATCATGAGGCCATTGGGCAGAGACTGTGCTCAGCCCAGTAAGAGAACAAGATGTTCCAGCAGACACATATCATAGGGCTGATTGTTTCAGTGTACCAGGATGGGCAGGTGGACATTCCCAAATTTGAAACAAGTCTTCCTGCCTTTATTACAGCCTGAATAGTGAGAAGTAAGACTTATAAGGTGTTTAGACAAATACGTAATTGGAGATGATCTAACCCCAAAAAATTACATTCATGCACTCAGAAGCTCCTTGTGGCTCCATCTCTGAGCAGGGTGATTAGTTAGTGCTTAATGCAGAGAAAACGAGATCATTTTTGAACCTCAAACAAGACACAGCTTCAGGATTGGATCCAGAGCTTAACAGGGGGACTCAGAGATATTGACTTGAATGGGAAAATAAAAACAATTATCCAAAGTTAGAGCATGTCAGAACAAGAAAGAGCAACTCAGTAACTCAAGGCAAAATAGAATTCCTTGTCAAACTGCATGAGTGAGCTTACACTCAGAGAAGAAAAGAGAATTAAAATGATCCAAATGCTAATTGAAGACTGAAAATAAGCTTAATAATTAAGGAGTTTGGTGCATTGGATCCTCTTGGCATGTCCTGAACACTTAAAAGAACCGAGCACAGAAAAAAAACAAAAACTGCCATTCAGAGAGAACCTAGAACCTGCAAGACTATTCCATGATTCAACCATTCTTCATCCAGGAACAGTTTTTTTAAAAAAATACTATGAATAAAATAAACAAACAAAACAGGTCTCCAGTCACACACTGAATCAGCAACAACGGCTCAACACAAAACACAGGGCAGTGAAAGAAAATCATTTCCTCCCATGATATGCAATCGTATCTGTTTGAAGTTGTCCATTCAGCAGCTAAAAGCAAAAGGAAAGCAGTAACACAACGTGCCTGTTGACACACACAAATTGAATCACAGTCTAGAAAAACACAGGCAACAATAGCGATTATCCATTGGGGCCAGTTTCTCTGATTTCCAGTTGTTTCAGACAATACACAGGTACAGACTTGCACTGGCACACAAAATGACAGCTCTGTGCAGGATGTTTATTTGGGTGTTAAAATGTCATAGAGGGGACAAGCTTGGCAATTCATAGAGAGAAGCACCTGCCCAACCAGAAAATTAATTCTATATTTTGTGAGGAGTTAAACCACAACACTTGAGTAGTTTTTACAGTCTACGTAAAGAGAAAAGAAGGGATGCAATTTCATCTGGACAAGCTACTGGTCTACATGGATACGAAAATGAATATTGATGCAAACGTTTCATAGGGAATGAAGCCAAGGCACAGGGACAAGGTATGACTTAGACAATGACAGACAGAAAAGGAATTTGGCTCCCTTATCTCCCAGTTTAGCTCTTCCTTCATCTCATCTTCATGGTCTGACCTGTACTGACACAGCACTCATCTGCTCAGCCTTTGGAGGACCTTCCAAAGTCTGGCCTTTGCGAAACCAGACATGATAAGCATACAAGATAAGCAACAACATATTTAACCGCCACCTCAATTTATCACATCTCATTGTAACACCCAGGACACGTAAGCAGCCTCTCAGCATCATTTATATCAGACTGGTCTCAACCAAATTTGTGCTGTCTTTCAGAGACACAGAAATCAAAGATTCCATCTGTGCTTGAACCAAACCCTGTTCTGGTTTGCCAAGATCACAATCCCTTCCAGGTTTGTAGGTTTTTTGTGGTTTGTTTACTCCTTTACCGTCCTTAACTGTGTGTGTTCATTACAGGATTATCTAGTCTTGATCTGAATCAGAGGTAGAAAGGGCATGACTTCTTTGGTGGTTTGTTCCAACAGTTAATCACCTTTAGAATGACTATTTAGTCCTAACTTAACTACATTTGACCTCCAGGTGGTCTAGAAGAAGGTGTCCCTGCCACGGCAGGGGCCTTGGAACTAGATGATCTTTAAGGTCCCTTCCAACCCAAACCATTCTGTGATTCTATGTCTTGTTATACTTGTTACCACTATATTACAAAGCCACCCATAGATAAATTTAATACTGTGGTCAAGTGACGTTTGCTCTTTTACTTAAATGAGAAAGACTGCCTTAAGGAAGGCAATCTTAAGTATTTTTACCCTTTAAAATTATTCTTCTCTACATCTTTTCCAGTATCATTACACACATTAGCTCTGTGTGTGTTTAAAATGCCCAGCCAAAAGATAATCTAAACCTTGACCCCTCCCTACTAATAACAATGGCAAAATAAAAAAGTAAGAATGCATAGCTGTGACTAGTCTGATTTATGTGTTTATTATTGGAATATTTACTGTGAGTTACTAAGCAGGTGTGGCACATGAACACTGAATCAGTCATGCTAAGTGCTGTACAAAACCCAAAAGACACAAGAGCTATGGCTAAAGGACAGAGCACAGGACTGGAGTGAAATTCTTGCTGGATCTCCTTGCACAAAGCCCCTGCCTCTCACCTTCTGCACCTCTGAAGTATTGACCATGACTGTACAGTGCTTCAGAGTTGCTATAAAAAGGCATCTGTATTTTTTTTATCTCAGGGACTGGGTTTTGCAAGGAGAATCATGTTCAGAGATGGCTGGCAAAGCATGGGGCAGCCTGCACAGCCTCCTTTGCAGAACTGGGATCTAAGAACACTTATTAGCGATCAGCATCTATAGAGATCTTCCATTATCATCCTGTGCTTTACTAACAAGTGTTAAAAAACACACACTCACAACAAAGGCACAGCTGCTGAACATTTAAAATGGATGCTAAACTATCTTTTCTGAATTACAGACTGTCAAGTGGTTTCTGAGATTGAGCATACATGGATTAGCTCATCATACTTTGAACTTCACTGCTAGCTTGCAGCAGAATGCTCATTGGAGGCGATGAGCCCTTTTCCAAGCAGTAGAGCATTACACTTTACTAGCAGCAGAAGTTAGAAAAATTTATATCTTCTTTGGCATCTTCATGGTCAAGAGAATGAGAAACTAAAGCCATACCTAAATCAAGCAAACTTCCTCTGTGCATAAACCCCATTTACAGCACCTTGAATAGGTTTTAACACCTGAAATATTGGTGAATGGTGAACTGAGTCACGATAATTTCTTAGTCCAGAGGAAACAAAATATTTGGTCAGAGAAGCTGTAGATACTCTATCCCTGGAGGTGTTCAAGGTCAGGCTGGATGGGGCTTTGAGTAAACTGGTCTATTGGAAGGTGTCCCTACCCATGGCAAGGGGTTCAAATGAGATGGTCCTTAAGTTTCCTTTCAACCCAAACCATTCTATGATTCTATGAAACACAAGAGAAACAACAAAAATAGTCAAGAAATGGCTTTTTTGCAGCCTGACTTACATAAGGAAGAGAAAAAGTATTATTCCCATGTATAATCTTTCCAAATTTTATGGAATTTAAAGTAAATGAAAATCAGCTTTGGTCTTGAATATTTGGCTTTGAACATTTTACTTACATTTTTGAGTAAGCACATACAGGTGAGTGCCATGGGCTTCTGTCATCCACTCTGCACACATAATTAGTTTTATCAAGAATGAGGATTTATAAGAGCCAACTGTCACTATTTGACCAACTTCACCCTTAATACAATGTCCTTATGCCAGAGAATCTGTATCAGGAATAGCTTCAGCTCCTACTGTCCTACAGATGTCTTAATAAGTTATTACAATACAACCCTCCTGAAATGAGTTTCAAATAGTACTTTATCTCAGTTTTAAGCAGAGTTGCCAAAAATACACATAAAGGAGCTATTTTAATGTGTTTTGGTAATCAGGGACATGGGGAAAAAAATTGGAGAAGCACCTGAGCTCCAGATATACAATACCTCTGAGGAAGTACTTGAACCAGGTTACCCTTGGGACCAACACAAGGGATTAGGAGACTGGTATAAATTTATGAGTCTGAATGCACGTGAAAACAGGCAGAAAAAGCAGAGAAGTTGGTCCTACAGAAGATACAACACATCTGCACAAACTCTGAACTAGAACTAGCTCCTGTCCAGACACTTAATAAAGCACCCAACAGCCTGTACCTAAGAGCAGAAAAACATCCAGTTTCCTCTGCTTTGATTTCTTTTATGCCCAGGAAATTGAGATTTCAATATGCTTTGTCAGAAGACAGTTCTATATTGGAGACCTGATCCCATCATATATTTTTTTTCTATTTTAAGTGGTGTTCAGGATTCTGAACCTGCCCTGGGATAAGCATGAAGAATGTTCCCTGATCCCACTATGTGTCCACATCTGCAGGAGAAGGACTGGTATCAGCATTTTATCAAGGTGAGGAGAACCTGAATACCTTGCCTTGGATCGCTGAAGGAAGCAGAAATGCCCGAAAGTAATAAAAGCCTGCTGAGAATTTGGGTAGAAACCTGGTAATATTACTGAGCTTAACATGCTCAAAAAATTGCACAGTGGGACCTTTTCATAGTTTGACCAGAAAAAATAATAAAAATCAGCGTTTACAGCTGGTGGGAGCTCTGCTGTTGTTTTCTACTAAGATAAAGTGCTGAAATGCTGATTTGTTTGTAGAATGGAAAGTAAAAAATGTTGACCTGGATTTTGACAACACTGGGGCCTTTTTAACATGGCAAAGCTTTGCTATGGTGCATTAAAGAACTGTATCTCAGGTGCTTTGTGTCCCAGTCTCTTTTCTGAGTACATCTCCTCTTCTGACACTAGCCATGAAATTTCTGTGGTGCATCAGAGTCACTGAATAGAAAAGGAATCTGTTATATCACAGAAGATCCATTTCACCACCGTTAAAAAAGGATACATATAGAAGGGTGAAATCATAAACATTCTGTAACAAGCTGTTATAAAATTATTCTTGAGAAGGACAGAATCAAAGTCATTAAAAAGAATAATGTAATTTAACAGAGTGAAAGAAAACATCCAATGGACTCATTATTCTACATCCAATGGACTTATTCTACATTTATGTGTGAACTTGCAATCAAGTTGCATAACAAACAGCAATGACATGTTGCAAATGTAATCATTTAGAGAAAGTTGTACCCTTAGGTATTATTAGATAAAATTCCTGGCTTTGAAACTGCAAAACGCTGCTGGATACAGCTGAATTACTTTTGTTCCACTGTAATAATTTCCAAGTTTTAAGTTTGATGTAACAATCACGCCAGGAATACATGATGCCGATTAAACTCCTCAGACCTACAAAAATGAGGTATTTTTTAAGTCATGGCTCCATATGTACATCTATATCACTACTACCATATCCAGATGAGTTTTACTCCATGTCAGCAATACAGAAGAAGTGCAAACAAATGGGGAGAGCAAGGGACAAAGAGGGAAAGGAAATAAGGATCTGTTTTGGACTGTGTCCATGTTAAATTTTACTGTGTCAAACAAATTACTTCAAGCTATTTTCGAAGTCCCTACTATAGCACTTTAGGTACCTTCTCATATTTCCTAATTCACGGAACATTTATAGATGGAATTCAGTACAAAACTAAACCCTTGCTTATTCCAAATGATTCTCCCTGACTTTGAGTCAGCCTTTGCTGAAAAAAGTATCATTGAAACCTATTTATGTACAAAACTAACACAAAAACTCACAGCCCTTTAATGTCTGCCTAACATTAAAAAGGGGCAATTTGAAAAATTTACCAGAGATCTTAGCTGAAAAACAGAAATACTAGTAATAAAACAGTGTTTAAGTTACCTCTTTGCAGCACCACTGGGATTATTTTGCTGCCATATTTTGAAGAGTTGTGTGCCACACAAGAACTAAGTGATAATGTTGCTGTGATGATCAATATGTTCTCCTAAGCAATCCTTACACAGCCTTTCATCAAACTCTATTTGACATAACCAGGTGACCTGATGATAACGTTAAACTCTGGAGCACAGACAGACGTACTTCCTGCTGGCTCTTCTGGAAAGGATCCCTGTGTATTTTTGGGACGTTATGTCAAATGATCTCGGTGACATTTGCTGCTCTGGAATAGCCTCAGCAGAGCCATGTATTGCTGATAAAAGTTCCCTGAGGACACTTCTTGGAGCTTCACTGTCATTGCTGAACCACGACACAACCTGTGAGCCTGACAAGTTGTGTGCTGCCAGAGATGGAAAAAGAGCAACCTGCAGCTAAACATAGAGCACCCAAAGCACACCAATGGCTATTTCTCAGTACAAGCAATAATAATCAGGAATATCACCAGTTCTTCACAGTAAAATTAAAACAATATTTACCCAATTTGACTATGAGGCTTAGAAAAGCAGGAATAAAGGAAGGAGTTAGCAAGTGGAGTTTAAACAAGATCTCAAATACACTTAAGCTGGCCTAACTCTAATCGTCACAGACATTTATATGAGGGGAAAAAAAGCAAACCATGGCAGATCAGGGTGTGATCCACCTTGAGCCATAAAACAATGATTTGATCATGAACTTAGGCAGAAGGAGATAGAGCTGAAAATCCCTTCTTAACTTGAGATCCAGTTTCCCAAGTAATCCCAAAAGCATTCCAAACTAGGTTCAAGGTGTCAGGGATAGTGCATATATCCCTGCCAAGTCATTTTATAAACTTGGCCTGCTTGAACTATTTACTGCCTGTCTCTAATATTCCCACCAATGAGGCACTTGTCCTGACGCAAAACAAAATCTGCAAACACTCAGAGAGAAAACAAGACACACAGACATACAGACGCTGGGTTGTATAATTCGGGCTAAAGCTTCTTTAAAGTATTGTTTTTCTTCATCACAAAGAAAAACAAGCAGCTTTTAATTTTTAAACATTTGCTAGGCAGCTTTTGGTAGTTTATTGAATTGTTTTCTTTTAACAACATAAGCTTAAAGCAAAATTAAATCTTGCCAAGATGGATTTTTTCCCCTGTTTTTTTATTTTATTGAAAATGCTTAATAAAAAGATAACAGAAGCAACTATCAGTCCAGGCAGCATTTTCCTGATTTAATTGGGTTGGTAGTGTAGTTGCTATTGATTTGTCACTTCAGTCACTCCTGATTTGACAAGATCTAAGCAGAGCCAGGGTTACACTGAAATACCTGAGTCCCCCTGCATGGAACTTATGAAACACATTTATTGATGTTTAAACAAACCTAGTAAAATTATTTTGCTCCCTGCTGTCCAGACTACCGGTAAACCTTGTAAATTTTGTAACCTTAATACCAAGGCACAAGGCCAGCACACTGGAGGAGAAGACTCAGGCTGCTGATCATGCACTGCCTCACAGAAAAAAGTTTGGAAGAGACGTGAACTGTGTTGCCTATTGTCTGCTTAACAGCTTCAAATGGATAAAAATTCAAGATCCATAATAAACCCTGTGCTCATGCCACTTCCAGGGCGACAGCTGGAAGTATCAGAGGCTGCACACACTGTGTGTCTCTGCTTTGTAGGGTGGCTGTGGCTCCCTCAAAATGTGAAAGGCTTGGCCAACCTCATTACCAAGGATGCAAAAAAATGTTATTGGAGCACCAGGCAGGCTGAACCAGATGTCTCAGTATCATTATTATTCCTTATGCTTTTTTAATTTTTGTTATTTCCTCTTTATCAAGAAAGTTTTACTAAACATAGGAATGATTTTGTATGGAAGCCAAAAGCTGAGCTCGTAATACCCAGGAACTATCCACACTTCTTAAGAAATAGAAATTAATTTGCACCCTACAGATCTGATGCTGATTTCTACTCATCACCAAAAAACTTCTTGAGGGCAGTCTATGAATAAAATACATGACAGAGTCCATATTGTTATGATGGGTTAAAAGGTTCCTATCAACTTATCTCTCCCATTTTGTAAAGTCAATATTTGATAACCTTGAAATTCTGAAACTGAAATCAGGTTCCTTATCAGAGGGACTCTCTTACATTAAAACCACAAAAGCCTTAATGGTGGAGAACTATTTGTACCAGGAGTAACATTATATCTTCCTCTAAGACTATGTGGCAGCAGTTCACCAAATTCCAAACCAAGGCTAGTTTCAAATCACCTTTCAGCAGAGGTAACTTTAAAAAAAATCCACAAACCAAAACCAAAACAAGAAATACCAAAAAAACCCCCAAAACCAAACAAAAACCCAAACAAACAAACAAAAAACCAAACAAAAATAAAAAGAAAATGCACCAAAAAAAATCCCAGAATTAAAAAGATAATCTTGCACTTCCCTGAGATAATTTCTGCAATAATTCTGTCTAAAAGAGGGGCAGCAACACCTTCCCAAGAGCAGCAGCTCCTGGGATTGTGATGGAGCACACTAAATGAGCAGGATGACTGCTCTGTCCTGACAGCATGGCTCTCCAACTCATCCATTTATTCAGGGAGAGGAAGTTTGGTGCTAAATCTTGCCATTGTTTTTAAACATAATCCTAACAGACCCCTAAAAATCCCCAAAATGAAATGCTAGAGATGACAAAGGGCTCACAGGTTCCTTGTATGTGTGCTTGCTGCTCCAGGAGATGAGGATCGTTCCAGGACTAACCTCTTCTCTTTGTGATCAACCTGTAACAGCGAATGACCGCAAGAGGCCCTACAAATACTGGGATGCTGCTAGTCCTTGCACCTTCCCTTGGCTGGTACCCTATCCCTGAGATGCTGCAAACACCCCAGCACTGTGCCTGGTCACACACAACGCTCAGCTCCATATCGGAGGAAAAGGATGAGAGCGTTCAGTGCATTCAGAACTTTATGTCTTCAGCTGGCAGATGGGAATGTGTTTACAGATCATCTCATTCCAACCTCCTGCCATGGGCGGGGACATCTTCCATTAGACCAGGAGTCTCTAAGTCCCATCCAAACTGGCCTTGAACATTTACAGAGATGGGGCAGCCACAACCTCTCTGGGCAACCTGTGCCAGGGCCTCACCACCCTCACAGTAAAGAATTTTGTCCAATCTAAATCTGTCCTCTTTCCATTCAAAGCTGTATCACTACATGCCCTTGTCAAAAGTCCCTCTCCAGCTCCATTGGAGCCCCTTAAAGCTCTGGAAGGGGCTCTGAGGTCTCCCCAGAGCCTCCAGGCTGAACAACACCAACTCTCAGCCTGTCTCCATAGCAGAGTGCTCCAGCCCTATGGTCAACTCAGCGGCCACTTCTGGACTCTCATTCCAACAGAACCAGGTCTTTCTTATGCTGAGGACCCCAGAGCTGGATGCAGCACTCCAGGTGGGGTCTCATAAGAGCACAGTAGAGGAGCAGAATCCCCTCCCTCGACCAGCTGCTCACACTGCTTGTGATGCAGTTGTGATGCAGCCCAGGATACTGATGAACACATTCATAATATTAATCCATTGATACCACAACGACTCCTTCTAGAAGGAGCTGCCTGCCAGCTCACCAGACATCCTACTACTACCATGATGGTACCGCCATCTTTTCATCATCTTCCAGAGAAGAGCAACCAGGCTGGTGAAGGGACTTGAGCACAAGTCCTATGAGGAGAGGCTGAGGGAGCTGGGGGTGTTTAGCCTGGAGAAGGGAAGGCTCAGGGGAGACCTCATCACTCTCTACAACTACCTGAGAGGAGGTTGTAGCCAG
>JAWWLV010000121.1:109642778-109659208 GCA_035041135.1 Platyrinchus mystaceus | reverse complement strand
GTGGGGGTCGGTCTCTTCTCCCAGGCAATCAGCAGTAGGACAAGAGGGCACGGGCTTAAGCTCTGCCAGGGGAGGTTGAGGTTGGATATTAGAAAGAAGTTCTTTACAGAGAGAGTGATCAGGCATTGGAATGGCCTGCCCAGAGAGGTGGTTGATTCACCGTCCCTGGAGGTGTTTAAGATGAGGCTGGATGTGGCACTGAGTGCCATGATCTGGTAATCACTGTGGGGTTGGATCAAGGGTTGGACTTGATGATCTCGGAGGTCTCTTCCAATCCAGTTAATCCTATGATTCTATGATTCTGTGATCATCAAAAATATGGATTAAGATATATCTTGTTATAGAGTGTTTCTAAAGCAGGAAGACTTTTAAAATGAGAAGTACTTTGGCTCATTTGTGTGGTTTGTTTGCTTTCTAGACTGCACTCATTCTGCGCAATGCAAATAGACAGTTTTCTTTGCATCATGTTTTGTTTTCCATGTGTACAACACAACTCCTTTCAAAGTAACTTTCTAAATATTAGGCACTGCTCTAATCCTGAAGGGCAAGGAATGTACATCCAAACACCCTTTTCCACTGCAAACAGAAAGAAGACACAAAAGTTCTGTGGTCCTCCCCTATGGATTTTAGTTTCATTACTGCATGTAAAAAGAGCACAATTTCAGTTTAGCCCTTACGTTCATGTATACAGGTGTAAGATCACCAAGAAAACCTAAATATACCTTCCATTGGGATGTCATTTATGCAGAAGCACTTTGCTTCTCCAGCACACATAGAACTAAAATTAACCTGAGTTACAACAAGCTGCGTTAAGCACAGAGCAAGCACGACCTCCTGATGTTCACTTCCCCAGAGCCGCTGCCGACAGCGTCTCGCGCTGCTGCGTATCAGGCTTTTTTCTCTGGCAGCCTCTTCCAATTCCCTGTCAAACAAGTTTAGAAAGGAAATTGCTGCTGTAGAGTTTCAGTGTTCAGTAAAACCCTGCTTACATGAACTGCCCATCTGATCAAGGTAGTGGCAGACCTCACTACTCGTCAGCTCTGCTCGCTCTCACTGTCGGTCTCCTTGTGTCCTGCCCCAGATTTGGGGTGGTTACCTCTCAACCAGGCATCTAGCAAGAACAAACACTTGTTCACAAAAAACATATCTCACAGATCCAGGTTAGGGCATTGCTAGAAAAAGAGTGAAATCAATGGGGATGGTAACAAACAGGTGTGATAACCACTTAACCTGTCTCTGCCACAGCAGCTCCGCTGTGTCCTGGTGGTGCCCAGCCTGTCTGCGGGCTCAGGAGATCCTGAGCCAACCTGCATTAGGTTACAGCACAGCTCTTTTGTTTACAACCAGCTCTCTGCTTGTCTTTCGGAGGCTCCTGTGCTCCTGGTTGTTAAATAGAAAAGGGAAATAGAGCAATTGTGTAACACCTTTCTTTTTTTAACCTGAGACAGAAACTGTTTTTATTAGAGACTCTTTGGCTGGAGAAAAACAGCCCTTTCTGGTTTATTTGTGGTTGTGGAAGGTAGTTTCCCCCATGCCACATCTACTGCCCTACATTTTCTCATTGCACTCTGTGTTTTCTGTGCGTTCATCCAAGGATGCAGCACAGAACTCTTTCCGTTAAGTATGAATTCCACAAAAATCAAATTATGAATTTCTTATTGATCCCAACATCCTCTGCTATTAAAACTCGCCTCAAATCTGGACTAGTATATTAGATTTGCCACTTGTCCCAGTATCTTATACTCCTCCAGAAGTTGCCACTCTTCTGTTCTTCTTTCCAGCCTTAAGACGGACAGAACAAGTGCCTTTTCCTTGGCAGATTCTCTCCTGGATCAGCCTTCTTGTTTATTTCCCCTTAATAATATCCTATTATTTTCAAATTCATGGTCCAGAAAAGTTGTCACCTGTTCATGATTCTCTTGCATGCTCCTATTTTTCAGCTTTCCACTCATCTCTCCTTTGGATGTTCTTCTCTTTTTTTATTTTCCAACTTCTGAGCTGTATAATTTAATACTCTGGTTACATTCTTTACTTTACAACCTTCTAAACTTTTAATTAAATTAGTGGTACCTTTCCAAAACATCAAGAATTGCAATTTTTCACTTCAAATGGAAAGTCTCCAGGAAGATACCCATTAATTCTTCTGCTCCAGTTCTGCAAATTATGAGTTTTACGTGAGAGTCTCTGTGCAATTTTGTAATATGCATTATGCAGGAAGACACATTACTAAAAATGTTCTTTCTGGAGTTATAAATCTTCAGGTGATGGCTCAGTTTAATTCAGTGCTCATTTTTTCCAGTATCTTATGGATCCAGAACTTCACACAATGAATCTGGGTAATGACCTTCACTTTAACAGCTGATGCAGTCAAGGAACCACAAATCACAAATATCCCTATCAGCCTCAGTAAAATAATGTGGGCACTAAAACAAACCAGCAGCTAAAGGTTTGAATTCCAGAATACATTTGTGATGACACAGAGTGCCAAACAACCCCACCAACCTATTTTTTAGCCCATAAATGTCTCCATTAAACTCACTGTGGTAGAAATAACTTGTTTCTAGACACCAGAGGTGAGATGTCTGGCTGTATGGACCCATGCAGGTCCATTTTAATACATTAAGCTCTGCATGAAGGATCCACTGGGCATTTATGAACCAGAAATTCTTGTAAAATCTGTTTGCTAGGGAAAAAGACCTCACTGCTGGCTCGGTCAGAACAGCTGCACCTGAACTGACTGGTTTTGAAAGATGTGTGAAGAAGCTGTGTATACACATCATGGATGTGGCTGACATTTCAACTTACAGTCCAAAACATCCATCAAGGAGTAAAAAGCAATTATATACCCTCAACTTGACAGAAGGGAGGGGTTGGAATTTGCTTTTCTAATCATTCAGTACTGTTTGCAAAGGGTCTGAGGTAACTTCCACATATTAATAATAATCCTATTGATTTACAGGGATGGTTTAGGCTTGGAGCGAATAAACACCTGCTACTGTACCAGACCAGCTAGACAAGGCTTTGAGCATCCTGGTCTAGTGGAAGGTGTCCCTGCCCATGGCAGGGGGTTGGAAGGAGATGGTCCTTAAGGTTCCTTCCAACCCAAGCCATTCTACAATTCCATGATTTTACATGGACACAGTGGATTTCAGTCTCAGTGTGTTTAGAGGCTTTAAAACATACTCTGAACATCAAAAATCTGAGCTCTTTGCTGGGACAGAGTTTGCACAAAGTTTGCTATTAATAAGGTTGTATGTGTCATGAGTTTGAACTGTGCCACTGATTTGAATGGTAAGATTTTCATAGCCAAAGAGCAACAGTCATACCCAACTTGAAACATTCTGAAACCTTACCATATAACAGGTGTACTCATTTTTCTATAAGTTCATTAAATCAGTTTCTGTTCTCAGTCACCCTTCTATAGAATCAGAATGAGCTTCAGGCTGAGGAAACCAAAAGTAAAAACTGATTTCGTTTTTACTGGTTTAGAAAAAAAAAGTATTGCAGGAAATAATCAGAAAACTGACACCTTATCTCAATCCTTATTGTTTTATGGTCCATCAGCATTTAAGACCTAACAGCATCTGCTGCGGTACCAAATCATGGTACCCCTCAGCTCTTCCCAAAAATGGAGAAGGCAGTCAGGATTCATAGTGGAAAACCTGAAGTCTACAGCCTCAGGTCTAAAGTTAGGACACAGTACATTGCAGTCAGCAGGCTAAGAATAACAGAACAAACTCATGAGGAGAGAATTAACAATAAAACACAGGAACTCTGACTTTCCTTTCACAACATTACCTAATTCTAATGTCATGAAGAAGAAAGCAGTGTGAGCGTGCGTGCAAGAGATAAGAGGCTGTCAAAGCATCACTTCAGCTCAGTGCCAGAAAATTAAAGTTTGATTATTCAGTAGAAACCGAGCTGATCTGAGAGTCACACTAGTGTCCAGTTCACAGCACAACTTACCTTCACAAAGAGCTCGATTTCAGGGTCCTTTCCTTCCCCGTTAGCAGCAACAGAGTCTGTCATTTTTCACCCCCAAGGCCACCAGCTGATTTCCCACTATTAAGTGGCAAAAGGAGGTTTCAACTGCACAGAGGGTGGGTTTCCCTTCCAAACTGCTCTCACAAAGCTCTTAAAATATCATTTGGAATTATGATAAAGATCAAAAGCAGTAAAGAAAACAAGTTTGCAGGTTAATAAATTAATAGTAATTTTAAAAAGGCAGGCAGCAGAGAAACAGTCCCTGTTTCAGTTGTGTAGTTCTTCAGAGCAACAAGTGCTGCTGTGCTCTGGTACAGTATCCTCATCTGTCAGAGCTGCAGTCCTTGCTGCCTGCCCAAAATAGCCCAGAGCATAAAAAAAGAGGGTGGGGTTAACTGACAGGGGAGGAGACAAAATCGCCCGGAGCATAAAAAAAGAGGGTGGGGTTTACTCATGGGGGAGGAGAAAAGCTCCTGGTACCTGCGGCATGATCAGTCTCTGAGCAAATAATTCTGCTCTTCCCCGTTTTCAGCATTTCTGTCACTCCCTCCCTTTATTCTACAGCTGGGAGCACCAGCAACAGGGAAGAAGGAAGTTCTGCAGCAAGCCTGGTTTCGTTGCTTTAAGCAACAGTGATGTTTTTTCCTGCTTTTCTGAGGGGTGTTTGTCCTGCTCCTAGCTGTTTGAAATCCTAATATTGCTATTGCCAAGAACAGTAAGGAAAAAAAGAGCCTGTGCATTGGTTGTGGCATCGGTACAAGGACTGTGCAGAAAAGCAGAGTTTTGCCTCAGCAAAACCCCCCATGTGTGTGGTACAAAGGGCCACAGAGACCAAAACTCAATTCTCAGGTGCGAGAAGCACATGTGGTGCCAGCACTGTTGATGGAGTTCAGGAGCAGAGGAATGGGAATGTTTGGGTCCCATAACAATTTCTCAGCGTGTCCCTCAGGATGCTGGTTGTAGACGGGGGTCAGGAGAGCGATGATTCACTGGGGTGGAGCATGGAAGAACAGTTCCAAAGGCCTCAGCCTGCTGCTGACATATTGTCATCTCTACTCCCTTCCTTCATCCTGCATTCCTTGCATGACTCAGAGGTCACCACACAGCAACCCTAAGCATGAGGTGGCACAGGATAGAAAGGCCTGACACAGCCAAAAGGCTGTGATGGAGGAAGGGAGTGCTGGCATGGGAGGGGACAGTGGGCAGAGGCAAAGGGGGTAGTAGGACCTCCTCCTCATCCCCATCACTGCCTGCAGAGACTTCATGTCCTCCTGCCCTTGGGAAGCCCCCTCCTGCACTTCTGCCCCCTGATTCTGTTTCGGGACCAGCTCACAGGCTGTTGGCAGCTCGAGGTGCCAGACATGAGCAGTTTTACCTTCCCCTTCTGACACAGAGAGACATTTGGGGGATGGTTTGGACATGATCAAACACTCGCCTTTCCTGAAAGTGCTCTTAGCTGTGTGCTTTTGAGATGATCTCTATTTCCCTCCGTAACTTTAGGCATTTGACACAGGTCCAGAGCAGTTATAGCCATCATCTCCATGGCCCTTTGGATAAGCTCTGTGGGAATTTCCCCAAACAGCTGCTTCGTGTGCACTTCATGAAGGACTGAAATGGTTAAAAAGTAAATCTCATTATGCTGTTGCAACCATAATTACAACATAATCAACATTATAATTACTGTAAAAGTGTGCTTATGGTTTTTAGATCTAATTAGCACTCATTCAAATAACTGGAAGGTTAACTGTAAGAGAATTAAGTGTTATTACTCCTTTGATTTCAAATTTCTACATGTAATTTTTGGACTAGGCACATTAATTACCAAACATTTATAGTATGATTACTCTTAGGCCTACAGGCAAGCTTCCAAGGGCATGGGCTAAGTGTACTTACATGTGGCAGAAAGAATCATTGCATTGTAATTATGCATTACAGTTATAAAAGTCTGCCAAAAACTTAAGTGTAGTCACCATATCTCTAAAATGCATCCCTAAATAATGTATTGTCAACTATACAATTATAAGACTTTGGGGTTTGCTAAAAAATTGTTTTGCTTTAGCACCCCATGATGACGTAATATCCCTTTAATGAGGTTTCCTTGGAAATAATGGGAAGTGGGTCAACTTGACTGAAGTTACCTGTAGCTTCAGCCTCATTGAAAACACTGTTTTGATATAGGCAAGTGCTTTGAACAATTTATATCACAGAGCATATATACTGGCTCTGGAAGGGAAAACACTGCCAGCTGTGAGCACAATAAAGGAGGTAATGCTGCTAATGCTAAATCAAAATGTTGAAATAAAATCAGCTTTTGAGATACTGGCACTTACAAGATGTAATGCATGTGACCTATTTAGATGTCTATTTTCGAATGAAAAATTCTGCCCTAGAAGTGTCTAACTTTTTCCACTGGTAATAAAGGGAACCCAGGGCAACGAGATAAACACATAATGGTCAGACAAATTCTCCTGTAATTATTAAGTAAAAGAAATCTGTGGCTTTAGTGCCACAGAAGTTGTGTGTGCCTCGCACTTCTGAAAGTTAAACTCTATATGTAGCAATTTCAGTAGAGACTCATCGTGTCAAAACATTTAAATCCTTCCCTCCTAATTACTGTCTGGGTTTAGTGGTGTGTTATAATTAGTTTGCAGACGAAGATTATTGTGCTGAGGCTCAGCAAAGCAGAATGGAAACTGTGCAATACAGAGAAAAGGAGCTAAGATGCCCTGAAGCATTTTCATCCTGACCCAGATATAAAATACTGCAGGAAAGGGTCAGATCACACCTGGTTCAAGGTGATTCTGGACAATGGTGCCCCTGGAAGGTCCCTTTCCCATCCATTTTTACCCATAAGGCAACACCTTGCTCTCATTCCTTGCCCCAGGACTTAATGTGGGGTGCTCAGAAGCTACAGAAGCTGTAGACTGAATACCACACATTTGGTGTTCCAGCTGTGCTTCTAGGTATCCACAGAGAGAATAACTCAGCCCACCTCAAAAAAATGCTGACTTTCTAAAATCTCCCTATAGAATCCCTAAAAGAGACCAAACAAGACAGTGTCCTTGTTCATATAATGCTTTTTTTAAAAAAAAAATAATATCATTTAAAAAAAAAAAAAAAAAAAAAAAAAGATATTCCTAAAGATGAATTTAGGATAAACATTGTAGAAGGCAGTGAGTAGGAGGGAATATATATATATATATATATATATGCACTACTTTAAGAATCTATTCATGCATTTACTGCTTTTCTGTCATATAAAACTGACTTATCACTTACATTTGGGTGGAACCTCTTTGACTATGATGGTTTTTACTGCCTACGCAGCTCTGTTTTGTATTATGAAATCAGCTCTTTCTTTGAGCAAATTAAGGGTAAGATACTGATAAATAATTAGTACATTCTCATTTTACTGTAAAGAATGAGTCGCTTAGTTTGGCCTATCATTTTCTCACAAGTCAGAAGTAGCAGAGGCTTTGAGTTACACACAAGAACATTAGACACTGAATTATGAACTCCTCATAAGCCAAGTCATTATAGTTTGAGGTTTTATGAGATATATAAATGAATATGAGCACGTCATCCCATTAATAAAAGAAGAGAACAGCTTCAGAAAAGGAAAAGCCACATCTCCACGTAAGACCTATTGTAGGTGAGCTGTCGCACTATCAGCTTTCACGGGCCTGATCCGAGCTTCACTTCCAGCAAAGATTTATCCCGAGGAGGTGAATCAGAGGCCAAGCATCCAGAATGTAATTCTATCATGCAGTTCTCCAGCAGGCCTCTAAGCTACCAAGAAGGATCAGGGCACAAAGCATATCCATCTCCCAATGCTTCCATCCAGCTCATTCCATAAGAGCAGGGTATTACAAGTTTTATGCAACACAGGCAACGCTTTTCGTTGTTGCGATGAAAAGATGTAAAAACTTGGTGCAGCTGCTGTAGTAAATGGTATTTGGGGCTATGATTTTACCTGAGAATTATTTAACTGCTTAGCTGCCAAAAAACCCACACCTAAGCATAACCAGGTACTAACCCAGCGTGTTTGAGTGGGTTATGAAAATATCTCTCCCAGGTTCTGTTCTGAATTACTGGGAATTTAAAATTGTATTTATTGCATTCTTGTAGCTTTGACATGCTAATTACTTAACAAGTTAGCAACTCCAAAGAATCAGTCCAATCACTTTAGTTTCCTTTTGAATTACAGTGTGTCTCTATCAATTTATTGATTGATCTTCAGAAAAACCAATATTTGGGGCCAGACAGAATGTTCCCCTTCACAGATGTGCAAGATATGCAAGGATGTAAAAGCTCTTCTCATTAGCCTCATGCCAAGGTTGGGCAAGCAGATATTTTCCCTGAACTCCAGAGACATACAGTACCTCAAAGCATGTTGGTTTGACAGAAGAACTGGGATTTTTTTTTTTCCTTCTTATAAATTGTCCCACACTCAAGGGCATGGAACAAAAGACATCAAGTGATACAACAACTGTGCAGCCTGAATGTCCCAAGAGACAGGTTAGGATGGCAAAACCTAGGCCAGAAAACTTTGCAGTCCATTAACTGGCAAATCAGAGATAACTCACTCTATAACCCAGACCTTAAGAATCCATCACAGCCATGACCTACAGGAGCTCTCCTTTACCTTATTATGAAAATGCATTATTTTAGCTCTAAAGGTTTCTGGCTGAAACTCTTCTGTTTAACAGAAAGGCAGATCACTGGAATCAGCTCAGACTGGAGTTCTGCAAAGTAAGTTCTATTCCAGAAGCATGAAGCTATTTTTAAATATAATTATGTTTTGACATGGATGCAGTATCAGACATTGCTGTAACATTAGTAAGCATTAACACTTTTAAGAGAAAAACCCACTGCTTTTCAGTGTGAAAAGGAACTTCATTATGGATAATTATCTCAGTGCTTGCACTGAGACAGCCACAGGTATCCATTCATAAGGAAGGGGCACTGAAAAGGTACAAAATCATCTCCTAATGCTGCATTCAGCGAAGAGGTTTCTAGAGGGCAGCGGTTTATTCCTCCATTTTACTATCATTCCAAAACTGTCACTTCAATTAAAAACAAAAGATACTTCCAACCAGGACTGAGACTGCTCTGGAAAGTGGTATTGTAGGGGATACAATGGAGAGCATTACAGATTGTCCCAAACTGTGGGCTGTATGGATAATGTAGCTGATGAAAGGAGGAATGTAGAAATCCTCAGCCCTTGCTTTTCAAAATAAATCCTCCATGCTGTTAAGCGTGATGAAGGAAAACAGCACCAGGTAAGTGTGATGTACCCGTTATTGTTGACTCACTGCTGTCATAGAACTGAAATTACATGATTTTACTTACAAGTCTGCAACAGAGTAACTAGTGCCTATCCCTGTCTTAATTTACAAGAGTTCATAGTGCAAGACCCTATTTAGATTATTTCTGTTCACTTCTTGGTATACTTCTTGTCGTAAAATAAGTGTAAATTAATCAGGATTTGAAGCACGTATGTGCAAACTAGGATTAAATCCCCCTGAAGCAAAAGACCAGCACACAACACACTACTCCAATCCCAATTTATGAATTTTTATTTACAGCAAGTGTTCAAAATGGCATGTACAGTCCATGCAGATCTCAGGGTATGTTTCAATTTCTCACAGTAAATAAGGCCCAAAGAATGCACAGTTGCTGCTGATTTCATTGGATATATTTGTGTTTCACTCTCTTGTTTAGCAAACAATTTGGCTGAGAGCAGAATTTACTTTCTACATTCTGATGCACATTATGTCTAAAAGATGAAGCCTTTAACAACTCAGTTTGAAATTACTCATGACTCAGGCTAATTCCCATGGGTTCACATGTTGGCATCAGTACCTGCACAGCAGGTTGTGTGCATGCATTTGCACACTGGATTTCAGGATCCTCTGTGGTGTATGTACTGTTTTGCTTTAAAAAAGGGCCTCAGGCTTTTGGCTCCCTGATAAACTCACGCTTGATCAGTGTGAAATAGCCAGGATCAACATCCTTACATCTCTCTATGGAGCAAAGTTTAACCTCTGCATATGGTCCACCTGGTCAGTGGCAGTGCTGTACTCGGGTTAATGTAGCTGGCTGACCTTGAGCCTCACAGTGAACTGGAGAACTCTTCAGTTCTCCTTAGAAAATTGCCCTCATTCATTTTTCATTTCACCTTTTGGTACTTCTTCTGTGATAAAGTTTCCACGCAGTTTGCCAGCTCACTTTCTTTAGTGCATCACCTCAAGTTGTTATGAAATGAACGGTGTGTTGTTTGCTCTTTTTTTCCATCTTATGAACTTCAACATAAGAGTTCAACATCTTGAAGAACCTGATGTTGACTTGGTGATATATCATTTTAGTATTTCTTTGCTCGAGAACCCTTTTCACTGAAGAGTTAATTCAGACAACCAGGATGAATTGGAGGAAGGTGGTTAGTTAAGCACAGATGTGAACTCCTCTTCTGCAAATACACTCTAACATTTTTGCTTATAACAGGTTATTAGGACTTCTCAGACCACGTCCCACATCCTTAAGAGAAAGGTGGTGCCGACCATTTTTAAAGAGATTGGCTTAAGACTGAAAGTAAATCTTAGTGTAAAATTCATCTCTGAGCACAGTCTCAGTAGCAATGGGGTCTTATTTAAGTCTGTGAGAATTGGGAATACAGGGTAGTCTTAACTAGAAAGACATAACATTTTTCCCTCTTAAATGGAAAATTTTCCAAAAATGTTGTATCTTTACCCCAAATAACAAAATTTTCACAGAGCATGTAGCAGGTATCCCTTCTCTAAAGAAGGTGTGGACCCTTGGTCACTGACTGCAATACCTGGAAGCAACCTCATAAACACCAGAATGTCAAAGCTCAGGGTCCTCTTTGCAGTCTCAGTGTTCTGACCTTGATGATGACTATGATACAATTCTGTAGCAAAGGAACTGGGACCTATATCAGTTAGAAAAGTGCTGATGAGACATGGAGCCCTTTACTCCTTAGCAACTTCATCCCCTTTCTAGCCAAGCATCAAGTAAGATTTGATGCTAGATTAATTAATAAATATATGTAAAGGTATCTCATTATGTCAAAAGAGAGCCTAAATTCCCCTGCAGAGGATGGCACTGATAAGAGATTCTTCAGTTAGCTCTTTGCTACAAGAGCTTTTGAAAGGTCAAGAAAATTGACCTTCAGAGAGGAGAAACAAAGAGTTCAGAAGGAAGAAGTTAAATGTGTTGTAAGGATTGACTCCTCTCAGCTCTTATATCCATCTACATCACACAAGTCAGTGTGTGGGAGTTTTTAACATCCCTGTCAATAGTGGGTCTCTGGACCAGAAAAAGGCTACAGAACTACCAAGCCAACACACTCTGCAATTACCTCGTTTGCCATGAGAGATCGAGCAATTAAGACAATAAAACAGAAGGTAATTGAATGTCCTTATAAGTGACCTTTTCAGAAAATTAAGCATATCAAATCAAAACTGAAGGCAATTCAGCCAGGTCGTCTGTCAATCTTGTAAGATATTATAAACCTTTCACTGTATTATTGTAAACCAGAAAAAAAATAAAATACTGTAACTAAAATGAAGGGGAACCCACACATACAAACTTCATACTGCAAAGCTTCATAAAATCACAGAGGAGGACTCAGAGCAACTCAAGTAATACATGTGGGAATAGTTTACTATAGATAGGGCTGATAATGCTGCTGATTTTTAAGACTTCCTAATGCTTTCCCTGATTACATCCTGTTTTCAATTCAGAGTAACTTTTGCCAAACTTTAAAAGGGGAGACTTCTTTATTCATCCAAAGTGCTTCAGATGCCCAAAGGTCTATCTTACAGTGCATTCAGTTACTGAAGTCACTGATCCCCCAGCCTACAGCTTAAAACAGAGGACAGGCAGTGCTTGAAAGGGAACAGAAATGCAAGGAAGTGACCTGATTTCCCCAGAATCAACAGCAAGCTAAGAATAGACTTCTGAACTCCTCAATGCCAGCTTAGTCAAACCATTGTCAAATGAAAACACATTTGTTTTTCCAAGTGTTCAGAATTCCACTGTTAGAGTATGCTCCCCATACAGGTGATTATATGAGTACATATACAACATTCTTGTACACAAAACTACAGATATTCTGCAGGCACAGTTCCAAAGACATTCCACCAGCCCACCTGTCATGCTGTGCTTGGAAAACTTGCTTGGAAAATCTGACCTTCAATTTGTGTCTTTTTTTTTTCTCTATAACTTGGTTACTGTCCCCATGAGTCACATGGTCCAGTGTGTGTCTTGACTTGACAAGTTAATTGTTAAGTGGGATTAGACAGCAGGGTGTTCTTTGGACACATATTTTGCAGGGACTTGGAGAACACGGTCTCCTCCCTGGCTGGCAGTCGAGGAGGGAATGCCAGGGCAGCTGAGCCACTGGCTGGGCTTTTATACCAGTGCTATTTTTAGCTGTTATCAGCCGTGGTGTCAGGGCCAATCCGCGCCCGATGCCGGCAAGAAACTCTTGCTCCGTCCAAACTTCACTCTCAGCAATCTCACAGGGAGGAGCCAAATGGCTCTGAATTTGCTGCTCTGAACTTCTGCCGTTTGTTATAAGGGCTCATTAAAGCGCAAACACTGAGTACGTAAATAGTTACTGAATTAACAGATAAGCATCCTGCCTGTATCTGCTGAAAATCAGTAAATTTAAGGTGCCTCATAAAGTCCATTAAAGCATGAAGTCCTGAAGTGTGATATACATAAAACAATCTCTGTGGTTTTTACAAAGGTGTTCTTTTTTTCTGTCACCATGTAACTATGCACTATGTAACTGGAAACTACTTACTGCTGATATTTACAAATCCATGTGCTTGCCAAAGAAAGGGAAGACAGACTGGTGCCTCCTGAAAATAGGCCACATGGTGTATAACATAGGCCACATGGTGTATAACTGATTTTTGATACTGGACTTTTCTCCAGTATATTTGTTCAGCATCTTTTCATGGAAATATGACCTTGTAGTAACTTTAGGCTCTGAGAAATTGTGTTCAGACACAGACCTTAAGGGCCGTGTTAGATGCCCTGGGGTTTCCAGCTGCTGCTTTTCTCAGGACCAGGCCTCTACTGTGTCCCAGCAGCTGAATCACTTCCATAAGTAAGAAAGATGCTTTTTCTCACATGTTATCTGGCCAGATTTATCAGGTGATTGGAGTTCTCCATTAACCAGGGTGACCTAATTGTGGTCTTCCAGTACCAAAGGGGCTACAAGAAAGATGGAGAGAGGCTATTTACAAGAGCATGTGTGACAGGACAAGGGGGATTGGCTTCAGACTGACAGAGAGTAGGTTTAGATTAGATATTAGGAAGAAATTCTTTACTGTGAGTTGGTGAGGTCCTGGCACAGAGAAGTCCAGAGAAGTCATGGATGTTCCACCCTGGGAAGTGTTCAAGGCCTTGTTGGATGGGTCTGGAAGCAACCTGATCTAGTGAGAGGTGTCCCTTCCCATGACAGGGAGTTTGGAACTGGATGATCTTTTAGGTCCCTCCCAACACAAACCATTCTCTGATTCTATGATTTAACTTCCTCTTTCACTTAAACACTGTGATTCTTCCCTACTGTGATTCTTCTGTAAGGATTCCCCCGATTATTAAAAGAGAAGTTCTTTCTATTCCTCCTTAGCCCAAAGCAATCAAGTATTTAAGTAGAAACATAATTTTATTAATTTTAAATTATTGAGAAAAATGTGAATTAAAGTTCTTTTATGCTAAAACATTAGGCATGTGGTTTATTCACTTCAGGGTAAGCAATGCAGTATTCAGCATGCTGCAGCATGAGCTCTTGGACAACTTACTTTTTTTTTTTAAACAACTGGGATATGAGCGCTGTCTTCATTCTTAACAGCACTTCTTGATGGCTTGTGAAAAAGCCCATGAATTGTGCAAGAAAGGGTACCCACCAATCTGAATCACAGTGTGATATTTAAAAACAAACAAATAAACAAAAAGCTAAAAAAAAGAACTCTTGGGTCAACAAGTCTACTCTATGAAATTCAGTATTCCTGAATGATTTTCTCCAGTATTTATCTAGAAATTTCACAGCTAATAGATATTACAATCAGGAAGAATTTCTAATTACATTTTTTGGCTAACAAAGACCCTCTTGCAATGAGGGGCCACCAAAGTATCAGTGTCACAGATGAGGATGCACATATTTATAGAGCAAGTATAAGTGTGAGGCAAATATAAAACACCTCTTCTGGCCAGATTTTTAATCAAACAGATTTTAACATAAATCCAAAAAATGGCACTAATACTGAGCAGAAGTCAGAAGAGTGATTAAATAACTATATATTCAGATGCAAAGCTTCCACTCCTTTAATTCACTTCTCAACCAGCCCTCAAGCTACAGAGATACAGTGTTGAGATTTTCCAAAGCACAGTAACATACACATTTCACCTCAAATAGAATGATGTGTTTACTTAAACAATCACAGGTATCTTAAACCAGGAGACTATTAAAAGAATCTCATTTTTTGCTGCTTGTTTAGTCTAGCTATAAAAGCAGAAGCAACCTGAGACAGAATGCAGCTGTGGAAAAAAAAAGTCACCTATGTGAAAGAAAATATGTGAAATAGTGTATTACTACCATGAGTGGCAGAAATGGAGACAAAAAGGATTGGCTGGTCTAGCCCAAAGACATCTGAGGATGTCTAAGACTAAACTGATTTTATAAGGAGCTAAATGCAAGAATGAGTGCTAATGGACCATGCTGGCACAAGAGCAAGGATGTATTAGCTGCACATGAGTAAAGGTCATGTGGACATTACAGTGAGGTGTCAAATCATCGGAACAGTGATGTTCTGAAACAGATTTCCAAAAATAATAATAATAGTTTCTAAATAGACCTTGATCACTTTATTAAATATTACATTATGAGACTGTCTGTACAAAAAAGGACCCTATTTCACATCCCAAAAGATCACATCCAGTCCCAAGAATTTTTTTTTCAGTTTACCAGAAACCCTAAAAAAATCATCCTGGTCAATGTGCAGATTTTCACCTTTCTGTGCCTCATTTTTATGAACACATAAGCAGGAAGATACTGTTTTTCTCTCAGAAGATGTGTTCTCGAGTTTTGCTTCATTAGCACCCGTGGACTGGTTTGGGGTGACAGCATGGAGGCTGCAACAGGAAATCAATCAACTTGTGAATCAAAAACCTGGTTTCAAACACTACTGGATGTACTGAAACCAGACCTGTGCACCAACTAATTCACTTCTCCTCTATCCCTAATTGTATTGCTGTAACTTCATGAATGTCCCTGATATCTTACAGCATTATCACAGATGTACCAACAGTAAAAAGTCAACCATGATTGTTGAGATCTTAATAGAAAAATCACACCTGCAGGTGACAAATCAGTGACTCATTTTAGAGTGACGTGCCTTCTCCTTTTTTTTTTGTTTCCTACAGAAGGTAGTTTCATACAGATTAGTAACATTTACCATTAAGCAGTGGTAAATATTTTGAAAATTGCCACTGGTAGAGAAAAATATTCAGATATTTCTTTTCTGCCACAACCACAAGGTATGAGAAGACACTGAAAACATTTCTAAATAAACCAGTAAATACAGTAGCAGTAGAGTGGAAAACTTCCCTCCAATACATGGTCTTATGACCCAAAGAAACAAAGCAAATTTTTCTTTCACAATTAAAATCTTAAGCTGTGTTTGAACTGGTACCTAGGAATTCAAATCTAGTATATTCAGTTGGCTTCCCTTGTCTGCTCTGGTGTCTAAAATAAAAAGAAACTATAAAACAAATACAGTTGAAAGACATATATGGGGGTTGCTGTTATAAAAAAGGATAAAGGTTGACTGAAGTTAAAGAGTGCTGGTTCTTAGCCTTGGAATGATGCTAAAATGTATTAGATTATTTTATCTGGTCAAGTTAGACTGTTAGACTGCCCAGTGAACAGCTGAAGTGTTCAACACTGCAGTTTTTGTTCACTATTGCATCTCAATTGTTGATCAGTGTGGACCCTGAACCAAAAAGAAAAATTAAATAGCCTGGAAAAAAAAAAATCAATCTTAAGTTTGTTTCCAACTATCCATTACTGGAATTCACTTCTAGTCCAATCTAGTAATCCAAGATTTGTATTGAAGCTGTCACTGGTGGCATTCAGTTTATTTAACTTCAGGTGACCAGGCCATTGCATTTAGTGAAAGTTTATGGCTTGATGCAGTTGCCTAAAACCCAGATATCCAGCAGCACTGAAAGACCCTAGGATAGCTGAGGAAATCTGTAAATATGTACAAGAAAGGATCTATGGGATACCTGTGGCCTTCTGCAGAGGCAGCTGGAGGCCAGGAAGGAAGCCTTAAGACAGGGGTCCTCAAACTACGGCCCGCGGGCCGGATCCGGCCCGGGAGGCCCTCCAATCCGGCCCGCGAGCCCCCTCC
>JAWWLV010000121.1:109567041-109630449 GCA_035041135.1 Platyrinchus mystaceus | reverse complement strand
AGTGACCTTCTCTTAGATGGATGGCCTTAGGGGCTGACGAGCTCCATCTGCCCGGGGGACCCTGAAGCAGGAGGATTACCTTAGAAATAGCAACATGTTTCTATTGGAATTTCTCAGGTCATTTCAGGTTGCTATGATTTTAGTGCTTTAATTAAAAGAGCCCTTCAGTTTTATTTGTCCTCCGTGAAGATACTTGCACACTTTAAGCAAAGATCCTGTAAATCTTTCTTCATAACCTAAACAAATTGGGGTCCTTCATTTGCTTGCTCTAAAGTGTCTTTTTTCAGCCAGAAGAGATGCAAAAAAAATTGAATAGTTAAAACAAAACACTCAGAGTTCTTGGAAACAGCCGAACCTGAAACTAAATGACAGTCAACGAATTTTATTGTCCCTCAGAAACTGAGGGATCTCAGCATCCCATAGGATCGGACCCTTCATTTTCACTTAAGGGCACTCAATGCAAAAATCATGAATGTTCCTGGCCATTCAGGATGTTGGTTTTACAAAAAAAACCAACTTTTTTTTTTTTTGTAAAGCTCAAAAATTGCCAAAGCTTTGCAACTTGTAGTTCAAGGACATTATCGAAACTACACTGTGGGCTCTGGGAGAGAGACTTGTCATGGTTTATAGATTTATTACAAGGGGTTTGCAATAAAATCACACCACTTTGTTTTCACTCCTGGCTGCACTCAATACCTGGAGGAAATCAAGTATCCAACAGTTTGCAGTTGATTTCATCCACCTGAGAGCCTAGGAAATACTGACTTTTTATTTGCCCAACTGCTCTAAGCAAAATATTTTTGTTCACCTTTAAAATCTGGCATCATTTCAACACCCTTGTTTATCTCTGAAACCAACCCTTGAAAAGCCCAGCAACTCAGCTTCAAGCCTGTTTGCAGTGGAGGCTTTGGTAACCAAAACAAAGAAGGCAGAGGCACCAGAGTCCTCTGTATCAGCCTGTCATGCAGCCCTAGGGATCTCCTTCCACACAGTTTGAGAAACAGCAAGGTTAAGAGGCCTGTTTGGTTTATAGCTATACACAAGTAACGCTTCAGATTAAATGGGCACTAAAAGCTTAGTGTAAAGCTAATAAAGTTTAACAGCTGTAAGTCACCCAGCCCTTTTATGGTCTCATTAAACCACCTTCCTTTTTTAAAATCTCAATTATATAAAGATGCATCAAAACATTCAAAATGACAGATTACAAAACCATTGAGCAAAAATGGTCACAAAAATCTCTGTCACATGGATAAAATTGAGAACAAATTTGGAAATACAGGAAATTTCTTGTTTGATATTAAGGAGTGAAAATGCCCTGCTTTTTCTTAAAAAACCTCTTAAGACAAATATCTGAACTATTTACATGCAACATCAAGTTTTCATAGACTCATAGAATCATAGAATCATAGAATCACAGAATGGTTTGGGTTGAAAGGGACCTTAAAGATCATCCTGTTACAGCACCCCTGCCATGGGCAGGGACATCTTCCAAGGTTGATCAGAGCCCCATCCAGCCTGGCCTTGAACAATTCCAGGGATGGGGCAGCTACAGCTTCCCTTGGCAACCTGTGCCAGGGCCTCACCAATCTCACAGTAAAGAATTTTTTCCTAATTCCTAGTCTAAACCTACTCTCATTTTGAAGCCATTCTCCCTTGTCCTGTCACTACATGCTTTTGTTAAGTAGTGTCTTTCCACCTTTCTTGTAGGCTCCCTTCAGGTACTGGAAGGCTGCACCTAGGTCACCCCAAAGCCTCTTATTTTCCAGGCTGACAATCCCAATTAAATTAATCCAAATTTAAACCTAATTTTAATTCATTCAAATAAATTTGGAGTTGTTTCCCCTTCACAACACTGCCAACAGGAGGGTGTATTTTCCATCTAGAAATGAAATGCTTTATTAAACCTACCAAACACAGAGAATATTTTGAGTTTGCCTACGCTTTACTTCCTGGCATTCACTAAATTCCACTGACACAAACAAATGCATGCAATGGTTTTCAAGCTGCATGTGCTCAATTAAACCCCAGCAAAAAATCTGTACAGCTTCTGGCAGCATTTAGGATGGTCTAGTGCTTAGACCTGCAGGCAAATGTGGGGTGAAATACAATATAGAAAGAGATTAAGGTGATGAAAGGCAAACACCGTGGTAGGTCCCAGTTTTACTTCTTTTAATATAAGTATACACATAACTCACCCATTTCTTGTAGGCAAACACTGTAAATGGAACCAAGAGCTGTATTAAATACATGATTAGACCCATATTAGCTAGCCCATTTCCGAGTCCAGAGTTGGTATGTTGTGCTGCCTGCATGATGTGTCAAATTGGACACATCACATTAGGCTGGGCTCATGAATAGGTGAATACTGCAAATAGGTTTCAAAGCATGTGAGCAGATGTAAACAAGAGATTACTCACACCTTCTGGACTGAATAGCTGAGTATGTTGCCAAACTAGGCTGGCAAAAGAACCTTGATGCTTAAAATTTGCCTAAATCTGTGCATGAAGTTTGTAACAAGAACTCAGTCGTAACTTGATGAAATCGGCTAAAAGATTGCAACTGTTGTGAATTCCCTTGAGCTCTAGTTCACTCTGTGTAATAAATATTTTTAAGGCAATACAATAAAGTAATTCATAAAGGACACATCTCTCCTCCACATGATCAACTATCACATGCATATTCAGAAAGCTGAATTAGTGTAACAAAAAGGGAAAAAAAACCCCAAGACCTTGACTTGAACCTGACACATAACACGTGAATAGCTGCAAGAAATCTTATCTTGCTCACCTGGAGTTGTTTTTTTTCCCTCTTTCACAGTCTTGTGCTTTGCCACACCTGCTACATTCCATAAATCAAGGTGAATCAGAGGCGTGTCACTTTATTCAGCCTACTGTACCACATCTTTAGAGCCACTCCACAGCTGGAACAGGCAGGTAGCACAACCTGCCTAACTCATACATATGTGAAAGCCATTAGAGAGAAACAAGCTGAAACGTATGTGGTATTCAGAATAAACATGCCAGCAGGATACACAGAATGAAATTCAGATCTACTTCAGTCAATCATGAAGCTATAGGCATGTTGTTTTCTCAGTTTTTAGGATGAAATTTAAAATAGAGTGATGATTTGTGCTCTGTGCTATTAAAGGATGTTTTACATAGAGCTGATCTCATTGTTATTCAGCACCAGTAACTTAACAGGTTTTGCAGAATTACTAATCCATCCTCATAATAAAAAGGAAAACCATGGGAATGTAAATTATTTGCCTTAATTTATGAAGCAAACTTACACCAGGACCCAAACCAGACCTCAACCCATTGTACACACACACTGCTTTTCCAGAAGCTGTGGTGGCATTCAGAGTACATTCAACAACACAATCACCATTTCCTGTCTGTATTCTGACTTTTAGGGTAAACCAGTTTTTTCCCAATAGAACACAAAAAGGTCATATGCATGTAAGAACATGAACAGTCAACTTTCAGAGCTGTGTGACCAAAGCGGAGACAGAGTCACGGAGAAGACACGCTGACAATCACCACTGCCTCGCAAATGTGACAGCCTGGGGCTGCTGCGACGACTGTGAAGGAGGCTGTTATGGGCGTGCTGGGAAAACACGGAAACTCCCAGGAACACGTCCCATCACCTCACCTCGCCCCACAGTGTCCTTCAGCCATGGGGCGGCCAGGAAACACCCTGTACACCAAGTGACCCTCACCCCGGACGGTACAACATGCCCCTCATAAAACCTCGAGCTCCCTTGCAACTCATCGCATCTCCCAGCTTGTGACAGCTGCATTCCACAGCCCTGCTCCCCTCAGTCCCCCACCGCTCCCCTCAGCTCCGCTCCCGTCATCCTGGGTTGTATCACTGTGACCAGCAGTTGTAGGGAAGTGATTGTCCCCATGGGCACTGGTGATGCACCTCAAGTGCTGTGTCCTGTTCTGGGTCCCTCAATTCAAGAAAGATATTGAGATCCTGGAGCGTGTCCACACAAGGGCAACGGAGCTGGGGAAGGGTCTGGAGCAGAAGTCTGAGAAGCAGCTGAGGGAGTTGAGGGGGCTGAGCCTGGAGGAGGCTCAGGGGGCACCTTCTCGCTCTACAACTCCCTGAAAGGAGGGTGTAGCCAGGTGCGAGTCAATCTCTTTTCCCAAGTAACAAGCAACAGGACAAGAGGAAACACCCTCAAGTTTTTCCAGGAGAGGTTTAGATTGGATAATATGAAAAATTTTCTTCATAAAAACAGTCGTCAAGCATTGGAACAGGCTGCCCAGGGAAGTGGTGGAGTCACTATCCCTGGAGGTGTTTAAGGGAAGACTGGACATTACACTTAGTGCCATGGTCTAGTTGACAGGGTGCTGACCAGTCAATGGTTGGACTAGATTATCTCAGACGCCTTTATTAATTAATTAATGTATTAACGCCGCCAAACTGGAAATCCCCCCTCAGCCCTGTGACAACCTGCCCAGCGCCCGCCCCTCACTTCCCGCTCCCCCACCCACCGTTCCCCCGCCCCGCCCACCGCGCCGGAGCCAATCGGATCTCCCGCCAGCGGGTCCTCAGCCAATCGCAGCGGGCGGAGGCCGCGCGCACTGACGAGCTCCCGCGCCCCCCCCCAAGGCCTGCCAGTGTCGGTTGGGGCCGCGGGCGCGGCGGGTGCGCAGGCGCTCAGCACCCCCCACACCCCCCTCGCCCCGCTCCACCTCAGCCGGCCCGGTCACCTCCGGCGCCGCCCCCGCGTTCCGGCCCGAGTGGAGCCGGAGCGGGACCTCACGGGGGGACCGGGCGGGTACGGGAGTGTCCCGCGTCGGGAGGCAGTGGGGACGGTGAGCCCGGTCCGAGCGCAGTCGCGGGTGTGGGGGGAGCCGTCGCAGAGCGCCCGGCGGGTCGGCGGTGCCGGCTGTCTGCGCTCCGCCGGCGGGACAGCTCCGTCCTGACCGAGCTGCGCAGCTCCCCGGCGCGGCCGGGCGGTGCGGGGGCTCGGGAGCAGGTGGCACTGGTGCTCGCGGCGTTCCACAGCTGGGTTGTTGTGCTGGTTCTGCCTGGGGTAGAGTTAATTTTTAGTTAAACCGCGACGTTTGTGTATAAAAAACGCAAGTTTGGTGTATTTCGAAGCGAGCGCTGTGTTTTTGCGTTTTAGTGCGCTATGGAAAACTCTGGTTCTGCTTTTTAAAGCACCTGACAACATCGAACGGGTGATTCGCTGCTTCGTTGCTATTTTCTTGTCTCGTTTTTGTTTTTTCTTTAAAGGGGCCCCGTGCTCCAAGTATTAGGAAGTGCCTTAATGCTGTTTTTGATGATCATTTCTTCTAACTCTTGTATCTTCTAAAGAAATTTTAACTGTTGGAGACAGGACGAATGATTTCCCGTGCTTTGAATCCCGCTCACTGCTATAAAGCTATAGCTAATATTAAAGCTCCTTACACCTTTAAAATAATACAGCTGCGGTTTTAAAGAGTTTGGAGGAAAAAGTTATTGTTCCTACAAGCTGGGAAAACAGCTGCTGCTCCTTTAATCACCCACTTTGTGCAAATGAGATAAAGGAGACGCTGGAGCAAGTGGCGCTCTTCTTGAGAAATAAATGCACTAACAACATTGCAGAAGGTTTTTTGGAATCTGGAGCTTCACTTCCTCTTCCTTAAAGAGTGAGAGAATCATTCTGGACCTTCCTGAACAGTGCTCCAGGCACATATAATAAGCTTGAGGGGGGGAAAAGCTTACAGATCATACCTTGCATTCATAATAGTCACGAATTCCTTGGTGAGAAATACTTGTCTCACAGCTAAGGTTACTAATGATTTTTAAATTTTTTTTTTAGAGAGAAAAATCTGATACATAAAAAACAGGTTTAAATACTGTTATGGTAGGTGTACAAGACCTTAGAAGGAAAGAAGGAGTAGAAGTTAATCCTGGCAGTTGTGTTTATAGAATAAGCACTGAGTTATAAGAATGTTGAAAGGCTCAGAAGTCTTCCAGCAGCTTGAGATAGTGGAAACTGTAAAAGGAAAGATAGCATGAAAAAGAAAAGTTATAATAACGGTCTGAGCAGGGATGTATAATAAGAATTTAGAGCTGCAGAGGACTCTTAAACGTGGGGCTGGAATTGTTCAGGTGCCTGAGGAAAAATACGGATTGTCTGTCCTGGGATGTAGAATTGTAATAAGACACACAGAACGATGGAATAACTGCTCAAAAGAGAGAAAACAATTCTTCCTTTCATTTAGTCTGCAATGAAAAAAATCTTATTGCTCATTTGTTTTACTATATGGAAAACTGACAGTGTGAGAAACCTCTGAAGTCAGTAGGGAAATGCAGGGTTGACTTGAGTGGTTGTTTAGACTGGTTATTTTGGAGTTACCTCTGCAAGGAAGATGTACATAATGTATAGCTAGTTAAACTGGTTACATGCCTTATCTTTTTAAATTTTTCAGGTGCATCTGATTACCTGCTGGAAGTACTTTGAAGCCTCAACAATGAGCTCAATGTTAATGTTACTTTTTGCTGGAATACTTGCCTGTTGTGCTTGCTCAGCTGGTGATTCCAGGTTACTCCTCGTGTCCTTCGATGGCTTCAGGGCTGATTACTTGGAAACCTATAAGCTTCCTCATCTTCAGGAGTTCATTGAGGATGGTGTGCTTGTAAAACAAGTCATGAATTCTTTTATCACCAAAACTTTCCCAAACCATTACACCATAGTGACGGGTTTATACGAGGAGAGCCACGGCATTGTGGCTAATGACATGTACGATGCAGATGCCCATAAAAAGTTTTCCCAGTTCAATGATTCAGATCCGTTCTGGTGGGATGAGGCAGTTCCAATTTGGGTAACAAACCAACAGCAGGGAAAGGGCGCAAGTGCTGCTGCCATGTGGCCTGGTACCGATGTGAAAATTAACGATACGACCCCTCAGTTCTTTATGAAGTACAACTTCTCAGTGCAGTTTGAGGAGAGAGTGGAGAAGGTTGTTGCGTGGCTGAACAGCTCCAACCCAGTGGTCAGTTTTGCTGTGTTATACTGGGAAGAACCGGATGCAAGTGGGCACAAATATGGACCAGACGACACCCAGAACATGCGCAGAGTGTTGGAAGAGGTGGATAAACGGATTGGTTTCCTTATGAATAAACTGAAGGCATCAGGTTTGTGGGACACTATTAATGTCATCATAACAAGTGATCATGGAATGGCCTCCTGCTCTGCAAAGAAGCTGATTATCCTGGACGAGTGCATTGGGCGCAACAACTACACTCTGATAGACAGGACTCCGGTTGCTGCGGTGCTGCCAAGACAGAGTATGTTTTGTTTGGCTGCTTTTTAAGTCACACACTGAGAATTAAATCTTGTTTATATTACCTTTAAAAAGTACAAACTTTGGTAGGCTGTTCACATCTTTTGCAAAACCAGTGGAGTTCGTATTGCAGAATATTGGGCGTTATGAATAAGCTAAAAGATGTTGGTTTATTTAGAAATCACTTTTTTTTGGTAATCAGTGGGCCAGTGAGAGTTTCTTGTCAAATTGCTGTGGCTTATCATCATAAGGATGATCCTGGTACATTTAGTTGAGAAAGTAGATAGGCACACCTGCTCTCTTGTTGCTCACTTAGTCTATGCAGTTGTAATTCAAGGTGAACGTGACATAAACCCATGTGTTTGTTCAGAGTAAAAAAATGCCATTTTGTAAATTTCAAAGTAAAAATTTAAACCCAACTTTGATCATTTTTCCACTTCTGTTTCTAAGAGTGAAACTTCAGGTTTCATGCTGTAAATTCAATTTCTGTATTGAATAGGAAGTAGTTCCCAACAGGCATGTCTTAAACCATGACACTGCTGGACTCAGTTTCCACAGCTGTGGCCAGACTAATGAACTAATGACTAATTAAAGTGATTCAAACAGTAAAAAAAAAATATTTACTGCATTGGATAAGATATTGACTACTAAGAGGGATGATTTTTTTATCTTGATTTCTCTGCTTGAATATTGCCCTGCCAGCCCAAAGGGTAAGTTGAATTGTAGATCTAAAGCCACAACTGTGATGTGTCTGATTTAAAATTGAAGCAGATAGTGAAATCCACCCTGACATATGTTGCTTTCATTAGGGACATGAAAAAATCGTTTTCTATGTGTCTTTAAAAATATTATTGTTTTGAAATAATGGAACTTAGGTTTAATGACAGATAATTGTAATTAACAGGAGTTAATTTCCAGCTGTTTCACATGCAGTTTCTTTTCTTGGCAGACAAAGAAGCTGTGTATAACTTACTGAAAAATTGCAACAGTCATATGAAAGCGTATCTCAAAGAAGAAATTCCAGACAGATTTCATTATAGACATAACAAGAGAATCCAACCCATAATTCTGGTTGCAGACGAAGGCTGGACAATTGTACAGAACGAGTCACTTTCCAAGTGTAAGTGTGTTTTCCTCTTTGGTGCTCTCCGTGGTTTATGTTGGTAAACTGCCTTGTTTTTATTCTAGCCAGCTGCAGGATGGTTCTCCTTAAGCAAGTGGAGTCCTGGCACTGTGCACATTTAGGAACAGCTCAGTGTTTTCAGCCTGAGCCTGGAGTGTTTTAAGAGATGGGAGGGATATTCTGTGGGCTAAAACACTTTGTCATGTTCAGCTTAATTCTTACAACTGTGCTTCAGGTTTAGGCAGGTTAGTCTATTTCGAGCTTTCCCTAGAGTGGTTTAACTTTTTATTGCATATAAAACATATATATATATATATATATAGGGGTGCATAAATCGAGGCATGCAAGACACAACACTTAATGTTGCAGTACATGTACTAGGAAACAAAAATGAATGGCAGGAAGTACTAAAAATAATAGGAACACAACAATAATGCTGAAAGAAGCCAGAGTTCTTCCTGTGGGGGGCATTGAATAGCATGTTTGAAAGACAAATCCCAAAACAGGTGGTACTTCTCAGTGCACTGCTAAGCTGTGCACTTTTTTCCTGCTGGATGCTTCCTGATGAAAGTCAAGTTACAAATATATATGTATATATATATGTATGTGTGTGTGTATATATTCCAGGTTTCCACATGCAGGGTGGGGTTTTTTTAAGCAGGCAAGGGGCATGTATAATTTACTGAAAAAGTCCAACAGTCACATGAAAGTATATCTCAAAGAAGAAATTGCATATAGATTTCATTGTTGTAATAATGAGATAATTCAACCTGTAGTTCTGTTGTAGACAAGGGCTCTGTCTGTGTGTGTACAGATATATATATATATATAGGTGTATATATATATATACACACACGTGTTCAGAAAGGGATTGGACAGATTCTTGGAAGGAAAATCCATTAATAGAAATTAAATAAAAAGGTTCCAGCTTCCAGGAAGTTTCCGAGCAGCCAAGAGCTCAGGGCTGGGAGGTATGTCAGGGATATCCCTGCTGGATACTCCCCAGGTTCCCTGTGTGACTGTTGTCAGAGACAGGGTGCTGGGGGAAACTCCAGTTTTCATCCAGTTTGGCTGTTCTTTCTGTCTGCCCTTTGCACATTTAATTTCAGGTTTTCTCATTATTTTGTCCAACAGTACTGCTTTTAATGCAAGATGTGTTTACATTTTAATTTCCCCACAGGTTTGCTACAATTATCTTCAAATTGGCAATATATAGCACAGGTGTTCTCTATTAGAGGTCTCTTGTTTCTGGTTAGATTCAATTCCGTGTATCTAAAATAGTTAATAACTGTATATTTATAAGGAACAGCATTGTATCAGCTGAAGTGAATCCCTTTTCAAACCAATTCTGTTAGCCAAGGCTTCCCAGAATCAGGCAGGGGAGGTTTTAGCCTAAAAGCCTGTTTAAGGCTTATTGTCTTCATGGACAAAGTGAATGCCAAGTGTACCAATACCTCACACCAGAATGCAGCTTCAGAGTGAAAGATTTGGGACTTCATGGGAGAGGGGACTTGAAAGAGCTCTGCTCAAAGCAACCACGTAGCAAAAGAGGAAAAAAAATCTAGAAACATAGTATTGTGTTAAACAAGATGTGGTGCAGTAATATCTCTGTGGTAACAAACAGAATGGTAGAGAACATTGTGGACCAGTGGAAGTTCACTTAAGTGGTGTGACCTAATCAGTCAGAATCTGGACATTTTGCATCAGAAACTTCAGTGAAGCACCCAAGGAGACAGTTCTCGGGGCGACTATCGACTGTTACTAAGAAATGGGCTCAAGTGCAGTCACTCACATACTGTGCTGAGTGTGCTGTGAGAAACTTCTGGCATCTTGGACAGGTTTTTCAGGAATGTTGTTAGGAAATTGGACTATAGCTGCTTTTTAGCTCTTTATATTTTATCTTAAACACCTACCAAAGGTTTTGTTGTGCCAGAGGCACAGTGATCCTTTGACTGTCTTTTTCGTTTTGACTCTTTGTGTGTCCCTTCACCTGGAGTACCTAATCTGATGAATGGGATTTGAGGGTACTTAATATGTTCAAATGAAACACTATCAATCAAAAGGTGCTTGGCTTTTAAGAAGTAATTAAACTGTCTGCTATGCAAGGGAGAGATGACTTTCCAATATCTGAGAAGTAAAAATTTCCATTCCAGCTACTGACTCATGGTGGAGCAGCAACATCCTTTTACAACTTTGGCATGAGGAATGGGAAGGGGGAAAGCTGGAAATGTTAAGGACTAAAAGGAAAAGAGATAATGAGAGGGAGAACCATAGCTGAAGACTGGTATTGGAAAAGTCTTCTGGGGTTTGGGGAAGGAACTCTGAGTTCCTTCAGTGCTTGATCCGACACGCGCATTTATGTTCGGCATTAGTCTTTGGTTAAAATACATACTATTGGGGGTGGAGGAGAGAGAGAGAGAGAGAGAGAGAAAAAGAGGGGAATACCCAGTGCAGATGGACCCTGTGGTGTTAACTGTTACCTTTTGCTCCCTGCAGTGGGTGACCACGGCTACGACAACACTCTCCCCAGCATGCACCCGTTCCTGGCCGCGCGTGGTCCCGCCTTCCGCCGCGGATACACGCACAGCTCCATCAACAACGTGGACATCTACCCCATGATGTGCCACATCCTGGGGCTGACACCACAGCCCCACAATGGCACTTTGGGAAACACCAAGTGCCTGCTGGCTGACCAGTGGTGCATCAACCTTCCTGAAGCTATTGGGATAGTTATTGGGGCGTTCGTGATCCTGAGTACTTTCACCTGCATCATAGTCATCTCCAAGAACAGAGTCGTTCAGCCCCGGCCTTTTGCCCGGCTACAGTTACAAAGTGATGACGATGAACCGTTAATTGGATAGCGCAGAGGGAGCCCAGCCTCACTTGCTACATTGTGATTTCAGGAAAACAGTTTGAACTTGCACTGGATGGCATTCTGTGATGCACTTTATCTGTGTAAAATACTGTACAGCCAGACCTTGCTGACTCAATTGTGTGTTGCCTGACTAGTGTCCTGTAAAAATATTTTCAGAACAAAACAGTGAACTGGTGGCTTTTCACTGGAAGAGATGCTTAAAAAAATAAAAATGCTTAGTTTTTCATTCACGCCTTTGAGCACTTTCAGAGGGAAATTCCAGAGTGTGACTAGCCAGGATAGACTAAGTGGATTTTAATATTTGTAAATGATAATTGCTTTTTTGTATTAAATTTAAATTAATATTGACTTATTTTAGTGTTCTTGTACCTGTGTTGGAAAGAAGATCTTTTTTATGAGAGCTAGGAGTTAGTTTTGTTTGCAGAGTATGTTCTGGTTTGCCATTGAATTTGGGGATAGAGGATATAGGGAAGATCCAAGACTTTTGTTTCTACCCCAAGGCTGCAATATGACACGAAATTGCTGAGCAGGAAAATGGAAGTCAGTGAGGAAAGAATTGGTGCATGTCACTTCTCTTTTGAGCAATAAACCATGTGGTTCAGCAGTTACAACACTGGGCAGGTGGCTCTGACATTTCTGGACATGTGTCTGTGGACGACAGATCCACAGTTCCTGCACAGTTCCGTATCTCAAGGATGTCAGTTTAATCTGAGAATATTTGAATTACCCAGTTTCATGGGCTGTAGGTATAAAATTAATGATTCTAAATCCTGTGAAAAGTTTCTCAGGTGTAAACTCTGCTGAAGGTGTTTTTGTAATAAAGGTGGTTCTGCCCTATGCACCAGCTGATATTTGTCTTTTGAAGGCTGTCATGCTAAAAAGCAACAATTGAAAGTTTGATGTGCAGTAATCAAACAAGTCTTACGAATTCTTATTTTAAACCCTGGAAAAGCTAACAAATCTCAAAAAATAAATACTCTATAGCATTTGAGCTGTATAGATGCAAATTTCTGGTGAAAACCAGTGCTAATGGTTCTCCTAATTGAAACTCTTGATTCTTTGTTAATGGCCAGGTTGTAACTTGACATTAAATTTGATGTAGAAAGCCTTAAGTGATACCTTATCTTTCAGTGAGGAGAGGATGCAAGGTTAAATTGTTAATGCTAACCCAAAAGAGAACTATGGTTACCAAGTCCTTTTCCTACAAGTTTGATGGTTTTAAAAAATAATTTGAAGTGACAGAGCTACATGGTAGTGTGCAATGTGGTTTCTTTTTCACATGCTCCAATGCACTGTAGTTTGATATTGGCCACAGATTGCCTTTTAGGGATCCAGCAGGGAGGGGCAGGGACTTTGGAGGGAAGGGCTACTGTTAACTGTCCACTGAAAAAAATACATTGGAGATTTAGAAATGTGTGGAAGCTTTACTACTTTGTGTCTTCCTCTCAGGGTATTCTGTTGTACTGATTAAAAACACAATTGAAAACCTAACCAGTTCTGCTTTTTCCCCCCTTCTTAAACTACTTGTTCCTACTTACTAATGCTTTACCCTGGATTAATCTGAACTTGAAAGAGGCTCAGGCCCCTTGAAAAATCTGTGCTGTTACTGATAGGGTACTGGATTTTAACCTGTTGCTATCCTAGAGCAGTAGCTGGACTGAGGGCAGAGTCACTTTCTCATCCTGCCTGAAGTTTAATTAATTACAGGCACCAAGAGGTCAAGTTAATGAATAACTACAAAGGGAATGTTTTGCAGGGTAGGACCCAGGCTTGGATATGCTGTAAAAGGGAGGACATTGGAGAAAGTTGTTTGTTAGGTGCTCATAATTCTGCTGATGCAGGCTGGAGTCCTCAGAAGGTGCTGGAATTACTGGGAGATGCTTTGCATCATCTGTGTTTGGAAAGGCTTGACTAGACTGAATTAATCTTTCCAGCAGACTTGATCAGACCAAACTGTACTGTCTCTACATGCAAGTTCTGGCTTTTTTTTTTTCCTAGAAGCTAAACCTGATATAGCACCAGTATTTGTTCCACTCATTTGTTCTCCCCCTCTCTGCCCTCCCCCCAGCAGTTGTCACACAGCCTGTGATGGATGTGCTCTCAGTTCCTTTGTGCATCCCTCACAGGCAGGTGGCAAAGTTACCACCAAGATTTTAATGGCCAGAAATGTAAATGCTGATTGAAGTGTGATCTGAAATAGGAGTGTTGTTACAGATGGGGAAATCAAGGTCCAAGTGCATTTCTCCTTCTAGCTCCTAGGCAGCCCCTCCTGATGAGAATTGCTACAGGCCACTGAGCTGCTGTGAAACCAGACAGTGAGTGGTTGTATTGAGTGGAAATCCCTAACACCCTCTACTCCTCCTCTTAGCGTGGAGGCTAAACAGTGCTGCTGTGGGAAGGGCCTAAAGAGGAAATTTAAGTATTAAGAAATAGGGTAAACTGTATTCCACTTGCATTGCTGATTATCTTCATTTCCAAAGATGTGGTATGGTCTGTAACGGTTCTGAGTATTCTTCATGGCACAACGGGTTTCAGAGTCGCTCTTGTACATCCAGGATTTCATACAGATCATGTACAAACCAAGAGAATCTACAAAACCACCTCTTTGTCCTTAAGACACAAAGTTGATTTATTTAAAGATTATTTTTTTTTTAAATTATGACAAAATACTTCAACTGCCTCATTACAGTTTGTGTTCTATTTCCCATGAAAGCTGGTGACTGATTTTCTTCCCCAGAGCCAATTCAGAATAAGAACAGCAAAACTGTGGCTTCTGCTTCCTCAGAGCTGTGATAATGGGGCCATAGTTTGTGGCAACAATTAATGACTTGCTAAATAGACACAACTCAGCAATGTTCATACAGGGCCTGTTAATTCAGGGGACTTTCCTAACACTTAAAGTGGCAATGAAGTTTAGAAGGGGGTAGGGGATGTTTGTAGCCACTGCCCTCCAGTGAAAGCTCCTGTTTCATTATGTTGACTGCCTCCATAAGGGAACTCTCAACACTGGGTACAGAAGCCCTAAAACATCCACCCCTCTGGGGTTCTGTGCTTTTTTGGCCATTAGCATCAAGGAAACAGTTACAGAATTGAGCTGACTTCAACTACAGCTCTGAAACACGGTTTCAGGGGCAAGTTTAACTTGCTGCCTACACACTGCCTATGAAAATACACCACCATCACATATCTCCAAGGATCAGGCCACAGGGACAGATGTTTGCTCTAACATGCATAGTAGCACTTTTTATTGCAAAAAAAAAAGTAATGGGGTTTGTTAATAGGATTCAGATTAGGATTTATTATGGAAAGGCTGATAGGACTATCAGATTTTTCATTTTCATGTGCTTGCAACCATTTTTGTAGCCTACCATCTAATCAACGTTTACACCACTTTTACTGTAGGACAAACATGCCATGAAAGGTTTGTACAGCAGCACAGGTATGGTCAACACAGAATCCTCTGCCATTATTTAAGCAGGGAAGAAGACTGGGAAGTAACCCTGTTAAATTTGCATTTTACAAAACTGCAGGGACCCAACCACTGCACGTTTGTTCTTCTTCCACATTCAGCTTGTGTTGTTCACACTTCTGACAGGCCCCTGCCCATGGCAGGGGGGGCAGCTGAAACCAACCCAAACCATTCTATGATTATTTGAAAAGTCAGGTTGCACAACCCTTCATGCTACAACAGGCTTGGCAGTGCTGGGTTAATGGTTGGACCCTTGTTGTAGGAGTCTTTACCAACGTAAAAAATTTTATGAATCTGATTTTTCTGCCTTTTTTTTAATTATTATTTTTCTTGAGACTGCATTTCTTGTAGCAGCAGTACTGCAGCTCTTTACCAAGAAAGTCTGGAAGATTTTTTTGGTAAAAGAAACTGTATTCCCTCCATTGCTAACTGACAGCTGGTTTTTTCCATATACAATAGCAAGGTGGGAAATGAGATCTATTATAAAAGAACTTTCACTTAAAATTCCTAAGTTCTATCATGCTTCCAGTTATTCTTAATAAAGGCATACACTAGGCAGAGTCCAAGAAATATCTGGGATGCAGGAGTTCAGGCCATTTTCACCCAGTCATTGCCCCCACTTCAAGTTTGTTTACCAGAAGCGTTTTTAAATGAAGCCAGCACTCCATGCTTGGGAGGACTACAGCAACTCCAGCATTTCCAAACACGAAGAAACAAAGAAAACATTTGACATCTGTATGCTTCACAGGTCAGTAATGAAACACATCATCATGCATCACTCTTGGTTTCCAAGCTTAAGTTACAAGCAGTACACAGTGTACTCAAATCCAGTTTCCAATAGACTTGTTTGCACAGCATAGAAAGTATCATATACAAAGAAATAAAATCCCATGTCCTCCCCACCCAAAAAGATAGTCTGACAAAATGTCATATCAGAGAAAAAGTTACTGTGCTTTCATCATCTGTGCTTTCAATTTCATTAAGCTCACACCCAACAACTTAAAACAGTGTTGACCACCTGGGCAAATACACCTAAAAGGAACTACCCAAAACGTACCTGCAAATACTCCAAAGAACAAAGGAAATGTTTAGCCCTAAACTGAAATACACAAATGCTACAAGATTCCTTCATTTTTTTTTACAAATATTTATTTTACCCTCCTCAAAGAAGGGCCTCACAGTGCAATACAGAACAATGACACAGACAATTCTCACATCCATGTCCCCAAATTATTTTGAGTATTATTGTTCCCAAAGCCTTTGTCAGGGGAAACTTATGCTCTTCCCTTGTGACACGTTTGGGCAGGTAAATCTGAGTCCAGGATGACTGAACAACACTGCCCAACTTTGGCCCCTCCTTAAAATCAAGAGTTACTTTGGCTGATGATAGAACTACACCTGCCACAATTAAAGTGGGGGTCTAATGAACAACTCTGAGATTACAACCCAGTTATTTTCACATCTGCCATGATTACTGCTATGAAATTGCTGCAGTAAGAAGAATTTCTATTAAAGCAGCATGTTCCAAAGTGCATAATTGCAGTAGCTAGAGGAGAGGGTAATGGCATCTCCAACTGCCACTGTTATTGCCTTATCCAAGCCTGTAGATCTTTCCTTAAACACACACTAAGTTTGAGCCACAATTCATTTTGAAGTCGCAAATCAGCAAGAAAAGGTGGATTCAATGCATCAAGTTGCTATTTGCCATCCACTTTTCAGAAGGTAGGTAGGGGAGAGATTAGTAACAATTCAAGAGGTTCAGGCTTGCTGCTTGGACTTCCCCAGTCTCTGAAAACTCCTGTGAACACCATTACTGCCTTTGCCTTTCAGCTTGACAAGCCCCTGCAACACTCAGTTTTACCTGACATCAGCAAATGAAACCTAAGGCATGGCTAATGGCCAGCTCCACTAAGAATCAGCTTTACAGACCTTTTCCTTGAGTGTTTTCTTAAGAAAATGGCAATACAGGAAAACAAGACAGTTCACAGCACAGCAACAGCACTGAGTCAGATAAATTCACAAGATTTTATATATATCCCCCAAACTGATAGCTGTCTCCCAACAGATCTGCATGTTTCATGCCTTCCTAAAGCTATCATTACAGCTAAACTTTCAGCATATCCCTTATATTGGATTATTTCACTGCCTTCCCTCTCAGGCATTCGCTGCACCCAGGTGTGGCCTCTGGAAATGCCCATATCTGTCTGCAGGACAGGCTGGTGCTAAGCAAATGTCCCTGGCATCACAGAGGAACCCAACAGATCTTCATTAAGTCTGGAATTTAGTCCAGTAAAATGAGTTTTGTACTCCAAACCCTCCCCTTGCAGTACTGACTGTCAGTCACCCTGTTTCTTTGGCAGAGCACAACCAAAGCCGAGGTGTTCCCATCCTTGCCCTCTGCTGGGGGCTGTGGATACAGCTATAAAATGCACTTAAAAATACTCAGTCTGCTATTTCTGCATGAATTTTAAAAGTTTCTTTCTCCTTCAGGCACTGTACTCAGAATCAAAGTGATGAGAAATACCATCTCACAGAGGGAGAAGACGAAAACTCTGACAATGAGACAACTTTTCTCACTTCAGACCAAGTTTTTCACACCAACCTTAGTCAGCAGCTTCTCACCTACCATTTAAGTGAGCTCACAAAAAAACGCCACAACTACACTAGCAAGAAGATTTATTGCCACACACAAATGGATCAGAATAACATGTAGCTTTGTTGACTCCAAACTAATATATTTCCCTGACAGAGGCTTTCCTCCAGAAGAACAAACTCCAGTCTTACACCTTTTTTTTAATATTTAAGTGTGTTTGTTCAAGTTTAAGAGCATATATGGCTTAAGATTTATATGGCTGCTCCATAAATTGCAACTCTAATCCTGCTCATCCAATTCTAAGGCCCACCAGGCACAGCAGATAAAGCACAAGACACAAGTCAAACTCACACTAATGAAGAGTCTCCGATAACAGATCAGATGAACACCTGGGAACGGAACTCTGAAACCAGCCTGAACATCCATGTTCCTTAACTGACTCATCTCCCTTAGTCTGAAAGAACCTTCTTATCACAGAAATATAAGAGACTCCATTTGGATATACAGGTGCAGTGCTTTTAAGTGTCTTTATCCTGCCAGCTGTGTGGAACTTCTAGAAAATCTAGTCCAGGGTACAGGAAATAGAAAAAGTGAAGACCTACATTTACTTAAAATCATACTTGAAATGGTAAAGACCTGTATTTACCAAAAAAAATTTTTTAAAAGATTAAGAATCAAGCAGTTTAATACTGACTGCTGAAGGCAATACCACTTAGATTCATATTCAGGGGCTACAATTAACAGAGTAGTTTGAAGAAATATGACTAACTCTAAAGGTAGAGACTTAGCACTCATGACCTAGTGGAATAATAATGTTGTTTTCCACAGGATTTTACCAACGAAGCTGTCTGTACTGGTGACCGAGAGTTTCTTAGGGTACGGATGGAAAAAAAACCCAAAGAAGTTTAGTCCCATTCAGAGACTTTTGAGAACTGAAGAGACTCAAAAAACCTCCCAAGGAACAAAAAAAAAAAAGAAAGTGGGAAATGAAATCACCATTTAATAGTCTGTAAAATGCACCTCAGCTGATGTTATTTACCTAAAAATAGCTATAATAAGGTATTTGAGGTCTGTTGTCACTACATGTCTACATATATAAACAGCTTTCCAGGTTTAACTACAATATCTTTGACGCCTGGAAGATGAAGTGGCTGCAGGGTGAAACAGGAACATGCTCTTTCTCTGCATCCCTGGTCTGTATGTGTCCCAGAGTACCAATGGATCAGCATCCACCTCCTTTTACTCCAGATATTTATGCTGATCCACCTCTTATTACTTATTTTCTCTGTATACGCTTACTTCAAGTCTCAAACAGGAAATAATCCCAAGTGTTAATGATCATGCAGCAATGGCTGGGCAACTTCAGTGTGTAGGATGTGCATGGAATTTGCTTGGGCAAGGACAAAATGCTTAACAAAAACAGCAGTAAAAACCAGAACAAGCAAGCTGCCCAGGAAGACTCCTATGACTGTGGAACAGGTGTCTGCTCCAAAGGCTGCAGGAACTTCAGCAAGGATGTCTTTCACCGAGTTGAAGGAGCCGTTGTTTGGCAGAGGGTCAATACGAAGCAGATGACACAGCAAGGGGTACAAGTCTGTAGCATTCATGACTTCTTTGGTGGCATTCTTTCTGAAAGCAGGCCCAACTGCCACAAAAATGGGATGCATTTCTGGTATGATGTTGTCATACCCATGGTTACCAACTGGAAGTAAAAGATAGAAAAAGGTCAATATTCTGAAGTCGCAAAATGAGCACTGAACCCTTTCCTAGAATTAGCAGAATGCAGAAAAGGCACAGCCATCAGTTATTCTTGTAAAGGTTTAAAAGAATTCTTGTGATCCATTTGTCTCCCAGCAAATACAAAGTCTCAGAACTACAAAGAGAAAATGTCTTTTAAAAAAAACAACAGTGGAGAGCACTATTTGAAAAAAAAAAACCCCAACAAAAATAGAGCTAAAAAACCCCGTAAGCTCACATGGCAGTAACCACTGTCAATGACACGCTGCCTACAGCCAACTTTCCTTGATTTTTCTCAGGGAAAAGCTCCAACTTTGCAACTGGCTCAGATCTCTTAGAGAAAAAAAAAGTAGAGACAGATTGTCCATTTGACTCCAAATTTGACATTTTGTCCAATTTTGTGCACTATCAACACACAACAAGGAAAAGACCTCCCTACTGGGTCTCCAGTGCCCCTTCCCAACAGGGGCACCAAAAACTCTGAACATGTAGAACACACAGGCACGAGAAGCTGCTCTCAGCACCTACTGACAAACTTGTTACGTCTTGCAGGTGACGCTCTTCGGAGTCATAACCTGCAGCAAAGTTTAGGCGGCTTTCAATTAAGAAACTTAAACACTGGCCACATGACACCTGCATTTTTCCTCCTATGTAACCAAAAAGTTACAGTTTACTGTGTCCAATCCCAAAACCCTGAAGTCAGGAACTTAAAAGTGGTGGGGTTTTTATTCCTCCAAATCACCTAGAATGCATTTTATCCTCCAAGACAAGCAAAAATCATTGGTGTGCAGAAACAAAATATCCCAAGGCTCTTTGTAGCAACAGAGAGAGGTTACTGTTAAGTGTAGCATCCACAAAAGCTGAGGACTTTCAGAAAACGTTTTTGTATTTCCAACCCAGCCTTTTCCAGTAAATAAGTAGTACACGATAAAACCACCCTATTCACCCTTTACTCAACAAATTCAGTTACAACTTTCTTTTTTTATCTCTCAGGAAATGCTTGTCAGTTTGCTACATCCTGAAAGACCTCAAGTATGAGGCCACTAAAACATGTGACTCATCTTCTCTCAGAAAGTGTAATATTTGAAGAAACACTAAGTGCAGATTCCTCTCCCCTAATAGTAGGGTGCTTCCCATCCCACCAGGGGGAAAAAAACAGAAATTCTACACACTTCAGTTTTCCCTCACAGTCTTAAAGAAAAATAAAAAATGAACACAGGTTGAGACTGGGAGAGGAAATACCATGTAACATCCCTGACTAGGAAGATACGGCAAACCACCATAAAGACAGGATACTTACACAGAAAACCATCAGACTTATTTTGTACAATTTCCCATCCTTTATCAGCCACTGCTAAAATGGGCTGAATTTTACTGTTGTGTTTGTAATGCAATCTATCTGGAATCTGCTCCTTTTTATATACGGTCATGTTGGGATGAGCGTTGGCCAAAGCTTCATATACTTCATCCAGTTTGCCTTCAAATAAACAAAAGAGACAAAAGACAAAAATTAAACATACCAATATGTTTACTGAACTAATCAGTAGTTTAAATACAGCACTTCCCCAGTGAAGTGAATTTAATGTGATTCATAAAGTTAATTATAGCTGTAGGAGACAATGTGTGCACATATGTTACTGTGAGAAATCCAGAGGATCGTTCACAGTAAGATCCCACCTGACACCAGACTTCACAGCCTGTTCCCAAGCAGTAACTGCCCTGCTAATTTTAGAAAACTCCCTCATTTCATAGTTGTCAGAATGTAAGCCTCTCACAGGAATGAGCTAGAAAGCATTCAGTTAAGTCCCATGAAAAAGGAACCAACCCCTCCTAGCTCCATGAAAAGCCTGAAAGCAAGAAGATAGCTCCTAAACCTGTTCATGAGGTAATGGGGGCATTCAGGCCATATTCTGTCTGTCCCCCAGCTGTCTGTGATGACAAGTTAAACTTTTTATTAATTTTATTTATTTTAAAGCAGTCTCATTGTTAGCTGCTTTCCTTTAAAAGGGGAAAGAGAGAAGCCACTTTGTTTCTTGAAATTGCTGAATCATCCCAAGCAGGGAACACATGACAAGCACACCAAGGGACAGGCTGGAATGGCAGATGAAGGTGGAACTTTTGGTCTAGAACTGTCAGCCAACTGTATTCAGTAACAGCCAACAGCATGAGCTACTCCTCTGTATTCCCAGTGCCTGCTCCTTTCCCTTCCTTAGTCACAGTGAATGCAAACCCTCAAGCCCTGTACTAACACCACTGAATAAATAAGCATTTCCCACCCCCAATTCTTTATTTGCTTATTTCCAGTTTCTGAGCTTGTCTTTCCAGTAAAAGTCACTTAAGAGCCACAACCAGTTGGACAAGCTGGAACATCAATGCACAGACAGGAGGAACAGAAACACAGAGACAGAAGCACAAAAAACAAGTTCAGAAATTGGCACCTGAGCAAATTTCTTCAATCCTCCCCCTACATTTGAGGAAAGATTCCTACTGAGGGCTATGTAGTGCATACAACAGACTTATGTGAAATACCAAATCCCTCAGCATCATGACTTAGGTAAGTACTTTGTGCACAATGCAGTGGGGCAGCTGAGTGCACAGTGTGTCTCTGCAGGCCCATTTTAGTGACCATTTACAGCCTACGTGGAGTTTGGAATGTATCTCAGGGAAAAAAAGGTTGAGAGGAGTGCCCAATGTCTCTAAAGACACCATATTCATTTTCCCCCTCAGTTACTAGAATCCAGTATAGAGATTGTGAAGGAAAACTGGAAAGACATTAATGCACAATGTTTCTTATCTCAAACTGGCACAAAAACTTGAGAAACACAATAGAGGTCAAGACGAGATAGCAAAAATGCTGATAGAGAGATATGATAGAGTTTCAGCAACAAGGGACTCCAATCTAGCATTTCTAGGACTATACTAGTAATAAAGTTAATATTGTTATGCCACTTTTCTATGTGGGATGGCAGGCAAGAGAAGCCCCAAATACAGCAAACTATGATTTTACACTAAATTAATTATTTGAATTATTTATATTAAATTCAAAAAGAAGCCAGCATCAGGAGCTGTGCAACAGGTACCTTATTTGGGAACATATTATTAGTTCCCCACACACACTAATACACCAGCATGGTTAAATAATGGCTTTAATCCATCTCTCAGGGAAGAAACATGCAGTCAGGTAAACTAAAAGAAATGGCTGCATTTTTAAGCATTCAAACTTTTCCTCAATGTCTCACTAAGTTTTACCATTCTCTTGGTTTAAGCAAAACAAATGGAATAACAAATAGGTGAAGAATCAATGTTTATATACTTAAGTGTATGCTGGTTCATAGCTTAACTGACAATGAAGCTCATTGTTTTATAATAAAAATCACAGATGGCAACACAGAAGGAAGGAATTTCAGCTGTACTCAAAACTCAATTCTTGTTTACTGGTAATGTAATAAATACCTGAATCTCTGGGCAAAACCAAATCCAAGCTATTTCTGAAATCCACTGAAATGGCTTTTTTACTATTCTGTCATCTAATTGCTGCCTAGATACTGTTTCTTCTCAGCATTTAGCAGACAGCAGAATCAAGTTACACATCTTCAAGTTCTCATTTACTGCATTAGGGACGTTTCAGCACCAAAGTTTACTTTTACAGCTTCTTTACTTGCTTATGAGAACATGCTGCTCGGCCATGTTTGTCTTTATGAGGATGGAGCTCCCAAACATGGGGTTTTTTTGCACATACCCTCCCTACGGGGACATTTAAAGACAGAGTGCTATTCATCAGTGATGCAAATTTTACAGAATTCTTAAAAAACACCTTTTCAGAAGGCCACCTTAAAACTCAACTTCCAAATCAGCAATTTTTTGTGGGGGCAGGGTTGCTATTTTCCAGGTTAACACATATGCACCAAATAGTTATAGCACTTGATCATCAAAATAAAGAGCAGCATCTCTCTGTTAGTGACACTAAATATCAGCTGACATTTCAGCAACCCTTCAGGGACTGCAACCAGACGTCAGATTTTGATTCCAACAATATTCTTGCTCATCATCACAATAAAAACAGAATGAACATGAGAGGCTGGCTGTTCAGCATAATGGGAAAATAGTGAACTACAATAGCTGGCAGCTAATCAGATAGTCAACACAGGCTTTCTTTTTATCAAAGGTCCCCATCTGGTTTCAGTTTAACTCTGTTTGAGTTAGAAATATAATTCTTCCACTATGGCTTCAGCACCTTGATGAAAGGCAAGATATGTAACACTCAGGTGTTATCTATCTAGAACACCATTCAGCCTTGATAATGCCATTATATTATCTTACTTCTCACAAAGACTGAAGGATCTTTGGCAACACTGGTTCCCTTTTCATTTTAGAAAATTAATCCCGGCTTTTGATTGAGCTAGCAAAAAGAATAAAGACATGATCCTGCAAGTGTTCCTTTTCAAGGCTGATGTCCTACTGGCATCAGCACTGCTACCACCACTTCAGTTAGGGAATGATGTCTATAAAGTTTGGATACTCAAGTATCTCTTCAGACAATTTTACTGCTGTAGCTCCTACCTTCTTTTGGCAAAATGGCTACTGCAGGAGAATGGTCAATGACTTCATAGAACTCTCTGTCCACGTACTGATCAAGCTCAATGACCCTCTCTGAGGACGACTGTGACATCCCGTGATCACTGGTGATTATGACATTTATCACATCCCACAGCTTTGCTGCCTTCAGCTCGGAGATGAGATATCCCACTTTGCTGTCAATATCACTAATTACTGGTCCCATAAGTGGGTTGTCTGGGCCTAGAAAATGTCCCATCTCATCAGGCTGTTCCCAGTACAGGAGACCAAAGTTTATGGGTCTTTCTGATGTAAACCACTCAATAAGCTTGGCAACTCTGTCTTCAAAGGGAACGGTTTCATTGTAGGGCATATAATGTGTGGGCAAGACTCCGTGTATTTTCACGTCTGTTCCAGGCCACATGGCTGCGCCAGATTCGTGTCCTTTCCTCTGGTTCGTTACCCATATCGGGCTGGCCTCTTCCCAGAACTTGGGGTTACGGGTGTTCATTCTGGTCAGGGAGAAGGTTTCGTTCAGAACAGGATCGTACATCTCATTAGCGACGATGCCGTGGCTCTCGGCGTAGAGACCAGTCACCAGGGTGTAATGGTTAGGGTACGTTTTCGTTATGAACACATTGCTGACCCGCTTGACATGAACCCCGTTCTCCATGGCATAATGGAAATTGGGAGTTGGGACTTTATAGATGTAATCCCATCGAAATCCATCAAAAGATACTAGCAGCACTCTGGGCTGGAGACACAGCGCACTTTGAAGAAATAGTAAGAAAATTCCCAGGACTTTCCGATAACAGCTCATGGCTATTCTGGAAGGTATCTTCTGAGGAAACATGGAATCTGCTGAGCAGAGACAGAAGGTTTGTTTGTGTTAACATGTTTTGTCAAAGTCATAACTTAGTTTTAAGAATGAGTAGCTAAAATATTCCTTATGTATTTATACCTTATGTATTTTACAAGAGCATGGACTGTCAGGACAAGGGGGAATAGCTTTAAACTGACAGAGGACAAGGTTAGATCAGAAATTCTTCACTGTGAGGCTGGTGATACTCTGGCACAGGTTGCCCAGAGAAGCTGTGGATGCCCCATCCCTGGAATTCTTCTCAGCCAGGTTGGACAGGACTTGGTCTAGTGGAAGCTGTCCCATGGCAGGGTGTTGGAACTAGAGGGCCTTTAAGGTCCTTTCCAACCCAAACCATTCTGTGATTCTAATTCTGTTCATTCAGGACATTGACTACTCCTACCTGTGACTGGAATTCCTTAATTAACAACATGACACAATAGGACACACAATTTCACATAGTATTGGGTTGTGCTCCCCTGCCCCCGTTTCCTTCTGCCCTTCCCAAACACCTTCTTTTTCAAAACTCAGTTATCTACTCAAAGCAAGATCCCTGTAAGAATCCTCACATAAGACTTCCCTGCCTGCAACTGACCTAAAATTTCATGCCTATATTCCCCACTGTCTTCCTCAACAGCATCATTTCACCACTGGATTGCTCAATCCAGTCTTGCACCGATAGTCTACCCAGTTCCCTTTAGGTTCCCATTTTTCAGCAATCCTCTGGGACAAGTCACTACTGAAATTCAGCTGGAAAACAGCGATTTCACAATGAATAAAATAATCTTTATATTCAGAGTACATAAATATCCTAGTTAATATTAAAAGTTATACTGTAACAAGCAACTGATACCGCTGCAGTGATGGAATAGGATCTGTCATTCTGGTAGAATACAAGTTATTCCATGGGAAGTTTTCCCACTCCAATTCCCCAGTTCCTCTGATTCTTCTCACGTGAAAACAGCACAAGCACTGCTGACTACCCAGAAAGGTTGTGGCTGCCTCATCCCTGGAACTGTTCTCAGCCAGGCTGGACATGACTTGGAGCAACCCAGTCTAGTGGAAGGTGTCCCTGCCCATGGCAGGAGCTTGAAACTAGATGAGCTTTATGGTCCCTTCCAATCCAAAGCATTCTGTGATTCTAGGATTCTAAGATTTGCAGGCAGTCAAATGTTACACCAAGCTTGTGCATCTCCCAGAATTAAAATCCAGGCCTTGAGTTAAGAATACACTGACATTTCGGAGACGTAATTTCCCTGTCAGCAAACAGCACAGAACCAAAGGCTGCAGAATATCCCAGTTCCTCCCAACGGGGGATTTCTTCCAGCTGAACATGAAGGAAGGAAAGGAGAACATGCTGCTGTGTCTATCTGAACCCCATCTGCCAAATTAAACGTAGCCCTTAAATTTCCCTTGGGGAATGACAAACACGGATTTAAGTCTCCGCTCAAGTGAAATCAAGTCTTCACTTCTGAATTTTACACAGTTAATGATCTCAATGTGACCTATGAGTCTATTATTCTAATTCCTCGGTTGCATGCTTTTAACAGATAATAAATGATGGGTGGTTTGTTGTTTGTTTTTTCCCAAGGCCTTCCTATGCCAGTCTTCCCTGGATACAATCTAAATCCATCTACTGACGCGGGTCAATCCAGAATTCCGCACCACATAGCCCTGGGGACCAGAGGGGCTCTGGGGGCACAAAGCCACCGGTCTGCCCATGTCAGGAGCTGCCACACAGACACACGGACGGACAGACCCCGCGGGCCGCGCTCGGCGGCCGCCGGAGCTCAGCACACGCGAATGCCGAGCCCAGGCCGCCGCTCCCCGCTCGGCAGCCCCCGGAACCCCGTGTCAGAGCCGGGCTGGAGGACGCCAGGAACCTCCACCCCACCACCAGCACCAGCACCCCCCTCTGTGGGGCCGTTCCCCCCGTTACCTGCGGGCCCGCGGAGCAGCGGGTCGAGCTCCGGCACCGCCCCGGGCGCAGCGGCGGCGGCGGCGCCGGCAGTGCCGGCAGTGGCCGCCAGGGCCGTCACTCAGCGCGCGCGGGGCGGCGCCGGGCGTGAGGCGGGTCCGGCCGTGAGGGAGTCAGGGAGACACAGAGTCAGAGTTAATTAGCTTGAAAAAGAGCTCTGAGATAGTCGAGTGCAGCTTCCGCGTCAGATAGGCTGCGGCACTGTTTCCTTAAACACCGTCCCTGCACCACCTCCCTTGGCAGCCCGTTCCGATGTCTAGTCGCCCTTTCTGTGAAGAAATTTTTCCTGATGTCCAGCCTGAACGCCCCCGGCACAGTCTGAAGCTGTGTCCTCTTGTTCTGTCGCTTGTTTCCTGGGAGACCGACCCTCACCTGGCTACACCCTCCCGTCACGGAGCTGTAGAGAGTGACAAGGTCCCCCCTGAGCCTCCTCTTCTTCAGGCTGTGCCCCCCCAGCTCCCTCGGCTGCTCCTCACATCGACTGCACTCCAGACATTTTCCCCAGCTTCATTGCCCTTCTCTGGACGTGCTCCAGCACCTCAATATCCTTCCTGAAGTGCGGGGCCCAGAACTGGACACAGAATTCGAGGTGCCTCAGCAGTGCCGAGTAAAGAGGAAGAATCCCTGCCCTGGTCCTGCTGCCGACACTGTTGCTGACACAGGCCAGGTGCATCGGCCTCCTTTGCCACCTGGGCACTCCCTGGCTCATGTTCAGCCACTGCCAACCAGCACCTACAGGTCCCAGGGTGTGAGGTAACCTCAGGACAGTGTTTGCCCACCATGATGAGTTGGGAGTGGGGCTCGCTGGAACAGCCCTTGTGCAGTTGTCAAGAGGGGCAGGTTGTAAGGGTGTTGCTTCATAATGTAAATTAAATAGAAATTAAATAGAAATAGAGCCCAGGCAAGGCTGGCTGAGCTGTTACCCGACTATAAAGGCAAGGAGCAAAACTCACTCTCTGGATATCTGCAAGTGCTTCTTCACTTAAAAACAAACAAAACAAAAGGTGAGAAATTTGGGTTTGATTCTGGTAGTTTTCTATAAGCCTTTTTTCTCCTCTTGCGTTCTGAAGCTCTGAATTTCACTAGAAACTGAACTGCTGAAGGGGATAAAAATCCAAGCTGGGTTTCCCATTCCCACCTTTCCTAGCTGAGGATCTGTGCTATGTATAAGTCCACAGCCTGTGCCCTGTATGAACACAAACACCACCCCACTTCACGGCAGTGTACAAAACCAGTATCCTCTTAATGATGCATGGGAACAAGCACTTTATTAATCACTTTATAGCTGGCACTGCCTATCTGGTAAATATGTATGTATGTGTGTGTATATATACACCTCTATGAACATGTGATACCTTCCTCTCTCTCCCCCTGCTCTAGGAATTATAGCAGGGGACAAGGTTCTTTTAGTTGTTTTCTTAATGTCTTTTTTTTCCTCCATTAGGGTTCTGTTGCAGGTGTGAGCCTGAGACTAGGCCAAGACCAGAGATGTACATTGCTGCTGTCCTTAGTAGGCTGTGCAGATGTGGCTGTTGTACACAGGAAGCCGAGCTGGACCCCATGTGTAGCACAAAGTTCATCATCTGATTCCTGGTTGTGACCTGTACCAGAAGCTTTTGAGAAAGCTGTAAAAATAAAAGTAATTAAAGAATTGCATCTGCGTGTATTGAAATCTCAAGTTGGGTGTCCCTCAACAGCAATGTGCTGTCCCGCAGTGTTACTCCCATTAGCTGGGAGAGATTGTGCTCACATTTACTGTTGTTTCGGGTTTGACTTTGGCCTCTCGCTCAGATCCGGAGGTGTAGGGAGCTGCCTCTGCAGTGGCTGGGATCAGTCACTAGAGGGTACAGGTGCACCTGGATTTAAGGAACTGCTCTAAATAGCTGGTAATTATATTTGTCTTAGATGCCAGAAATTGCTCAGCTGCTTAAAACCGTTATAAAATGAAAACAAAGCACAGAACGGAGTTTGCTAATTCCACCAAAATGTTTAATACCATAGTAGATTTTCATTGAAGTACAGAGCTAATGTGAATATTTGTACAAAATATGTGGTTAAAAATAGTATTGATTTATAATATATACAGATATGTCACATCTGTGTCAGAAATGCAGACACTCGAATGAAACCATGAGTAATGCTTTTAAATCTACAACACCATACACGAAATATTTCTGCAGCTACCCACATTAGGACAACTTGCCAAACTGACACGAAAGGATCCGTCAGTCGTTACAGATGGCATTTCTTTCAGAAGTTTCTGAACAAGAACTCTGCTCTAAAATGGATTCAAAACATTTACCTTCATTAACCCAACAGTGAAGAGAACACATCTGTGTGACACTAATGTAGACACAACTTCCTCGCACTAGATAAACAATCAGTTACAATAATTTGTTAAACCAAGGCTGATTTTCTGGTGAGAATAATAGAGAAGTTTAATCTTTCTTGCTGGATACTCTTACTGATGTGAGGAAACCCCTGACCCAAATGGGCCCTTAATACAGCTCTCGGTTACATGGATCTGAATCCTGAAGTCTGTCTTAAGGTTCTGAATAGCTTCATTTTTCGTTTGAGGCTGCTCACACTTCACAGCTTTCCCAGCCTAACTCCAGCAAGAATCTCACTAAAAAACAACCCCAATTTAGGCTTTTGCTGCATCAGGACATATTCCTGTATTAAAATGACTCTTGCTGCAGCCTCAAAACCTCTGTGTAGTGACTGAACAAACTGACAGAAGGGGAGAGAGAATTCAGGCTGGTTTGGTTTTTAAAGTTTTCTGAGCATCTCTGCAGTGGAGCCATTCGGGGTTCCAGCCCATCCTACGGGAATGCTGCTGCTGTTCTGCCTCGAACAGTGCCAGCTTCCCTCCCTTCCAAGCCAAAGCAAATATACTCCACAGTTCAAATAGACCTGTGGGAAAGAGCTTTTACAACATTTCCTCCCTGGTCATTTTACCCCTGAATGCTGCAGTTTACATGTACTTAAAAAAAGAGCACAGCTCATGTTAGAAAAACATCTCCTTTTAAGAGGAGGCTGGAATATTGAAAGCTGCTGTGCTCCCCTAGAAGATGGGCTAAACCAGGAAAAGCCATGTGTGGATTTTTTGGGTTTGTTTTTGTTCGTTCATTCGTTTGTTTGTTTGTTTGCCTGTTTTGCTAGCATAACTAATTATTCAGGAGCTTTGTGTGAGGGTGAGTATAAATGAGGGTCTAGCTGGGACTTCAGTCCATACCTGGTTTTGATTTTTGGTAGAACAGGACTAAATGTCATTTCTTAGGCAGAGGGGAAGGAAGGAAATGCAAAGGTCTTAAATTCACACTGGTATGTGAGATAAAGCCTAAAGCAGCTAAAAGTTTAGTGGTAAAATGTTTTCCCCTAAAGGAGGACCAATAATAAATTCAGTAAAGGATCTTTAGAGGATCTGAAAGCACTGTAACTATAATCAGCCTGCAATCCTCTGGGACACACAGCTCTCTGCCATTCACAGCTGAAGCTCTAATGCTCATTTCCCAGTGTTGCATCCAGCACCAAGATGGAAGAGCCACAACCAGCATGTCAGTAACACAACATTTCAGTTGGGCCGGATGGAGAACCTCACTGTAGTGGGGAAAGCTCGTTTGGTGCTCAAAGTGAAGAATAAACCAGGTGTGCTGCATTTCACCTTTAAAGTACTCCAGAAGAAGTTTACTATTACTACTTTTCCTAATAAAACACAGCAGTTAAGGCCTGTGTTTTCCAAAGGAATCAAAGAGCTCATCATTTACATCTCCAGCAAGATTTCTTAAGCAGATCTAATTTTTGGAATCATGAACAATCATCCTTCGTGAAACTAAGTCTTTTATGCCAGGCACACAGAAAAAAAATTAATGTTTCCAAATCCAGTATAAGAATTTCACAGGACAGTTATCAGCAAACTCATCTCCCAGTTTCCAGTCCTTTGCAAGATTCATTACAAACTGATGCAAGAGACAACAAACAATTAATTTCAATTTTTATAACAATTAATGTTATTAGAACTGTTTCCCCAGCCTGGCTGGCAGCTGGATGTCGTGTTCCTTGTCCAAGTACTCATGCCTACTGCATTACCCATGATTATAAAAGCATGGTGAGAACCACATCAGGTCAGGGACATGCTTTTGCTCACCAGGGACTGTGCTACAGGGGGTTTTTTGTGTACATCGAGCCAAATCCACAGCAAACCAGAGCAAGTTCACATAACTCTGAAACTGCAGCAGTTTAAAATGGAACAAGGCATATCCTGCCAACGAGAGGGCTGCTTTTCCTCTAATTTCTACTGAAACAGAATTTGGCCTATGTCACACATTTAAGCATTTTCAGTTCTACCAGGGGTATACACCACACTACTCAGTTTACTGATATAGTTTAACTCTTTAAATGTTGCTTTTCCAAACGCCAATGCAAGCAGAACACAAAAATACTGTTTGCCATATTTATTAAACTAAGCTCTGAATTACACAAGTGTAAAAGTGAATAATTAGCCAATAGCTTTTTAATAGTCCTATAAAATATGACTAAATAGAATATTTCAAAAGTATGTACAATGCAATGGAAACGCTCATGGCATCTGTGGCAGTGCTCAGACAAACCACTGCAATCATGTCTTGTGAGGTGGTTTGGTCCATTCCTCAGTACAAACAACAGTCTGTCTTCTTGCAAAAAGCTTTTTTGGTGTTGCTGAATGGGAGGGAGGGGGGAAAAGACCAAAATATAACTAACCCACCCCTCCCACCCAATTTAGGATCAAATAAATGCTACACAGTTTATCCATGGGGAGAATTTTTATAATATAAAGCACTTTACAGTAACTATGTCTGGTGTCTTATTATGGTTGAGGAAGGGATGCTCTTGCCATGTTTTCTTGCCAAAACCAAAGTGTACTGGAGTGTGTCTGCGTATGTTAGGAATGGGGGTTTGTACTACCTTGTCTTAATTTCAAAAATCAAGGCCACAGAAATTCTTTGTTGTTCTCTTTTAAAAGAGGAGATTCCAAAATACCCCTTCTCCATGCACTGGAAATGTTTTCATGCTTTAAACTGTACTGAGGAAATAATTAAAATTTCAATTTCATATCTGAAGAGGTCAGAAAGGACAAGCAGGCAGCAGGCAACAGAAACAGCAACTGTACTCCCCTGATTCCCTTCTTTTAATTTCCAAGGAGCAGCAGGAGCACTGTCCACCCAACAGAGGCCCCAGGGCATCACCGCCAGCTGCTCCCACCGGCTCCTGCTTTGGGAAGGAAATTAAAAGGATGTCAGCTCTGTCACTGTGCCTCAGGAGCTGTAATGTAACATTCTTCCAGGGTTATGACATAAGAGAATATACTGACACCTGTGAGAAGTGCAAGTCAGAGCAACTGAGCTCAGAGATGCTACAGAAAAGCAAAGTCCCCCTGGGAAAGTAGGGGCTTTGCCTCTAATTTACTGAATTAAGTAGGACAGTTCCCCTTCCAGATGGTCAGCATTTTTTGAAAGAAGCCTTCCTTACATGCCAGGCAAGAACTAGCCTTTAGCAAAGTACCAGCTTCTCTCAAGAGTCCCAAATGCTGTGACTTTGATGATAAGGACATTATTTCATAACACCTGAAACATTTTCCTTCTGATGACCATTATTTTATCATATACAGGTGATATATAAGCTTTGACCATAGTTACAACAGGCTACTTTGAATTTTCAGGTTTGCAGTTGTGTTTCTATTTCTGTGCTTTAAGCAATGAGCCGTGTCCCACTGCCTCCTGGGTAGCACTACACAGCTTTACACAGCCCAGAGTAGTCAGCAAACAGGGCCTCGTTTTAAACCTGGCTGAAAATGCACTTTGAAGAAAGAACATTTAAGGTCCGGTGATTTAATCTGCAGTATAGTTTTACATCATTTGAGGCCAAAGTCCTTGGTTCAGAACCAAGTCTCTTTAAAGTCTGAGAGCATGGATACAAGGACAAGATTCAGCCTCCAACAGTCTTGCCTGTAAAAAAATCCAGAGTATCTCTTTGATTGGTGATGATCTCTGATCACTTACATGTTTAAATACTGTCCCTGTTTATACTGGTCTAAACCCCAAGTACCTCAGCATTCTGTATGTTCTCAAAAAAAGCCAGTGGTGTTACTCCTGAAATAACTGTGTGTGGCCTGTGATGATCTTGTTTTCAACAAGAACATCAGGGTACAGTCGCAGGGCTGTGAGTGACAATTTGTTTACTTAAACCAATTCTAAATACATCACTGAAAAAATAATCGTCAGTCATCATGAGGATATTAAAGCCCCATTTACTGTTCAGTCTCTGCTGTAGTTAATCTGCTTCTATCAACGTAACACACACACCACGATGTCCATAATGCAGTAACAAGTATCACGTTATAGATATATGCCAAGTAAAGCACTGCCTCTCATCAGGAATATCAGGGGGCTGTGGTGGTCAGAGAATGAACTATATGAGAATGACAAGTCCTCATTCTCAGAACATCCTCACCATGCACATTGTGAATGCCATCTCCTGTCCTCACTGTCAGAGCAACACTCTTGTTGTCCTGGAAGTGCTGCCAAGCCAAGACCACAGCAAGGGGAACTTGACCCTGCTGAAGCTTTGTAGCCTTGCTGCTAACTAAGGGTGCAATGGAACCCTCCCTCAGAAACCAGATCATTAGGTTTTATGACAAAAAAATCTTAACTACAGAACCTAAGCTGACTTTTCAGATCCTAGAAAGAGCTTCCAAGATGTATTTACTTATTTTAACCTGCAAAGGATTTTAAACCATGGAATCTCGCTGTGCCATTTCAGAGTCACTTTGGGGAGTACAGCTGCAGCTAATTAGCTTAAAAATCCCACCATACCTTACACATATGCTCAGTTTCTGCAGTATTAATTTCAGTGGAACTACTCAATGTGCATAAATTAAGCGCATGCTTAAATATATGCAAAATCTGACCTCAAATGTCTAGAAAATAGGTTCTCAAAATGACAAGTACGCATTAAAAAAATAAATCATCACGGAAGATCTGCCAGACAGGGAATCCGGGATCTGTCTGCTGTCACCCATGATGCAAACACAGAACAGTTTTTGTAACCCAGTATATATTGCAAGTGAAAGAAACATGCAGGACAGAGTGAAAAAAGGGGATTCAGTTGCATGCAGTCTAATTTCAAGTGTGTAATTATGGTCCTGTTTTCTTTGGCCTAAAAAAAGAGAAGGAAAAAAAAACCAACAAAAGAACTCCAACTAACCTCTCCTCACCTCCACAAACCCAAACTGCATACAGCTCAAAAAGGGCTTTGAAGCACGGAAAGTGGGAAGGGAAAAGGGCTGAATATTAGAGATCTACACGTAATTACTGACAGTTTCAGGGCTATTCACCACACCACTAGGAAAGCATTCAGCCTGTATCATTACTGGAACTTACAGCGATGACAGAGAGCAAGGAATCCCATCTTAAATGAGCAGTCAGTCAGCTTCTCTTCCTCAGACTCAGAGAGAAGTACCACTCATACCTTGATGGAAGATAAACTGACAATCCCTGTTGATATTCTGGCTCCCTCCTCCTCAGAGAGAAGGACTGACAGACATCAGACCCTCATCAAGCTGCTGCCTCTCCCTTGAGCCCAGAGAGCTCTGTCTCACATTCCTGCCACAATGACAGACCAGTGTTCTCTACAGCTGCTGGTGGAAAAGGGTGGCTTTCTGCTGTTTCTAAAAATATTGCAAAGATAGTGTTCCTTACAGAAAATTCCAGGGGGATGAAAAGGCCACAAAGCTGCTAGTAGATTAAAAACAACACATACACCCCCTTTAAAAAAAAAAGAAAAGAAAAAGGGAAAAAACCTCTCTGCTGGAAAGTAAGGAGGGCAGAGGAGCAGGCTGCTTGATGAAGGGCAGTAGCAAGTATCCTGGGAGTTTGAATATCAATCCTGATATCAGTCTAATTTCCACCCTGAACTGATCTCTCTGGTAGTGGTGTTTCAGCATGCAAATTATAGCTGTGAAAACATCCTCAGACTGAAACCCTCCCTTGTTTCTTCTGCCTTATTTTGCCCTTTCCAGCTAGATCTATTAGTTGGTGTGATATGGTTACATGTACAAAGATCTTTTTCCTAGCCCTTTTGTTACATAGGCTTGATTACTGTGAAGGGGTTTCAATGACCTTAATGTCCCGGTACTCAGAAGGCAATGGCTGCCTTTGAACAGAACAAAGCAAACAAAAACCAAGAGCTGTGCTGGAGGAGAGAAGTGCTGCTTCTGCCGGAGAGGCTCAGTTAGATACAGGCGGCGGCAGACCAGGGCGTCGAGTTTGAATGATTTTTGGCTTTGGAGAATTCTTTGGGTCCTCGTCTTCTTCCATGTCGCTGTCGCAGACGTGCACTACCACACTGGGAGTGGACTCTGTTCCCGCGTGCAGCTCGTATTTCTCTCCTGGAAGCAGAGAAAAACAGTTATATCAAAAGCTGCCAGTCTGGGTAGCAACACAAGCCGTGGCACTCCAGGACTGCAGAACAGTCCTGCACCTGGATAAGGCAGGTGAGCGTGTGCTGCTCCTAAATACAGGTGAGGGCCGGCAAGGCTGGACTCTGTCAGCTGCCACTACAGCTCCTGAGGATCCTGCCCCGAGGGCAGTGTGCATTGTTCTGTAAGGCACGACAAAATACAGGCACCCTGCTGTCTATAATGGTGCTTTGCACCAATATTGGTGCTGACAGCAGTGAAATAAACCCATAAAGTAGGAAGAAGAGAAAGAACACAGAAGTTCATGGTTAAGAAGAGGAACTGGAACAGCCTATCAAACCTTTGGTGTGAAGCCATGTCACACCTTTTGAGTTGGAGCTGTTCTTTATTGTTGTTGTCGTTTTCCTTCAGTTTAGGGTGGCTCCAGTCACATTTGAAGTCCATTGGATTCTGCAACTTGTTGCCCTCAGACAGACTTCAACGCTTGATCTAATTTCTCCAGAAATAAAAAAATACACATCTCTGCTTCAGACGGATTTTGAGTTTCAAAGCTCTTTAGCTGGGACTGTAACAAATTGTGTCTCTGCAGATGAGATTAGAGCACAGTCTGTCAATGCTCACTAGCAGGCTAAATGCTTAAACAGTACACTACATTTTGTAACTATCTACATTCCTTATTTAAGTCTCCACCCAGTACTCCTGCAAGGAAGAACATGGCTTGGGTGGTTTCCTGCCAGAGTCCACAAGCAGACAAAGGATCAGACATAGGACTTTCAGTCCTGCATTCAGCCTGCTGGCACTACATGTGTTTTGGATCGTACAAGGGATACAAGTAGGTATTGGTTATTAAATTGCAAGGAATTAATTCAAGACTTTAAAGAAAAAAACATTCCCTGCAAAATGTTCAGAGGTGAGGAAGGTGAGGTCCCAGTACACTCAGCTGACTTCTGTTTGTGGTGCAGTGACTCCAAAATGCTGCGGCACAACCAGAACCCAGCAGTGCCAGGTGTTGTATGATGGAAGCAAATGGCAGTTCCTGCCTCAAAGCACTTCTAGTTTGCTCGTGGTACTAATTTGGATATTTATTTGTGAGCCACTTTGTGGCAGAGTCATTCATGTGAGGAAGGGGTTGCAGGTTTGGCCCTCCATTAGCACACACAGTTCTGCGACTGTGCTCATGTGCTGTTTGTGCTGGCAAATTCCTGGTCCAAATAAGCCTGGGTGGCTTGAGACTAGAGGACATGCTGTATTTTTGCCTAAAAAATAGGAGGCAACTAGTGAATAATAGCTATAAGTCAGGCATCTTGCTGTGAGAAATATTTTACTGCTGTGATACCATTAATGTTGACATTTAACTGCTCTATTTTTGGCAACCTTTCCTCTGAATCCAAATTGAGCAAAGCATTACAGGTCTTGCTGATAGGCTAAAATATAAAAAAGAGAAATAGCTCGGTTGTGCTGCATTGAGAAATTATATGGTTTTTCTTTGCCCATTTTCCCTGCGGGCTTCAGCTAATTTCTCAGCTCTGGGCTGACGTCAGTGCTGCCATCCAGCACCGAGGGCTGCATTGGTCACTGTCAGCGACAGGCAGCTCTGCAGTGCCACAAACACGCAGCACCGGGCTTGTCCTCCTACACCAGCACCGCCGAGTAAATCAGATTCACTGCCCTCTTAAAAGGCAATAATCCCAGTTCAAATGCCACATTCTTTTACTGCTCAAATCCTTCCCAGAAGGACCCTTCCTACTGAAAAAGAATGGTGGAAATAAGTACAGACGCGAGAAAAAAATATTCAGATGCCTCTGGCACGAGTAACTGCAGCAGCAATTAATGTCATTTTGCAAACCAAAATGTGATGCACTTGTAAATTAGGTTTTTAAGGCATACAGTTATTTCTGAGCATAAATGAGCTACAGACTCTGTTCTGTACTCAGGATTATTCATGCCTGCAGAACTGTGGCTCAGACGGCACAAAACCTTTTCATGGATGACCTAGGAACAGGGCAACACTAAGTCTGGGACTTTTGTACAGCTGCATCTTGTTCCAGAATGCAACCATTGTTTGCAAAAATACACTGAGGTGGTAAATACAAAATAAAAACTTGATAGATACAGCCAGATTAGCCCTTCCCTTCTGCATTTTCTATGCTTTTTTTTTTTCTTTCCTCTTCAACATCTCCAGCATAATAATAAAAAATGAGTTAAAATTGCAGCAGTTCAACTACTGAAGCAATGGTTGAGTCACTGCCATTGAGTCATGTTTACAAGACCTACGTTGCCCAAGCTATGAGTAGCAAGTCGAGTCAGCATAGTTGAAAGTCACCAACTTCTGTAGCTAATACCAGCATTTGTCCAGTGATCTCATTCAGCTGCCTCTGATGTGGCCTCCCCTGTGTTCTCAGGTCCTCCATTGCCCCATGCTCCTACCAGTCCCACTCACTGGAAAACCTCTAAGAGGCTAAGACAAAGGATTCCTGGGGAGAGGGGTTTTTCTCCTTCAGCAATCTTTGGCCTATCTCCATCCTTTAATAATTAGTTTAAATATTCACATACGATGAGATAGCAAAGGTAACTCACATAAATTTGCTCAGAAAAATATCACAAAATCTATCAAATATACTTGAACATCTAATGTCTGCCTTCAGGATATAACACAGGGAAGAATTAAGCTGTGGCATCTCCACCACACAGATTTGTCAGAAAATGTTTCTGACAAACCTCTGAAAAAAGCAGTGATGTTCCTCTATTCATTTGCTTCACATAAGAAAAGCAACAAGAATTTGAAGTTTCCCCATTCAGCAAAAAGCACAGCTACTTTTATGTCACTGGGCCCAGCCTTTGGTGACCACATGAACCATGAGCAAACTCACAGCCTCAGGTGACGCAAGGAAGGTGACCACAGGAACAGCACAAAAACGACTTATGGCATTTCAGAATTAAAAATAATGGCATGGGATTTTATATCCCTTTGAGAATCAATACTGTGACCTTTCATTGATGGTGCAGCTCCTGTCTAATGAGGCCCTTTTGTCCAGCAAGGACGATGCTCATATACCTAATGAATAATGAACAAATGGTAATGATACTGTGTAGCTACCTCATTCCTGATTCAGACTCATGAGCAAAGGTTAATGGGTTCAGAGCTGCCCATTCCACATTAAATGTGGCATTAGCATCATAAAAATACCTTCCACTTTTAGTCCCTTCATCAAAGTATGTTACAAATACGTGGGTGCAAATAACAGGTGGTCCTTTGTCCGGGAAGAGCTACATCCCATCCTGCAAAATACCTCTACACCATGGATGTGCCATATGCAGAATGGAGGAGCTGCTCCCTGGAAGCCCATTACTGATGTTGTTACAGGAGCAGGGCACTCTCCTCTCCTGACCAGAGGGAAAGTTTTCTCCACCCATCAGCTCCCCTGTACCCTGCCCCTGGTAACGGGAGGGAAGGGCTGAAGCAGCCACGGAACAGCAGGGAGAGGAAGGACAGACATCCTATCTGTCATCATTTGTTTTACCCTCCATCCCCTTTTAAAGTATTTAGGATTTCCCTTGAATTAGTGAGAACAAACATGAGAGTTTGAAAACATGTGGGGACAGAAAATTTGCTGCACGAGACATGGTTTGAAATCCCTGTGTGTGGCATTTCCTGGGCAGGGTCCTGCTCTCTCCTGTTTTCCCCTTCCCTGAAGAAAGGTGAGCCAAATACAGGGTGGAGCAGGGGCAAGAGCTATGCATCCTCCTCAAGAAGCCCAACTAGAGCATGGCAGGAACAGTTACTTCTGAATTGCTCAGGGACAAAAATGAAACCCAGACCCAATAGCCAAGTGGCACAGACAGCTGCTGGGTCTCCTTTGTGTCCCAAAGGCCACCACTGTGGTCCCAAGAGCCACCATTTCTAACACTTCAGAATGGTGCTTTTGTAATGTGAAAAATATATTTTACATGACCTGGAGTGTAGCTTGAGGTGCAAAGCCTGCTGGAATGCTGATGAGGGGCTGGGAAATGTGGAGAGAACCAAAACTGATATATACCAAAATATAACCAAAACCTGTCTATATGGACTACTGGAGATAGTGCCCAGCCTGCACTGGTTTTCCAACAGTGCCTGAAGCTGTGGGGGTGAGTGGCAACTGAGAGAGTGCAAAATCACACCAGGGAGTGTATGGAGCAGATAAAGTGCTCAGCACCCTGACCTGTACTGTGTGTTATTGTATAGTGCAGATCTCATCAGTGGATCAAAATCATGGGACAAGGGGAATTCGTGTGGGCAGCAGGCAGGAATTGAGGTTGGCAAGGGGAGCCCAGGGTGGCACCTGGAGAAAGGCATTTTGCACTGCAGAATTAGAAAGTAAGGTAGAACAGGGCAATCTGTTGTGAAGAAATCGGGGAGACAGATTTGAAAGAGGCAATGGGGAAAGGAGGAAAGATATGGGCAGGTTGAGGAGCAGATAGGGAGAGGGTAAGACTGCTTTCCAGAAAAGAAAGGGCATATTCTCATGCCAAGAGAGTGGTTTGTAGATCACTGCAGTAATAACTGGCAGAGCAAACAGCTGCCTTTCCTTTGAGAGGAACAGTCCTGCTGTAGATACAGTTTAGACCTGGATATTCCCCCTTCCTTCCCCTAAAAGTATTTCTTATATAAAATTATTTCTGGTCTTCCTCAGTGGGATGAAACTAAGACCTTATAATATGTTATGGAAAAGACATGAGGGCCTAGACTACACAACAGCTTGGTAGGTTGCAAGCATTCCTGTAGGAAAAGGTTAGGTCCAAGTCAGGACAGGCAAGGATACAATCTGGACCTGCCAGGCAAACAGCCAGCTAAAACCACCCCAGCTCAGCACAATGCCTTTAAGACTACACTGGCATTTCAAATCTGAAAGTTCTCTTGACAGTGGTAACATTTTCCATCAAACTGATAAATGATCACACTTCTTTATTTGCAATATATTGAAAAAATTGTAGGCTGGTGGTCAGCACCAAGCACAGTCACAGTTCCTGGCTCTGACTGATCTACAGCATTCCGTTCATGCCTCATTTAAAGCATAATTTCTGCATCTGCAGAAAGTGAGAATATACATCAATCAACCAGGTTCTTAATTAAATATGCCACGATCTTCCCTAAGAGTAAATGCACCCTCACTGATCTCAATTTAAAGTGAAAGGACCAAAAACCAACTTCCTTTTGAGTACAGCAGGAAGAAACCTGTTCCGTTAAATCCCTGAGACGCCAGTCGGTCAATGCTGCAGCAAAAACACCTGTCCCAAAACTGGGCTTGGAAAAGGAGGGCACACAGCAAATATTTTAACTCACTTCTCACATATTCATTATACTCTGGAGCAAATCTCCCAATGTTTTGCAGTCTGGGACAGTTCTGGTCTCTAATTTTGTGACTATGATGATTACGGCAGCATACCGTGACAGGAGGTGGCCTGTATTCATGGAATGGGAAAGGAGTGTGTCCAAGTGGTGCACCTTGCATTCCCAGCGAAGTAGGTCAGTAAAACTCACCTTGTGCCGAGGACATACAAAGACACTATTCACTGTTTACAAGCTCACATGAGTTTTCCTGGTCCTTAGATATTTATTTTACCAAATCACTAGATTTTAACACAGCAAAGATTCCTCACAAGTTAAAGACTTGGAAGTCAGGCTCTAACATTCACAGTTCTGTGAACAACTGTGCCAGTATTTTTCGATAGCTGATAAGCCATAGTTACATTTTTTAATTGTGTTTTTGAATGAAAAAGTTCTCCCTTTGCTGAGGCTACCAGTGCTATTTGATTCCCAGCAGTATGTCTTACTGCTGCGATACCAAGAAATGAGTGTCGGTGGGATTTGTTTTTCAATGAAATTCTAAACATAGTAAATGTACAAACTGAGAACAGCAACACTATTTTAAACCCGCCGCTGCAGTTAACTAAAATTGATCCCTCTAACGAGTGCTAAAAATAGAAAGAAGAGAGCACACAGTGACTTTTCATATTGCTCCCTGCAGGCTCCTTAAATCCGGGTGAATTTGACCTTCACGCAAAGCTGTCCCAGAGTGCAGGACAATGAGTGATATTTCACATTCCACTGCTCCAGAACAGGAATTGATTTATTACCCAGCTAGCTCGGGAATTCGTTTACATGTTTCCATTTATAACACTGCTGCATCAAAAGGAAGAAAAAAAAGGTTTCTGTTTTTCTTTTATTCAGCAGTTTAGAAGCAAAGTATCAATTCTGGAAATAATAATATGCTGTATAGTACGAAGCATTACACCTCACTGCCTTTTTCTATGGGTTTTCCTGCTGAAGGGGAATAAACCACAGGAATCTCTGATGCTCTCCTGATATTTATTTTCCCACTGTGAAAGATCCCATGTGAAAAAGATAGGAGATAATCCAGCAAACCTTGTGAATCATGAAACATCCTCCTGCACCCCACGCACTCCAGCTCTGGGTTACTCTGGTGCAGTTGCACAAGAGCCCCAGTGATAAGATGTCTGCAAGTGGAAGCTGCTCTCAGAGCGAGCAAGCAGTATCTCCAGTACAGCTGGGGAGAAAACAATTCTCTCATCCCACAAGAATTTCAAAAATAAACTGCTAAATTTTCATGAGCTCACCCCTCCAATTGTTATTAGATTGGACCTGAAGTATTTTATTTTGGTATGAACATAATTTAATAAGCTATTTTTTCCTTGTGGTTTATAAATGTAAATTAGATTAATTTCCAAACAATACTGCTTTGACCTGAAACTGGAACCTTTTCCATTCTGAAATTTTTAAAAGACGATGCTTTAACAGCTTTGAAAGAAAACCATTTGTAAAGATAACTTGATTAAATCAAATGTAACACTCTCCTATGAAAAGATTTGGTTTTAACAGATGAGCATTTTCTAAGGGAAAGCACTGTTTGAAAATCCCAGCTATGTTCAACTACTGGCATCAGATGAAGATGGGAAGACAGAAGAAAGCCTGTCTGCATTACCCATTGACATCTATTCTATGTTAACAGAGGCTACAACTTATCCCATTCTACCTGTATGCAGTTTTCAGCAGAATATGAGCACTCCTAACAAAGTAATCCTGTTGGGATTGGGGAAGGGTAGTTCTCTCTTGACAAACTTGTTAACATGAGAGATTCTCCACTCTAGTGGAAGTGCTGTAATGCCTAAACGTTTTATAAGGTATCAGCATCTTGGAGTGCACTACCAAGCAGATGTCACTTAAAAACTCCTCAAGTTCACCACAAAACATTTGTCCAGCTTCCACCTAAACCATCAATTATCTCATCTAAGCACAAACTCCAGCACAATAAATTCTGTAAGCAAGCTTTGATCTGCTGTTCAACCCAACAGCACTCACGAGCTGCAGTTTACATACAATTCTGTACATACATATGACAAAACTCATTCTGAAGAAAAGAACCAGTTGACATCCATCAACTTAAATCCAAAGCTTTAATGTGACTTACAGACTTTATGCCAACTCCCTCTACAGCTAATATCTATGCTGATATTTCTTGCCTTCTTTTTCTGACGCATTTTCACCCAAGGGCCACAAGCTTACCTGGTCCAAGCTTGGAAACTGCGTAAAGGAGGTCGTAGTTGATGACAGGTGTTGCATCATCTATTGGTTGCCACCCTACAGGTGGGGAGGCTGGAGGCGAGATGAGAAACTGTTTTGCAGGCTGTGGTGGTGCCAAATGAAGCTTGTCTCCATCTGTCTCAGAAGTCTGAATCTTTAAAGCATAACAAAAGACATCGTTTAGTACAGGGCAGAATCACAGAATGGTTTTGGTTGGAATGGACCTTTAGAGATTATCTTGTCCAACCCTCCTGCAATGAGCAGGCACATCCACAACTAGATCAGTTTGCTCAGAGCCCTGTCCAGCCTGACCTTGACTGTTTCCAGAAATGGGACATCCACAACTTCTGTGGGTAATCTGTGCCAGTGTTTCACCACTCTTATTGTAAAAGACCTTTTCCTTATATCTAGCCTAAATCTACCCTCTTTCAGTTCAAAACTATTCCCCCTTGTCCTATTGCAACAAAAGGTTTGTCCCCATCTTTCTCATAGGCCAATTTCAAGTACTGAAAGGCCACAATAAGGTCTCCCTGGAGCCTTCTCTTCTCCTGGCTGAATGACCACAGCTCTTTTAGCTTGTCTCCATAGCAGAGGTGCTCCAGCCCTGTGATCACCCTCGTGTCCCTCCTCCAGACCTGCTCCAACAAGCCCTGGCCCTTCCCGTTGCTGAGGACCCCAGAGCTGGATGCAGCACTCCAGGTGGGGTCTCACGAGGCCAGAGTAGAGGGGGAGAATCACTTCCTTCTTCCTGATGGTCACTGTTCCTTTATACAGCCCAGGACACAGTTGGCTTTCTGGGCTGCCAGTGCACGTTGCGAGGTCATGTCCAGCTTTTCATCCAAATAGGCTGGCTAAATGGAATGTTTACTCAAACCATACACTGCTAATCCCAAATGCCACCCAGGCAGGGTTTCAACGTCAGTCTCAGCAGAGAAGGCCTGGAGATGAATTTCATCTCAGCCTTACAGATGGTGCCTCTGCAGTAAATGCACAGTGGGGGGCTGTTATATCAGCACAGCTACACTGTTTGTGCCTATTGTATACCTTCTCTGAGGATAAGTACAAAGCTTTGGTATCCACAGCTGCAAGTTCTGAGATTTTTGAGGCTGAAAAGATACTCTTGTGATCTCCTGGTCTAAATGCCCAAATGAAAACAGACATTACACAAGAAACCACTAACTCCTGCACCAAGGCCTTATAAGTAACATCAGAAAGGTTTCTAAATATTTAATTTCTTTAGTTGAAGTGATAAAGGAATCTATCATGTTCCTTAGTAATTTGCAACTGAATGTTCTTGTCTTATTTTCACCTTAAATTATCTAGTTTAATTCCTGATCTCTTCTTTTATGTTAAAGAAGCCTCAGCATAAATGAATTATACTACAGCCATACCTGAGCAAGGTTACAACCACCTTGAGCCCAGAGCAATAAACTGCATTTCTGTGACAGCAAATGCATCAGGGTGCTGACAATCCCGCCATACTGGAATGGGTTTGCAAAGAGCCAGTCTGGGTCTCTCAACATCATGTTCCCCAGAATGAAGTGGTTCTTCAGTCTGGCTCAGGCCATACACTGCCCCAGACACTCTGCTGCTTCCACATCTTCATCCCTGGACATGACTAATAAGCTCTCTTAAGACTGAGTGTACTGGAGAGCACAGTGCAGATACCAGAATGGCTCTGCAGGAAATCAGCTTAGATAGGGAGACTAATCACTATAGTGCACATTTTTCTTTTTCTTGTTATCCCAAGTTTCCAATTAACCTCTTGATTGTGCAGTAGGAGTGAAATGGTTCTCAGATCTCCTCAACTGCAAGTTTTGAAACCTCTCAGAAAAAAACCAGAGATAGATCTAAGAGATTAAGGCATATAAAATGGGATTGAGGCAGATTCTCAACACCTAAATCCAACTGTAAGATCTTCTGAACTCATCTCCTGCCAAGGCTCAAAACAGCTCCTATTTTGACCAGGATGAAGAGGATCACAATTTAACAGCCTCTTGGGTTTGCCTGATACCTTCAAACAAGTCAGCCCTTAATCTCAGACCTCTGAAGGGCCAATCTGGCAGCTCAAAGCACGCTTACATTGCTCATAGACACTAGTGGGTATCTCACGTGCCACAGTAATTCATTAAAATGCATTCAGAAGAGGCAGTGGTTGGGTTCTCAACCTCCCTCACCTATGTGCTGGCTGGGGCCTATTACCCACCCAGGCTGTGAGAGGTCTGTGTTCTATCTCCCTTGTCCAAGGAGAACTGAACTCCCACCTACAACTTCCAACAGATGGATATAATCACCTATGGCCCCAGGCTGGGAGTGTTGTTCTTCCCCTACCTTCTTCCTTTTACTTGAACTTAATAAATTCTTTCTAGAGAATTCAATATTTGTAATTCATGTATTCAGTAAGGAAAAAAACCAAAAGGCAGGAGGAAGCCTGACTGTGGCTCAGGGTTGCAGTCAAACAAGTAATCCGGCTTTTTTTTAATTGTTATTCATTCGGATTCTTTACATCAGTGCTTTTTTTATGGTTAGTTTAGAAAGTTACCCGTAGACAACACCCACGGTTGTAAATCACCTCTAAGCTATGTAATTCTGTGTGTTGAATAAGCAACTTTAGTCCTAAGTGGCTCTTTAAATTTACTGCAGACCCTCAAGGCAGGTACAGCTCAGTCAACATAAGGAGGTTTGAGTAATCTTTCAGCGGAGAGATTGGGCATGGGAGAAACCTTTATTACTTTTATTTGGTGTTATTGCACAATATTTCTATAAAAGCTCGTCACTAACAGAAGTAGATTCCAGATTTCATTACCTGTGCAAAATACAACTTTAACTTCTTCCCTCTGAACTGTGTTTCATGCAGCTCTATTCTGGCACGAGCAGCTGATTTGGGACTGCTAAAATTTATCCTCACGCGCCTGAAGCTTTTGAACAGCTGGAATGTCACACAGTCATCATAGGCACGGAACAAGCCTTCGAATTTCTCCTGCAAATTAAAAAGAAACAATGCTGAAGATTAATTTTGTGCTCTGTCACATCAGTCTGTGTCAAAGGAGAATCTGAAACTTGACAACCATTTAACCAGGAGGTTTCAGACTGTGGCCTTTGGGGACAGTTGTCCATAGAGTAATAAAGGCTCTGTGAAAAGAAATTGAGGAAAGCACTGGTCTGGTAGTGCTGGACTCTGCAAAAAGTTTGGGGGAAGAAGACTTCAAACTGAGAACCCAGCAGCTATTGAACTTCTCATAGATGTTGAGCAAAACTGTGACAGTGACACATGAAATGAAGCTGAAAAGGGCACATGACTGAAAATACCAGACAACTGTGGGCTCGTCTCTACAGAAGCAACCACTGTGCTGAACTACAATGGAGTCAGCAGAGAAAGGCTGGAACTGAGGGTTACATCCACATCAGCACTGCAGTGTCATTTTGTATTGCATGATATGTTTTTTTCTGGATGTTTTGTTATTTAAATACTTAGTGCAGAAACACAATTGTTCCTTGAGAGTTCCTGTAGCATCTGGGAAACAAATTGGGTAACTGAAAACAGTGACCTGTCCAAAAGACAAATCTCAGGCTGTAGAAACACTTTCAAAAGCACATGACAAAAATATGGATATTTCAACATTGTAAAAGAAAGGCCAGAAGTGTACCACATCCATGGACCTGGAGATGAACAGAAATTCAAGGTACGTTGGCAGCCTGGGAGGCTCAGACCCTCTGTGATTTCTTTGTAAGCTGTGAGCACACAGAGGACTAGTTCCACACCATCAAACAAAAGCAAAATCCTTAAATCAATTCTGGCACTTGCATGTGTCTTTTCATTCACACAAATACAGATTCATAAATAATAAGGCTGAAAGAGGGGGCAGGTTATCATTTAGTCCAGCCTTTGTATTTACCCAGATTTCAGACTGTCATCCACTGAGTTGCACATCAGTTCCAAGCATTTTAACTACTGCAACCAAGATTTGAAGTCTTAGAAGATGGACAATCAGCCAGAGCAAAACCCTTTCTCTTACGAGTGCTTTATCCTGAAAAAAATCCAGTGTTTGAGATGATTTGCAACACCATTTCATACACTGAGGGCTATTATGTCAGGGGTTTGTATAATTACAATAACCTAATGTATAATTCCAATAACCTGATGTGGCTGCCCCATCCCAGGATGTGCTCAATGGATGGGGCTGGATGGGGCTTGGAGCAACCTGGTCTAGTGGAAGGTATCCTTGCCCCTGGCAGCAGGGTTGAAACTAGATGATCTTCAATGTCCCTTCCAATGCAAACCATTTTTTGATTCTATGTTTTCTTTGCTATCTCTGCAGGTCAGTACGGTTTTACATGTTTTAAAATACGACTTATTTTCTTCTCATCCAGGAAAACAATTTCTTATTCTTAGAGTGAATAACTGGTAAAGACTGCAGAAGACAAAAAAGAAAATGCAATTTATGTAATCTCATCAATACTTCAGTTCTCATCTGTTGAGCTTACAAGCAAAACAAAGAATTCAGAACTCAGAAAAAATGTATCCTGAAGCACAGTGCAGCTGCATCAGGGAGCACTAATGGCACTGGGGGAGTAACTACTGTCAGCCTGAGACATTTGTTTAGGAGTTAACTGGGAAAACAGACCAGTGCCATGGCAAAGATTGTGACACACCAATGCGCGTGTACCAGATCTCCTTTCATTCACTGCCAACTCTGTGGTCTTCTTCCCCATAACTGATATTCCATCTCTGGCACCCTTTCAAAGGAACCTCCCTGTGGTCTATTAAGCTTTCATGATTTTCATTTCATTCTGCCTGACCTCACTCACCTCCTCCTCTCACCACAGGAGACACTTCGGAGGAATAAAAAAAGAAAAAGGAAAGAAAAAAGGGAGGCGAGAGCTCCGTGGTTTGGCTGAGGGTGACTAAAGGCACAGTTATCCCCAAAACAGTGTGATGCTGTTTGGTTTCATACCACCTAATGTCCAAATTGTCAACATTTCCCACCTGAGCTACGCCTTTTGTCTGCTTTGCTGACATTTTTGTAAAATTGCATTTTCCTGAGCAGAAGTCTTCATCCAGTGGCATTTGTGTAAAGGTCAGCCAAAAGCAGCAGTCATCTCAGTCCTGTCCTGCTTGGAATTTTGATGCTACAACCTTCACAATGACCAGGCTAAATGGGCTGGGGGAAGGGAGAGAAAGGGACAGGAGCCCAGCATCCATGTAAAGTAGGACTCACACAGCATTCAGAAACAGAGTTCAAATTAAAGTGACTAATTAAAGCTTATGTCTCTATGACATCTATGTTACCTATTTCAGATTCTTCAGTACATTTTGAAAAAGCATCTTGAAGTAAACAAGCTTTAATACATATATAGACATGGTTTAGTGGGGGACTTGGCAGTGCTGGATTAATAGTTGGACTTGATGATCTTAAAGGCTTCTCCAACCTACACAATTTTATGAGTCTATAAGAGATATCAAGGTATTTATATTTATATATCCTAGTCCACTGTAGTAGCTTTCACTTTCCCTACAAGTCAACAATGAAATCATTCATCATATTAAAAAAAAAGTTTCACCAACTATGGAAGAAACCACGCATGGACTTGTCTGAACACTTGGAAATATCTGTTATGAGTGACTGTTTATTAGGAGAGAGATCTTCCCTGTATGGATGCAGCAGTATTTGCCTGCACCAGCCAGTGCTGTTTGCCCACCCCCTTTGTAACACAACCCAGAACCCAGATCTTGGTTGGGGACATAATGCAAAAGAAGGTAGGACACAATTTCAAACGTGGGTCCAAGAACAGAGAGCACAAGGAATGTTCTGGGCACATTCCTGGGCAATCCTGGAACTCTCATTAGGCACTGAAAGGGATAGATGGAGTATCTCTAAAAAAAGCTGATTAAGTGCTGGATGCCACTGCCACACTGGGAGAACTGTAAAGCACTATGGACTTTATTCTGCTTACTTTTCAATTTGATACTGGCACAGCTTTAGAGATCCACCTTTGATTAACACTCCTAAAAATGCCATGGGGAGGAGGAAAATCAAGCCTCTATTTGATATTAATACAGGGCAGTCTATCCACAGTGGGGACAATTCTACTGCACCAACTGAAACTGCAACTCCTATTAAAAAGATTCATACATCTGGATTTTTCTGCGTTTTCAGCTGATAATAATAATGACCTCAGCAGAGGTCATTAATCATCAACTGAATTTAATGGCCCTCAGCTGCATCTCGAGCCATCCCAACTCCTCCCAACTTCATTCTAATTCCCAGGAAACGCCTTATGCCTTAATTGCTATTGCCTGTGACTTCTAATAACTGCTGAATGTACTTATCTGGATAAAAGTCTTTCAGAGTCATTCCAATCTATAAGAAAATTTATCATATACATTTTAAAGACCTAAGCAAGTTCTCTCCCTTTCAAGTTTTGTGGATAAATTATTCAAGACTCATAATCCTCTCAATTCAGGACTTTTAAAGTGCTTTTAGGATTCGGTATTTTTAAAATGCTTTTAGAAAATAAGTCTTTAAACTTTCAGAGCTCTCTCAAAACTTATGAAAAAAAAAAGGGACGTCCAAAGTTAAGCAGCAGTGATGTTACTCTTAAAAAGTCAAAATGCAGAAAGTCATGAGTTAATAATTTATTTCTGGGATTTTTGGACTGTCTTCATCCATCCCAATTATGTCTCCATGAGGATCAATTAATGCTCTGGAAAATGTGAGGAGCCTTCATTTGATCAAGTTCTCACTTCTCCCTCACGAGCTCCGCACCCCCTCGTCACCTCATTCCTGTGCCCAACACTGGGCACCTTTCCCCTGTTCTTTCTTTCCTGTCACCTTCTGACAGCTCCCATCACCCTCACTCACCACCTCTAGCAATTTCTGAAATTCCTTCTTTTTTTTTTTTTTTCTAAATTAACAAACTTATCACAAATAGGACCATACTAATTAAGGCTGCTGATTACTCAAGCTTGATGGTTATCATTTACGACAGCCAGTGCTGAGGACAAACAGAGCACCATGCAAGGAAGAAATGAGGGTTGGAGTGACTGACATGAGCTAAAAGCCTCTGAGGACAAGGGCAAACATATGCTCTCCTGGACTAAAAACTATTTCTGCCACTAAATGGGAGCTCGCCTTGACAAACACCGTGTAAGTCACATGGTAACAGTAATCAGTGAACTGCAGCCATAAGGAGATAAACGAGATACTGGGTATATCTGGAAAAGTATTTCCAGTAAAGCAAGGAAAGTTTAAACAGAATTATATAGAGCACTATTGTACTTCATTAAAAATGCAGGGTTTGTTGGCTATATCCCAAGCAGATTAAGGCAAACGGGAATAGATTCAGATAAAGGTTACAAAGAGGTGGTGGAGCAGGTCCTGAGGGGGGCAAAAGAGCTGGGGAAGGGTCTGGAGTAAAAGTCTGATGAGGAGCAGCTGAGGGAGCTGGGGGGGCTCATCCTGGAGAAAAAGAAGGCTCAGGGGGAACCTTATTGCTTTCTACAACTGCCTGAGAGGAGGGTGGAGCCAGGTGGGGGTCAGTCTCTTCTCCCAGATAACAAACATGACAAGAGGAAATGGCCTCAAGTTGTGCCAGTGGAGGTTTTAACAGGAAGAATTTATTCATGGAACAGGTTGTCAAGCATTGCAACAGCCTTGCCAGGGAAGTGATGGAGTCACCATCCCTAAAAGTGTTCAGAAAATGTGGATGTGGCACTTGGGGACATGTTTTTGTGACGAACATGGCAGTGCTGGATTAATGGTTGAACTCTTTTGGAAGTCTTAGTCTTAGAAGTCTTTTCCAACTTTAACCATTCCATGATTCTATGAATGAACAACTCACTGAATAAGAAATGAAAATGCTTGCCTTATTTCACAAAACAAAGCAAAGCCTGAGAGGAAATGGGACAATCCTCAGTAGTTTACCAGAACTGTTCAGAGTCAAGACAAAGGACACTGTGTAGAGTAGAAACTAGAAAACTGTTGGCAAAAAACAAGTGGAAACAGTTGCATAAATAGGTTCAGGCTAGAAGTTAAAGCAAGTTTTAAACATCAGAGTAATGATCCAGAAAGAACCTTCCACTGCAGCAGTGGCAGCAAATGATTTTTTTTAAGATGGAATTTAGTTAGCTCGTGTGAGGGACTATGACAAAGTATCGACACAACGAGCATTGTAAAACATGACTGCCAGAATTAGCAAGTGAATTGGGTTCTGACACAGCAAGTTCCTGTGATTTATTTCCAAACATTTCTTTCATGAATAGCTCCACGGGTATTGTGTTCATTCAGGACAAAAGCCAAGGCCTAATTCAAATCAATGGAAGCCTTTCCACAGACATCAGCGAGCTCTGGATTAGAGCCCTAGAATTCAGAACCCAAATTACATTTTATTATTCAGTGTGTTTGCACTCATTATCACCCCTGTTACACATTTGATTTAGGAGATGGCTGTGATTTAAAACTTTAGTCTAATGTTTTTCCTAGAGTTTTGCAAGCAAACAAAGCAAGCACTTTTCCTATTTTGATTTTTCCTGTTCAGTTATTAAAAGATACTCCAAGGAACTAACTAAAATAAGGAAAGAGACATAATTTAAAATTATGAAATATGTTTTTCCTGAAATTAGTTCTGCAATGGATATAAATATTCCTGTAACACATAAACTCATCTCTCAGAGTTGAATATATCTGTTTCCATGTAGCCACACTGGTTGCAATACTGCAGAGTTCTTGTGCAGCACAAGAGGAAAGATGGAATTAGATAGAACATGTGGAGGCCAAGCACTGAAGAGTCTTGTAACAGAAACAATCTACTGACAAATTCATTCCCTGTTTATAGCAAAGAGGATGGGCACACTGGTTACTTCTAGAGGAATAAAGGAGTCACTAAAGTAACACATTTTAAAAAAGAAAACAAAAAAAGAAGCCTAGAAAATATCACCTGGAAGCTATTTCAGGATTGAGATATCTAAATGTCATACCAAGGGTATTATAATAACCTAGCCTGGATATTGTGTATGGCTCTGCTCATCCTGGATTAAGGAAGATGGAGGCACGCTGGAAGAGCAACAAAAGACTGCAAGGATGATCAGAGAAGTTGTGAACCTGTCACAGGAGGTAAAGGTAGATGACCCCATCCCTGGAAGTGTTCAAGGACAGGGTGGACAGGGCTCTGAGCAAACTGGTCTAGTGGAAGGTGTCCCTGCCCATGGGAGGGGATTGAAGTGAGATGATCTTTAAGGTCCCATCCAACTCAAACCATTCAATGATTCTATTATCTTGCCTTGGGAAACAGCAGCTAAGGTATGATGTGTTTCCTGATACATCCAAGTACAAGGAAATCAGTAGATTTTGTCAGGGAAAAGGGATTATCTGAATTAAAGTAACCAACAGCACTGCCATGAAACAAAGGCTGCCAGCTAAAAGATTTTGGCTTAAATTGAGGAGGTTATTTAGCACTAGACCCATAACATTTCAAAATGCCATTGGCCCAGAAGTAGAAAAAAGGCTAATTACATTTATGAAAAGGATAGGAAGGAAAGATTAGAGGAGAGCAGTATGCATTTCTGTGGTGAATGGAGAAGAGAGACAAGAGGAAAAGAAAAAGAGACTCTGACTTGTCTAATCAGAACTTTAAAGGCCTGGGTTCATCTCAAGCGCTTGTAACAGTTATTTCATGAGCCACACAAAACAAGAAGCAGCTTGATACAACTCATAAGTGAAAATGCCTTAAATGGCAGGAACTCCCAGAAGTCACCAGTGTAAACAACAGCTTCATCAATGATCAAATTCTCTGCTTCTAAAAAAGGTGAAACTTATTGAGAAATTCTGGAAGAACATATGAAAAATCACTATGGATTCTAACTTAAAATTCCAGGAGTGCTGTAAATACAGAAAATATTTTAAACTGATGATGATGATAAGTAGAGAGTTTCTATGGGCTTGTCCTATTGCCTTTAAGAAATGGCAGAAGAATAACATACAAATTTACCATTCAGAGATCCTCTTAAGGCACAAGTCTCCAGGTCATAGCTTTTCATTTTACCTTTCACTGGAGGTAGCTGTAGCTGAGAGTGTGGGATCTTCCTAATTCCCTATTTACAAGTGGGACAGGGTGTTATTTGAATAAAATATTCGGACTCAATACTACTGTCTGAATGTTGGTTTGTAGGAAGTTTCTTCTATTACCAAAGGGAATCCCTCATACAATCCCATAGCTGGAAACAGCAACGGAAAAATATGTCCTTCCACCTGTCATTTGCCAGGGTACATTTCAGGATGGCAACATTTCTGGATGTGAGACATTTTGAAAGGGGGGAAAACCAGGGTATTTTGTCAGGTAGCCAGAATTGCAAAGTATTCTGCAATGACCACTGTACTGTCTAAAAGTGTGTTCCTCACTTTGGAACTCAGTGAAAAGCTTTGCTTATCTCTTCCTGAAGTTAGAGGAGAGCATTAAGATAGGACTAAAAATAACTTGGGTTTATTTTACATTAAACAGCAATAATTAGCATCTTCCAAAATCAAACAACAGTTTCATGATATGAACAAACCAACCCAGGTTTGCTGCCCTGGTCTGTTCAGTTTGTTGTTCCGTGCTTGGCTTTCTCTTGTTTTCAAGGGATGAAGGACAGGTAAATTGTGAGCCAAAGACAAAATAAAACAGTAAAGCCAAAATAAATTTTGAGGTTGAACTTCGAGAGAGGCAGGTTAAAAAATTTATTAGACCTTGTCCTTTGTGGTTAAATCAAGGCCAATCTGCTTGCACTATTGCAATCCTGATAAAGGGGATCCTAATACCTTTAAGCTTTACTATGTAAGGGATGCGCAGTTTGTATTCCATATGTGGCGCTAAATGACTTTGTTGCTCTGCACTTTGCAGGGAATCAACCCTAAAGAAACCCACCCTGGCCACAGAACATGTCAGCACACAGCTCTGGTCCATGGCTCACACATCCTGCCATGTTACCCTCACACACTGGGGCTGTTTGGAGGTATCTGCGTAGAACTTTTAGACCCTGAAGAAAGTGTTGAGGGTTTTCCCTTCACATTGTGCCAAAATCATTCTGACAGCAGAAATATTTGATATAATCCTTACTGCTTACAGATTCAGTGTCTTGTTCCAGAGACAGACTTTGAGAAAAGTATAACAGACGTTACACAGTGTTGTGAAGACATTTGTAATTTGTTATCCCTCAAAAAGTTGTGATGACAGAAGTAGGTCGGAAGCTGGAAGTTCTCTAGTCCCACCTCACACTGGGACTAAAGCAGCAAGAGCCATCCCTCACTACCAGCCCTCCTGCATTACATGCCCACCAAGCCATGACAGCACTGCAATGGCACTGCAAACCTCCTGGTGAACAAAACAACGCAGATTTCCCTCTTGAAAAATCAGCTGAACCAAATACATTTATGTTCAGCTTCCAAGTCATCAGCACAACAAAAGGTACAGAGATAATATCTGCCCCAAAGCTTAATGGAAATGGCATTCACATTTCGGAAGGGGCTGACAAATGTCAGGGGCACAGAATTTTGCTGCGTTGCCTTTTCTGTTTTAAACCAGCTCACATCCCTGTTTACCTCAATGTGACGCACATTCCTCCTGCTTAGCTCCACTGATCTGGAAACCAAAGGCTCCTTCAAGACGAAATAAATTGTTCCTGTGGCAATGCCAAGGGGGTGATTTAATATAGTTTGGAGACTTCTCAATTCAATTTCACACCCAACGATTGAGCTAAAAGAAAAACCCACACTTTACATTTCTTCTTTATAGGAGCACTGTTATTTTACTGTATCACCAGCCTCAGCTTTTCTGAGCACACTATATCTGAAGTACTTCACTTCCAGATGCTGTATGAGCTCCCTGAAAAACTGGAAGTGCTCTTTCAAACAGGCTGGCCAAGTGCACATTCTATGACCAGATCCATTAGTTTTGCCCCCAGTGCTAGGGAGTGTTCTGTAGAGACATCATTCTTTGTTCCCTGAGAAGCTACTTTTGATTCCGGGCTACCATTTTGTGCAACATCACTCAAATATTGTCTTTTTTTTTCTCTCTTTTTGCAAAAAAAAGTATTTGGCAGTGAAAAAAGAAAAATAAAGAATAGGTGTGGGGGGGGATTTAATGCAATTTGTTTTCCAAGTAGCAGCCTTACGTTTTGGCTTGAGAATGATAAAAATAATGATAATAACAAAGACATAAAGACAATATTGAGACTGTCCTGAAAAAAAAAAAGAAAGCCTATTTTTGTTTGCTTTAAGATTTCAAACAATAACTGAGTAGATAATGTATGTAGTGATCTCCAAGGAGCTCACCTGCATTGGATTTACAAATGTACATAGCACAATACTCGCTATCGATTTTGCCTTGTTGCTGCAAACATTTAAGCCCAACAGTTAATTGGTAGCAAAAGGACCAAATGACTGTGTATATGTTTCTAAAGCTCTATTATCTTAATGTAGCAAACAAAATAAGGAAATAAAACAACCCTAATTAAGTTTTTACCAAAAGCGCTACGTTTTATATCAGTAAGGGTGTTCCAGGAGCAGATCTCCACAGCAAAACAGTTGGTGCTGAGGACTTTCTGATCAGGTGCCATGGACTGAATGCCCATTAGCTGTTGGAGCATATCAGGCACGCTACTGGAGCGCATCTTCTATATTAATTTCATCTGAAAGGCATCCAGTTCATGAACTGCTCTGCCATGTGAAAGAAAAGCAGAGTTAATGAAAAGCAACAGGAAAGTTTCCTCATGAGAATCCCCAGCTCAGACTAAAAATGCTAATGGAGATGCAAGCTGGTGTCTCTCATAAAAATAGTTCGCTGGCACTCATGGAAAAGTTTAAAAAAAGCAAACCACCGCAACCAAACCAAAGTGCTAGGGACAGTAATAAATAAGGGACTGGTGGTCAAACTTGTGCAGGAAACTAGGATTGAACTTATTCACTAGGAAAAGCTATGTGAAAATTCTTCATATTCAAAGAATCATAGATCAGTTTGGGTTGGAAGGGATCCTAAAGACCATCTCGTTCCAATCCCCTGCCATGGACAGGGACACCTTCCACTATCCCAGGTTGCTTCAAGCCCCTTCCAATCTGGCCTTGAACACTTCCAGGGATGGGGCAGCCATAACTTCCCTGGGCACACCTGTGCCAGGGCCTCACCACCCTCAGAGTAAAGAATTTCTTCCTCATATTAACCATATATACTTGGGGGCCCTAAGAAAAGCTACATAAATATCCATCTTCTTATGACACTACTCTTCACTATTTTACTGAGCTGTTGAAGTGTCAGGGGACACCTCTGTTGTTGTCAGTGACGCAGTATGAGGATGTCAGTGTGCAAAATGCTAAATGCAAGAATGAAATATCACAAAGGGAACACTAAGAGCTGAGAAACTGTGTTTTATTTATACTCTTGGAGATGCAATGTTGTAAAACAACCATAAAATGCATACTATTCATTCCCTGACTCTGTCAACCCAGTTAAACTAGAAAAATAAACAAGAACAAGCCATGGGACAGTTTAAACAAATAAAATGCTTGCCTTGCCCATTCCTGATTTACTATTTTGCCTACAGTGATCAACATTTATAGCATTTCAGCTGTTTCTCATCAGCCATGGGGAATGTTTTTTCCCTTCCCTCTCCCCAATACCTCAAACTGCACGAACATGACTAAAAATACAGACTTGTCTGGATTTGGAAAGGACACTGACAATTTTGAAAGTGACTATGAAAAAAAAAGCAAGTGGGAGAGTGGAATAGAATCTAATCTCATGCTGCTCCATAAATGTTATTTAGCCATAGAAAAAAGGTACAAGAGAAGCTACTGACCCACCCATACACATCCTCTCATCATCCTCTCTTGCCTTCCTCCCTGCCACTGCAGCCCACAGTCAGTGGGCACAACCAGCACTGCTGTGGCCACGCTCTGGTTGTACTGTTTGACTGTTTCTTATTCTTGCCAGTCTGTCTCAACCATCTGTCATTTGCTGTCTTACACTTCATTTGCAAATTACTCAAGCGGGTCTGTTGTCTGTACATCTGAACAGCTCCTGGGAGTTACAGCCTGAGACTGGATGAAGCTTCTTTGCACAAGCCTCTTTGAAGATACACCAAGGGCAGGAATACGCTGCCTCCAGTTGAGCCTGTAGCAACCCTACATGAACTATGTGTAAATAGCCTTTCAGGCTTAATGGTTTACACAAAAGTGTCAGAAATAAACATGTAAGGAGGAGGCAAAAAGAAAATTAGGAAAAAAAAAATCATCATTGGGCTGGAAAAGAGCAAAAACCGAAAGAAACGTTCTGTTTACAAATGTGACAAACAGAGGGATATTGACATGTTGACAAATATCATGCTTGACATGAACCATCAATGTTCACTTGCAGCCCATAAAGGCAACTGTGTCCTGGGATGCACCAAGAGCAGTGAGGGCAGCATGGTGAGGAAGCGGATTCTGCCCCTCTGCTCTGCTCTAGTGAGATCCCACCTGGTGTGCTGGCACCTGCTCTGAGGCCCTCAATGTAAAAAGGACATGGACCTGTTAGAGCAGGTCCAGAGGTGGCCATGAAAGTGATCAGAGAGATGGAGCCCCTCTCCTGCTGTAGGTTGTCAGTGAAAATCCATATTCATCATCAACTGCCTGTTACTCCTAAATTCAAACGTCAGAACTTTCACAGAATACAATGATTATACATTGCACTGAAAGAGTTCTAAAAGACTGCAAGTTTCTCATTCTCCCACATTCACACTGATTTGGTGCCCTCAGAGGAGGCTCAGATGAGTTATAGTCTTCTGGGTATAATTCCTCTTTATGCTGTTATCACTCTGAAAAGTTTAACTGTGAATTTGATTTTGCAGATCATGGCAGAAAATGGATGGAAAGCATCTGCATAAACAGAGATGAGACACTCCTCCCTCCATGCTGCTTCTATATTGTCACTGGAACCCCCAGCTCAGCATTGTCCTACAAAAAACTGACAATGCTTTCCAGTTTGAACAAATTTTGGTGAAAAAAAAAATGCGCTGAGAATACTTTTACACTTGGAGAGGCTGTTTTCTCCCCCATCAGAGGTCACAATCTTTAGAGGACACCAGGATCACAAATTGCACAGATGCTGAAATACCAAAAGAAATGCTATACAATGGTTTACCTGCCTAATGAAAAATATTTCAACAGTGTATTTTCATTTCCAATATATACCAAAATGTTTAATTAGCATTTATAGTATTATAGTACCTAATGAAACCAAGAATTTAGCACACTGCAGAAAACTGGGCTTGTGTAGGCCAGAAGAGAAGGTGTGGACTTGGTAAGCAGCTTCCCAGCACCCAAAAAGGGGTTGATGGGATGACAGACCCAGGCTCTGTATCAGGTACAGAAGGGCAGAAAAAGAGGCAATGGTTTCCATCTGCTTTAACAGCCTCTAGTACCACCCACTTCCAGACAGGACAAGGACAAGGGAATTTCAGTCTTACAGTGATATAATTGTTTTATTAGGCAGATGGAAGAAACCCCAGGGTGAAAAAGCAAATATTCCTGACCGAACTGCTCCCATGTCATTTTTCAACCAACTGGATAATTTCCAGTTGGCACAGATTTCATTTAGAAACAAGAATTGGAAAGTAGACTAATCCTATCTTAGAGCTAAAACTAGAACTGCTCTTCATCAAAATCGTTTTCATTTCCTGATGTGAAAAATATATCAGTAACAACATGATATTAAAAAGATACTGGACTGGCATTATGGAACTGAAGCTGCTCTCCACAGATCCAGAGCAGTCAGTAAGAAGGCACAGGTCCTGTGACTGGCAAGCAGAGTGGCACCAAATAGAGATTTTCTTCTTTTTATGAACAAGTTTTTCTAAAATAAGTAGGACACATAAAAATTATTAGTATCCCACAGAGTTTTGTGCCCTGTGGCACTGTCCCACACTGCCTGTGTGCGACAGAAAGGTGTCTTGTGAATGCCCTTGTGCCAGTCTATGATGCTGGAGACAGACATATAGAATCAGAGAATATCCTGAGCTGGAAGGGACCTGCAAGGATCATGAAAGTCCGACTCTTGGCCCTGCACAGGACTCCCCAAGAGTCACATCATGTGCCTGAGAGCATTGTCCAAACACTTGTTGAGCTCTGTCAGGCTTGGTGCTGTGACCACTGTCCCGGAGAGCCTGTTCCAGTACCCAACCACCCTTTGGGAGAAGAGCCTTTTCCTAATATCCAACCTAAAGTTCCCCTGACACAGTGTAGACTCAAAGAGCCTGACTTTGAAGTCAGTGAGATTTTCAAAGCATTAAAGTTTGGTGCAAATAGATTCTAAATGACAGGAGAAGAAGTGGGACTGCCCATTTTGGGGGAACTAGTCAGTCAAAATTATGGGAAGCAATTTTAATACCCTTCTCACTGCTGCAGTTTCATCTTCAAATGCCAGAGAGTCTCCCAGACCACTCAGCCTAATGCATGGACTGTACCTGCATCCAGCTGCACATCACTGCACAGCAGAAGCTGCATCAGTTGTAGCCTTAAGAATAGAATTTACACTTTTCAATTTCAATTGAAAATTTCAATTTCAATTTTCAATTTCAATTGAAATTGAAAACTGTGTACTTAATCGGTATGGGATACTAGTACTTAATTAAGAAGGGCAAATTATCAACTAAAAGTGAACACATTCATCCCACAAGCCCCTCAGCAAAGTCCAGACTCTCTTTAAGGGATACTCAAGTCAGAAACACAACAGAACTGGACTTTCTAAATATAAACCTCAAATTTTATGTTAAACATTTAGGGGAGAATAAATCAACAAGGGTACCTTCCTATAGGTGAGTGGTCTCAAAAGAAAGAGGGCAGGTTTGGATTGGACATAAGGAAGAAATTCTTTGCTGTGAGAGTGGTGAGGCCCTGGCACAGGTTGCCCAGAGAAGCTGTGGCTGCCCCATCCCTGGAAGTGCTCAAGGTCAGGTTGGACAGGGCTTGGAGCAACCTGGGACAGTGGAAGGTGTCCCTGTCCATGGCAGGGGGTTGGAATGAGATGGTCTTTAGGATCCCTTCTAACCCAAACCATTAAAATAGTTCAATAGGTACCAATCTGCAGCCATTATCAGCCACATACTTCATTTTACACACAACTGTACACTCCCATTTTACCATACTTACACCAATTACTTATTTCCAAAGTAAATTCTCCTTATCCAAGACTGTTCTTCCTGAAATTGTTAATGTCCTTTGCTCTGCTTCTGTTTCACTACAAAATACACAAACTATAAAACTATATAATAAAGCTTAAGCAGAAATGTTAGCAAAAACTGAGCCAATGACATGAAAAAATACTGGGTACTGTTTTCTAGAATGCAGCATGCATTGAGTAATGCCCTGTTTAGTGACTGCTACTGTATGCCAAGCTCTTCCCCCTACCCCCAAAAATATCACTACCTTGGGAGTCAAGATTGTGGGCAGATAGCTTACATCACTACACCTTTTCAACAGTTTCAGTCTAGTTATCTGCTACAAAAGCATGAAGCAGATACCTAAACATCTTTCCTTTTTATCCATTTATTTTAAAAAATCAGGCAAAAATGCATCAACTTTCCAAACCTCTAAAATCTTAAGTACACCAATCATTTACTTCTAACATAAGCAGCATACTTATTACTGTTATGGCCCAGCATTTGGCTTTACTCCCAGTTGTCTTGATTAATAAGAATTTTTTTTAGTTCAACGATTCTCAGATTCTGGTTCAAGGACTAGCAGTCGCCTGCAGAAAGCTGGCTGGTCACACAGCCCTGGAGTTCCTCTAATATAATCAGCTGTTTCTAAAGATAAAGGTACTACATTTCACACTTCAGCGGTTTTCTTCTTAGGCTCTGGAAACAAGACTGCAATGTGAAATCTCATTTTTAGACAAAAAAAAAGGTGCATCTGAAAAGTCTGACCAGTTGGCAAACAGAGACAAACAGCACACATGCAATAGCAAACTTAGTTAAACTGACTTAAACTGTCCAGTGGCCATATTAGCACAGAACCCAAACTAATGAACTGCCACTCAACAGAATCAACATGCTCAAGCACACCACAGCAATATCCACAGCTTTTGCTCAGCTTGACAACAGTAAGAAAGCAGCTCTCTCTTGCAAACCACTATCCAAACACTAAGAGTGACTAGATTTTTATTTCACAAATCCAGGCTCTGTAACAACTTCAAAAAGTGGAATAACCCCTCACACCAATAACTAGTTGTGGCAGAAAAGTGTAAGTGCTGCCAGCCTGGCCTCTTTGCCAAGCTTCTAATGTTCTGGCAGCTTTGCCACGTCCTCTCCAGTCATCTGCCTTCCTTTAGAGCACACTGAAAACCAGCTGTGGTGGCTCAGCATCACTGTACCAAAGAGAGAGAATAAGTGACAGGCACTACCTCCTGTGTGTCCAGAAATTACATACAGGGAATTGCATCCTGTGCTGTATAATAGGAACAGCCAACAGGTTGAGGGAAGTGATGATCCCCCTCTACTCCTCTCCACTGAGACCCACCTGGAGTCCTGCATCTGATTCTGGAGTTCTCAGCACAAGATGTAAAGACATGGAACTGTTGGAGCAAGTCCAGAGGAGGCTGGAAGGGATCAGAGGGCTGGAGCACCTCTCCTGTGAGGAAAGGCTGAGAGCTGGGGCTGTTCAGCCTGGAGAAGAGGCGGCTACAGGGAAACCTTATTGCAGCCTTTGAATACTTAGGGAGGATATAGAAGAAAGATGGAGAGAGACCTTTTACCAGAGCCTGTAGTGACAGAAAAGGGGCAATGGTTTTCAAACTAAAGAGGGCAGGTTTAGATTGGACCTAAGGAAGAAAGTTTTTAAATTGAGAGTGGTGAGGCCCTGGCACAGGTTTCCCAGAGAAGCTGTGGCTGTCCCATCCCTGGAAGTGTTCAAGGCCAGGCTGGATGGGACTTTTTAGCAACCTGGGATAGTGGAAGGTGTCCCTGCCCATGACCTTGAAATGATGTCTCAAGGTCACTTTGAACTCAAACCATCCAGTGATGCTACATTTGTTTTGATTACAGAAATACGATACTGCTAACTATAACTATTGCAATTCACTAGAACTTAAGATATGTGCATAACACAACTGTTTACACATGGATTTCTTTATAGAGCTGTGACTTTGATTTCTTTTCAAGTGTTCTTTGCACTAAATTTCATCCTGTTGCTTAATCAAAGGTTGTTCAGAATTTTGACCCTTCCCCACCAGAACACTGTCATCCAAATGATTTTTAAGGTTTTTCTCTGATGATTACTGTCATTAATCTCAACCTGGTTCCAGGAAGAAACTTGTGAGCTTATCTACTTAAATGTCTTCACCATTTGAGAACAAACTGGTTCTGGTTTAGACATCCTGTAAACAACTATGCACCTCACCTTACAGAAATTATATTTAGAATGTAGATTATTTATGGAAATTACTTGAATAGTGTGAAAGTTTCAGTCAAAATATCCACATTCCACATCTCTTTTATCCCACTTACCCTGCTGCCCTGTCAAACAAGGAAGGCATATTGGTTTCACATGATTTGGTCTAGACAATCCAGGCCTAATTACTTCCAAAGTACTTTTACAAACTTACTTCCAAAATTCAAGTCAGATAAAAATAACCTGTAATTATCCAGGCCTTTCTCCCCCTCATCCTTTTAAACACATATGCTATTTCTTTCTTTCCATCTCCCATCCTCAGCAGTTTCTTTGTAACCTATGAATTCGCAAAGATAATTTCATATAGTAAAAAATTATTTCAACTACATCCTTAAGCATTCTTAGGTAGATTTTAGCACGTCCTGTACACTTAAATAAATGTCTTACTGAGGTATTTTTAGCAGTTTTTCTCTGCTCTGACCACTACTAGGGTTGGGGTTTTTTTCTGTTAATTTAGCTGATTATCTTTCAAGCCCTTTATATAACACACATGAAATCAGTCATACCATAACTCCCCCCACGTTATGTACCTTGTTGTTAATGGATTTGCACATTGTTTTTCCTCTTATTTTTTATACACCAGAAGACTTTCCTTGTTCTTACTTAAAACCTCTTCTAACTAAAATTTATTTTGTGATTTTGCACACTTGATTTATATATCTATATATATATACATGAATCCTTAAACTGCGGTAAAGCAAAAGGGATATCTGATCTAGCCCTAATAGTCTCTTAATGTATGTCCCATCTGTCCTTTGCATCAGGAGAGATAATCTCCATTATGCATTCAAAAGTTCCTCCTTAGCTGCTAATTCTCATGTACTTCATGGTCTCCCAGATAATCTTCTTAGGACACACTATTTATCAGCTCCATAAAGTTGCTCAAAATGTCTTTTCAAAAAAGTTTTCCTTGTTCATCTGATCTCAGACTTTATTTCAAAAGCTTATTCCAAAATAATTTTCACCAGCAGGACTTGCCACTATTAATTTCTTCTTTAATTGATAAAATCACAATAGAAAATCAAATAAAATTACCTACCTCCATTTGTCAAAAAATGCACCCAGAACATTTTCATTATTTGATATATCACATCTTACTGCATCACTTACTTTCAACAGTTTAAAAATTATAATCTATTTCTAGTATCATCTACCACACTGAACAAAAACAACAAGAGAAAACACACAATTTCTTCTTGCATTCCAGAAGGATGAAGCAGAAAGAAAAACACAAAACGTAGGAATAAGATATATTAAAAAAATAGATTTAATTTTTTTGTAAGATGTACAAAATATCTGTCCCATGCATGCATATGTAGCTTAGTCTATCCATGTTCGATCATTTAATTCCTTGTTAGACATTTAACAACAAAAAATTTTGTGGAGGATGTAGAAAGGAGAGCAGCAGCAGCCCAGAGTAACAGTTCACAAAGGGATTTTGTTACC